>JAKKZK010013553.1:0-25423 GCA_037577455.1 Pangasius macronema | reverse complement strand
AGTGCGGAAGCCCAAAGAGGCCATGCGGTATTATTTTATTCTTTCATGTTTTCTCGTGATGTCGCCACAACAAAAAGCTGTTTTCTCCTTCTCAAGTGTCTGACACTAAAGTGGACGTAGTCAGTCGCTGACAGACATCGAGCTGTTTCAAACTGAGCGAGTCCCTGATCAAAGTATAAATGAATTTGTTCTTCGAGAAAATTAAGTTAAACAAGAAAGGGAAAAAAGCATGGCCTTTTAGGGCTTCCGTAAGACAGACCATGACTTATTTTTCTTGTGATCTTGTGAACAGATAATAAAAGTGTACACACATGACTGCGTAGCCACTTCCATTGTTAAGTCTGCTGACGACACTGCTGTGGTGGACCTGATCTCCGACACCAACGAGAAGGCCTACCTGGAGGAGATAGCGAGTCTGGAGCATTGGTGCCAGGAGAACAATCTCCTCCTGAACGTCCACAAGACCAACGAGCTGATTGTGGACTTCAGCACGAAGCAGGAGAGGAGCTAGCAAACCCCACACGATCAATGGGACCCCAGTGGAGAGAGTGGATAGTTTCTGGTATCTTGGTGTTCATGTCACGCAGGACCTGTCATGGTCTCTCCATGTTATCACCCTGGTGAAGAAGACCCGGCAGCATCTATACCACCTTAGACGCTTGAGAGACTTTCGACTGCCCTCTAAGGTGCTAAGGAACTTTTACACCNATCGAGAGCATCCTGACAGGAAGCATCACAGCCTGGTTTGGGAACAGCACCCAGGAGGCTCTACAGAGGGTGGTGAGATCATCTGAGCTTACCGTTCATGAGCTCACTGACTTACACTCAACCATCCGAACAATGGACTGTTCTCTCTGGTGCAGTCAGGGATGCGCTTCTGCTCCCTGAAGGCCAATACACAGACGATGAGGAGGAGCTTCTTCTTGTGGACCATTCGGGCCCTCAACCAGTACAACACCAAGAACTAAGAATCGTTCACATTATGCACATTACATGACAAATTAAAATTTGAATTTGAATTTTATTTGAATTTGAGATAACAAAAGTTTTCTTGAGATAACGACTTATTTTAGTTTTCTCAAAATCAAATAAAATCAAAGGAAATAGCTGGAGCTTTGTCAGTGCTAGATGATTTCCTAATTCGTGTCCGACTCAGAAATCTGCAGCTCTAGTAATGCTAGTATGCTACTGCTACGTGATCTTGAGATAACAGTAAAAAAAAAAAAAAACATAACTCATGGCCTTGCTGGACTTCCTGAACACGGTTCACTTCAGACCCCAAGGCTGCTATTATAGAAAATGGATCAACACCTTCTGATCGATCAGAATCGAGAATTCAACAGCGCTGTGAGAAGAAGACTAATAATTGTGAGGTTCCATAGATGTTTAATGATTTTTTATTATGTTTATCACAGCTGATGCACCATCATGAATAAAGTGAGAATAAGAACAGTGCTAAAATTAATCGTTAATGATGATTATTAGACTATGGGGCATTGGCATCATATTATCCCACATGGTACTTATTACACATTGCATGTAAAGTCTTTTTTTATTTATTTATTTATTTTTTTGTAAGGGACTTGAAATCAGTAGCTTAAGTCACTGATTGGACATTAAGTTGGCGTCTCATCAACAGGAGGCATCAGTGCAGCATTAACAGTCCTGTAATCCAGTGCATTGATAGCGTTAATAAGCATGAAATAAAATCAAGATATAAAAAAAAATTACTAATCAATTCTGTGCCACTACAGAATCAAGTATTCTATAATGAACTGAGGCAAGCATCAGATACAGAGATAACAAACGCAGTACACAGAGAGAGGAGGAGAAGGTGAGGTGGGGGTGGAGAGAGAGAGAGAGAGAGAGAGAGAGAGAGAGAGAGTGAAAAACCCTGCTCAGTAACCTTTGTCACTCTCTCTTCAATCCTATTGACCCTTGTGCAGACAGGAATATCGGATGATGAGAGCCCTGATGATGAGCTCTGCCTTCTTCAAACTGAAGAGGAGCTCTCACCCTTGTCCTCTAATCAAAGTTAAATATGCAGGAAGTAATTATACGGGTCATAACCCCTCTTCTTAATTTACTTTTCCTGACATGATTAGAAAACTGTGGCATTTTTATCAGGGTGAAAAACATGTGAAAGGAAAATCACTAACAGTCATCGCATATTTACTTGAGCTAAACCCTTTAAACTCCTGGCTTATCACTTAGTTACTGTCTTAAAGCATATTACAACAGTCATGACTACTGAATTATTCAGAAACTGTGCTGAAACTAATAGAACTGATATAAATGTAGGGTTAGGAGTGGAAGCCTGGACCCACCCAGTAAACATGTAAACACACACACACACACACACACACACACACACACATGCACTCTGGTTTTCCCTCAAAAGTGAAAAAGGAGAAAATAGCATTTAAAGAGTCCATTCCACCTCCACTGAAAGACAAGCCCTAAAACACATCCAACCTGTGCACTGGAAAAGCACACTTAGCTAGCATGTTAGCAATTAAAACAACTTTAAGCAGACTGACTGTTTTTTATCGCTGCGTTTGTTAAACTGGCTCCTTATCGGGGATGAGCTGTTTGTACTTAAGTACAAATGGATAATATTAAGTATGGATACTGTGTCAAAACACAGTCAATTAAAAGTAGACGTTTGGACGTGAAAGTCAAAAAGCTTCTATTATACATTTAAACACGCTCAAGTATTCAAGAGTAAAAAGTAAATATTTCTGATGAAAAGAGCTGAGAAGCTCTTCATGCCTGATCCTGCATGACTAGCTAGTTTGCTAAGCAATCAGTGATAAGGAAACTATGCTAACTCAGATAACTGTTGGTTAGCTAATGATTAATAACCCTTTGAGAGAGAATGCTAGGGCACGTTAGAGACGGAAATGAAACTTAACTAGCGAGCTAATTTAAAAAGCTAATTTACAAAACTAGCTAGCTCATTTAATATGCTAATGTGCAAACTGTAACTAGCTAGCTGATTTCCCGTTCTAATTCTAATGTCTAAAATTAACTAGCTAGTGTACCAAATGTAAAGTTAACATACTTTAGTAACATACTTCTTTAGAAAAAAAAAAAAAGTGGGGGGCTAGAGATTTGTATTTTTGTCATATTTTTGGTCAAATTGAAAATGTAAGGAGTGAAAAGCATGGTTTTTTTCTGTCTCTTGGAAATGTATTTCTTAAAGAGTACACATATTCAAGTTCAATAATACTTGAGCATTATTACTGAGCAGCACAGTAACAAAGTAGAGTTATTCAAGTATTTTCCCGTGCTGCTCCTTAATTACTTCCCGTGATCTCTGCAGGCTGAAAGCATAGGTAGGGTTATAACATTAAATAAAAAAAACACTTTTTTTCTGTATCTTTTGATGAAATTAACCACCGCACAAATAAAAACAGAACACTGTTATGGATGCTGTTTTCATGTACATTCAGTTTCTTCATTACCACCATGTGGACTAAGGGGCATCTGTTTCCTTTATTTCTTTTTTTCTTGATTATTCTTTGATATTACTATAGTTTCATTGTTTTTTACAGGCATTTGGTATAAGATATATTGGAGGAGAAGATTGATCTACAGTTTCAATGTATGCAAGTAAAGTACAGGGCCCAGTTTCTCAAAAACATCACTGCACAAAGGTGATCGTTAAATGGTAGAGCGAGCATCACACTGAACACTCTCTCTCTCCCTCTCTCTCTCTCTCTCCCTCTCTCTGTCTCTCCCTCTCTCTCTCTGTATCTCTCTCTGTCTCTCCCTCTCTCTCTCTCTGTCTCTCTCTCTCTCTCTCTCTCTGTCTCTGTCTCTTCCTGAGAGAAGATTTTAACTCTGACGCTTTTGGGAAACCTATTTTAAAAAGGAATAAACTGCAGTGCTTCTGTTATTTTTCTCCACTGAAGAATTAGTTAATTGCTGATAAAAGACCATCACACCACTTATATTTATTAATGATAAAGTTTTCTCAGTAACACGACAAGCTGCCTTCCTCCTGTCCAGAAAGAGGCTGATGAGAGAACGACTGTTTAAATGTATTAACAAAATTTACTAACAAAAGTGAAAACAGGAACTAAATTCATTCTACAGCATTTAAATGTTGCTGTAAATGGATTAAACATGTATTATGTCCCATTCAATAATGTAGAAGGAATAAAACACTTCAGGACATGCTGTTATTGGAAAACAATAAATGTCAACGTGATTGTTTTTATTCTTTATTTATTAAAGAGCAGATTGGAGTGTAAGCAGTTTTGGCATCAGGAGATTCTGCTATTCACAGTAAATACACTTCAGATTTTATTGGCACCCATTTCCTCTATGGACCCCTATCTATTTCCCCCTCATTGAGGCTTTGAGGATGTCTCTTCCAGCTGACGTATCCAAAGAAAAGGCAGGAAGGGGTGCCGAAAAGGGTCAGATGTTCCTGCCCTTATGCCATGCCCCCTTGCAGAGATGCTTTCATTGAAGTCATCTACCAAAGGTTTCCGGGATTGTCTACCATTCAGCATCTGAGATGTCACTGCCAGCTGACCTGTCATAAGATCTTGAGGATTCAGTGGTGTGTGTGTTGATGAATGAGGGTTGGGGGCGCAGGGGGCAGAGGGTGATTAGGAGACTGTGGAGGGCACAGCCAGTGCTAAGCCACTGTATAACTGCCATAATGAAGGGATTGTAAAATCTCTCTTAATATTATAAACCCATGATTTCGAGACTTTGACCTCTGGCAGGTAATAATACGCTCCTTTCATACAGCTGAATGTCTCCGTAGAATCACTTCTAATCATGACCTCCTGGCCTGCGTGTTTGCCCTTCCTGTGACAAAGCACCGTATTCAGCGCTCACAGCTTTCAGCATTAGCTGAGCAATCCCGAGTCAGTTAACTAACAAAAGGTTTGCATAACCAGCAAAGCTGCAGTTCTAAACCATTCTTAATATTGGCTTAATAGGAATGGCTCACGTGTATAACTGCTGGTGATTGCCAGTGAGATGGAGGTCCAGGATTACTGAAGAGGAAAGCCATAGTGTACATAACGTGCCAAAGGAATGAATGAAATTGAGGAGAAAAGATTTATGGAATGTGACTTGGATTAGAGCCACATTTTAGTTTGACTGTTTGATGTGCTGCATGTAATGAGATATGTTTAAAATGCTACAGGATATTCAGCAGTTTTAAGGCATTCAGTAAATAAATATAAATATAACTGCACTTTCATGTAAAATTCCTAGGTGCCAAACACTACCATTCCTGAAGCTTGAACTTTTTGTAAACTCCTGATTATCCATATTAAGCCAGTTTGATATGACCTGCGCACTGAGAAGTTGTGCTTTTGGGTCCTGTAACATTCCTGTAAACAGCCTTTGTGGATTACTACAAATAAAAAAACTGAAATAAGTAAAAAAAAAAAAAAATCTTGATTCTGTCTTCTCTCAGAAATGATTACGCATCAATGCACAGATCTGGATTTAAAATTTGGATTTTAAAAAAATTGGAGTTAAAAAACCGTCATGACATCACTTTCACGTGAACTCGGACACTCGGCTGATTGAAAGACGAGTTACAGCTCTATAATCATGTAACTTGTCCTCATAATGATTGATGAAGAGGTGAAAGGGCGTTGGGGGTTGGGGGGCGTGGCTATAAAATGACTGACAGGAGACCAATCGAAATACAAAAACAAGCACTCTGGACCAGGAGTCAGGTTNGAACTGGGTTTTTGTCCAGTGTTTTACTTTACGCTTTAAAGGAATACTCCTAATAAAGTATCCTCTTATACTCTCCCAAGCATTCAACCTTTAAATGTTCACCAAATATGATCTGTAACACTGGCACGAAAGCATGCAGCTGTATAACACTGAATAACTGAAAAATAATAACTAGCGGGTATTTATTTATTTATTATTGATTTCATATAAAGATATACGAAAGTCCATGTGACTTGTGTGACACTTTTCCCCGCTGTATGAGTTAGGCTTCAGCTGGTTTGATCTCGCGTTGTATTCGTGACAATGAGACAAGGATTTGTGTTTGAATTATTACTTTATTATTTGACATTTTTAAAAATCAGTAGATTTTGAAAAGCCAGGGTATGTATTTAATAAAAAACATTTGCACACACACACACACACACACACACACACACACACACCCCGGATGCTTTGCTTACAGGCCTGTCTTTATATGAGCCCTGAGTACCAGCTGAGTTCAAGACATTTCGTAATTCTCTCAAGTTCTGCAGGTCCAGAGTCACTGCTCTAATCCTAACCCGGGCTCTGAAGGATAATCTCCCATTTCCCCTCGTCCTCTCTGTAGGGGTCGATTTAGGCGATGTACCGGTTCTCCAATCACGTGGAAATGAAGTTAGTCAGCAACAGTGACTTTCATCCATGATTAGGAAATCCAGACTGTTTACGAAATCAAGACACAAGGCTTATTAGGAATGAAATCCGCCATTCTCGGTACATCACACGTTTAACACGTATATGAAAGATTATTTTCCGTCTATGGCACCCACCTCTTAGGGCCTCTAAGCAATCATATGATTGAACAAATCAGGTGCAATGCGCTTAAAGGCCAGCGTGGTAAGTAATGGCACAGCTCCATGAGACCAAAAAGCCAGTGGATATTTGCTGCACATTGTTTTGGCCAAGTAACTTTATCCTACATTTAGATTAGCTGCTAATGATGGGGAGAAAAATGTTCCTATGAAAGCCAAGTAACCTGAAAACAACAGAGCGTGGCTTTTCAACTACGTAAATCTTTAGCAAATCATATCAAACACACAAAAAGCCTTCTGAATCATTATTTAGGTCGCTGCTTCAGTAATTAGCCTCTCGCGAGCAGAATATTTACATTTGGAAATCACAAAAGATCGTGTACAACACACGCGGCTAACACAACGCAGTTAACTCATCCAGTCTCATACACACATTATATACCTCTTCTGTTCTTGAGCAGAAAACCAGTCAGATGCTACATCATGACCTTATAGTAACTCAAAAACACATTAGTTGCAAAAAGGGTAGAGATGGTTATTTCGTATACAAAAAAAAAAAAAAAAAAGAAAGAAAGAAGAAAAGGCTCGGCCAAAGCATCACGTGACCTGCATAGTTCTTTAGTGCATTCTCCTTTCATTTCAGCCATTGCTTTTACCTCTTCACTCCACGCATGCACCATGTATTTATTAATGGATCACTAATGGACATCAAGTGCTTGCCACAGTGCTACTGCTGCTATGTTATATGTACAAGTCCTGCTACCCGAAAGAAATAAATAATAAAAGCTTTTAGCCAGCATGAAGATGTTCTCTTAGTTGCAGTGGGATGACGGTATAACCAGTCTCACCCAGAGCTCGTGGCAGTGCAAGGCGAAAGTCACAAACCTCTACGTAGCAGTCCATCCTGTCATAAACATACAGCATTCATTCACATGATCACCAAAGCAGTGGGGAAAAAGCAGCACAAATCATTTAATATATTCACAAGAATTGATGATTACTTGAACAATTATCATAAAAGTCTGTGGATGTTTTACAATCCATCCCACATCTACCCGGCACGTTCCTTCTGGAAAAACGCAAAGGATGACCGGTTCTCCCATCATCCTCCTCTTCCTCCTCTCCTTCAGCTGTACTTGTCTTGGATGTTCATCAGACTGTGGTTGGACTTGGCTCTTTTGGCTGTACAAGAAATAATCAGATGTCATGTTTTTACGGAGTACATTAGGTTATGGGCTTTGGTCTAGCACTAATACTAACACTAAGACTTTATTCACCTTCTGGTAAGGTGTCTTAGCTTAACTGCTATACAGGTAGTCTTTGTGGGGTTTTTTCTTTTTATATGGCTTCCTCTTTAGGAAAGGCCAAAGCAAGACCAAGTTGTAGGAATAACTCCGTATATCATTTGTAAGAAATTAAACAGGCCCAAAATGTTCATAAATACAACACGATACGATACATCTCACGCCATTAACAGAGGAAGTTAAGAGCAGGAGGTCAGGGGTTGACACGTCACGAGACCACAACCAGAAAAAGAAAAACAACAACTCTACTTTCACAAAAACAAACGTTATCATTTGATATGTAGCTATGTTTAAACTTAACACGATGATATTATGCACATCGATGCGGCGCAGTGGTTCGAATCCCATCGCCCGCTACATCTACACATCGCCCGCTGCACTACACACACCGCCCGCTGCACTACACACATCGCCCGAGGCTCAATCTGGCTGAACGGTTTTAACTAGCCGGATTATGACAGGTGATCTTTTCTGAATCGGGAACATGCAGAGAAAATAAAGATGCTAGCCTGACTGAAATAATAATCTTTACTTGCCATGTGAGGACAGAACTCCAAATCTCATAGCTGAAACTATGACTTGTTGACTTTTTCTCACAAACATGTTGCAACCTTTATTAGATAATGACCATAACTAGTTGGTTACCTGAAGTCTGTATTAACTAGCTAACTGACTCACCATACTTTATTTGTATTATGTATTAGAAGAAGAAGACGCCTTTATTTGTCACATATACATTACAGCACAGTGAAATACATCCCAGCTTGTAAGGAAGCTGCAGTCTAAGTGCAGGGTCAGCCATGATAGGGTTAAGGGCCTTGCTCAGGGGCCCAGCAGTGGAAGCTTGGCGGTGTTGGGGCTTGAACCCCGACCTTCTGATCAGTAACCCAGAGCCTTAACCATATTTTAGCCTAATTTCAGGCCAACCATTTTGTCCATCCCTGTAGGTCCATAATCTATACTGTCTTCCTGAGATAAGGTTGTCTCTGTCGAAGTTCCCAATACGCACACATTACTATTTTTGACGATTTTACCCCCACAGCTCCCTCCCTGAGATGCTGAAGGCTAACATGAACTTCCACCTTTTCCATATAGATGAGCTCAGACACCTACAGGCTAGTGTGACTGACAGGTGAGAGAGGAAATTACCCGATTGCCAAACGGCTTTGGTATCAATATAAAGCAAATGTGGCACACAAGAGCCTTTATCTATCACTACTTTCTCTCTCATGTTTCTATTCGTTGCCCTGATGGACAGTGAATGATCTCCTGCTGTTCTGAAACACACCTCTCACCTCCTCCCACAGGCACGACCACAGGCACGACTCTAGCTAAGAGAGATACTTACGGTGCATGAGCTTGCGTTTCTTTTGTTCCGAGTGCAGGAAGTTGCTCAAGTAGAAGATGATTGGAAGGAAGAGCATGAAGCTGGACACGGCGATGACTGGCACGCTGTCCTCGCGCTTTAACGAGCAGTTGTTCTTGCTCCACAAATGCCGCGTCATGTTCATCTAGGAAAGCGCGAAGCAAAGCGAACAGTTCAAATGCTTCTTGCTGTTGTAGAGTTTCCTGTGTAATCTTTAGGAGGAAATATTTTTAGAGCTAAAATGGAAAACAGTAAGGCAGTAAATGACTGTAGGCCGCTGTGCAGCATTTTAGTGTTTTCCCTGCTACTCAGCGGGTGTGTTATAGCAGGAAAACATTCAAACGTGCAGGACAGTGCCTTATGGGTAGGCAAATGTAAATAACGTGTATATTTCTGCACACAGGAAATGCCTTGTGTGTATTTAAAATGTGCACTTTAGATCAGTGCTCACCGCATCCTCCACATCAATACACAGAGAATTGTTATTTGACATGTTACTGTACAGATCATTGAGTGTTTTATACGAGGTCCTGCACTCTACACACAGCTCAGACTGGTTCCCCTGTGGAATACACACACACACACACACACACACACACACACACACACACACACCAAGCAAACTTTAGTCACTGTCTTATAAACCACAGCATTAACATCTCCATGTTATTACAGATAACAGAAATGACGTTACCTGCTGGTATTTCTCAAAGCAGGTCAGCGACTGATTGTGTCGTTCGAAGAAGTAAAGTGTGGTATTCGACACGCTTTTCTGATGTTCAGTCAGACAATCTGAGGAAGACAAAAACAAAATGATGTTATAGTATAACCCAACGATCTGCATTGCCAAAAGCCAGGACCTACACATATCCAGCACCAGGTTTAACACGTGCATCAGTGTGGAAAAATCACCAAAATCACCACTGCTTGTGTTGGGGAAGGTGCTCTTGGACAAACAAGACTTTATAATTAAATGCAGACACGACTACACTACTCACTCTGACATTTAGACGAGAGCCAGATTTGTTCTATGCCGCTGTAAAGGCTGCTCAGCAGCATCAGCCTATCGGAGCTCAGCAGGATGTCTTGACAGCTCACGTTCCCAGGTCCCATCTGTGTGAAGAAAAGTTATGGTCTTTCTCAAAAAAAAGGTATTTATTTTGTTTCATGGCTCTGTTCAATTATTCAATAATCAGACACATCGTCTTAAGAGTAATACAGATTTTAATTAACTCATCTTTTCTCATTTTTGACACAATATAGAGATCAGAGGTCTAAGCCCTGTTCTGTTCTGATCTGATCCGATACTGTAAATCATCAGTCAAGTTGACTCTCGGGAAAATTTCTGTTGCTATGGCAGCGTGATGTAAGACGAGTTGTGTTCACAGGCATGATCTGGGTCATGTCGCATCTACGGCATTGCAAACCCAAATCGAATCTCAAAGCAATCCATTGTAACAAGCCAATTTTGGTCTTGGGACTGGCATGTTACTACTGAATAATCGTGTACCTTATAATACACTATATGGCCAAAAGTATGTGAACACCTGATCAATCACACCTACACTGATCAGCCATAACTTTAAAACCACCTGCCTAATATCGTGTAGATCCCCTTTGTGTCTCCGAAACAGCTCTGAACCATCAAGACATGGACTCCACAAGACCTCTGAAGGTGCGCTGTGGTTTCTGGCACCACGACTTTAGCAGCAGATCCTTAAAGTCCTGTAAGTTGCGAGGTGGGGACTCCGTGGATCAGACCTGTTTGTCCAATACATCCCACAGATGCTCGATCGGATTGAGATCTGGGGAATTTGGAGGCCAAGGAAACACCTTGAACTCTTTGTCATGTTCCTCAAACCATTCCTGAACAGTTGTTGCAGTGTGGCAGGGAGCGTTATCCCGCTGAAAGAGGCCGCTGCCATTAGGGAACACTGTTGCCGTGAAGGGGTGTACTTGGTCTGCAACAGCGTTTAGGTAGGAGGTACGTGTCAAAGTAACATCCACATGAAGGCCAGGACCCAAAGTTTCCCAGCAGAACATTGCCCAGAGCATCACACTGCCTATCTCACTCTTTGACAGGTGCCACTGTAACAAGATCATCAGTGTTATTCACTTTTGTCAGTGGTTATAATCTTATGGCTGATCGCTGTATATGTGCTTGCTGAAGATTTATTCCCCCTTTGCTGTTATAATGAGCTCCACTCTTCCGGGAAGGCTTTCCACTAGATGTTGGAGCGAGGCTGTGGGGATTTGTGTTCATTCAGCTACAAGAGCATTCCTGGGCTTAGGTTACTGTCTATATTGAGTTTCACGTTTTTTCTCTGTGTCCACATGGGTTTCCTTTGGGTTCTCAAAGCATGCTGGTATGTGAGTGTATGAATGTTTGTGTGCCCTGATGGACTGCTGACCATTTCAGCGTGTGTGTTGCTGCCTCACACACAGTTTTCCTGGGACAGGCACCCGATTCATCACGATCCTGACATGGATAAAGCGCTTATGAAGAAATGATGAATTAAATAATATGTAATGACTTTGTCTTGTTAAACCAAGCACAACAATACTCTATGACATTTCTTTAAAAAAAAAAAAGAAAGAGTAAAGTGATGAGTGTAGAAATGATGTCTTGGGAATGATCAGTAAAATGTTGTCCAGGGTCTGATGTGTCTGCTGGGAATGGGGGTGAAACTGAAAGAGCTTCTGATTGGTGAAATGTCCAGTGAGTGATGCTGTGATGCACATCACGAGTTTGCAGTGCATGTGACCAGGCTGGGAACTTCTGCAAAACAAAGGCTGGATCCCAAACAGCTCTGGATTGTACACTTCACTGAGACTGTGCAAGCATTCACTGTGCAACACAGGCTTTATAGTGCACTTATACAAGCAGTTAGTGTTTAGCGACCGAGAAATACGCTTACCTCGTTTGAGATGTTTGTGTAGATTTCCTGGAAGCTGTTATACCCGCTGTAGCAGTTCTGACACACTTTGACGGGACGTGCGTTGGACACCAGACAGCTCGCTAAGCTTGCATATCTCTGCCCGAAATCATGCAGCAATGCCAGGCACTGATCCGTAACTTCCAGCTCCTCCGGAAAGGAAGCCGGCAGACTGAGAGAAGGAAAGTAGCTGTTCTCCTTAAAAGCAGGCGAGTTTAGCTCTTCATCTCTACTCGGTCCTGCGGCATGAACAGAGCTCTCACCTAATACCAAATTCCCCCAAAACAACAAAGACAACACACAGCTGAAACCTGTCGAAATCCCCATGTTCTAAGCGCTTAAAATCTCCTCTCTGCTCTGGTCCCCTTCTGCTACACACTACTTCCTGTTTTCGTTTGCCCACACTGATCACGTGATTCCAAATCTCGCGAGAAGACGATTTTGAGGAACCTGTTGATAGTTCCAGCTGCTGTAGCCTCGAAGCTACACTATATGACGAAAAGTTTGTGGACACCTGACCCTTATGCCTGTATATAGCGCTACCCTAAACTGTTAACATAAAGTTAGAAGCACAGAATTATCTAGAAAATCTCTGTATGCTGTAGCATTACGTTTTCCTTTCACCGGAACCTCTTCCAGCATGACAATGCCCCTGTGCACAAAGCGATCTCCAGGAAGACATGGATCACGTCTCAATTCACCTACTATCCATACTAAACAGTATCCGAGATTAGAATTAGTGTGACCCAAATTGTAGTATATTGAGGATCCCAGGGGTACCCAAAAGGTCTAATATTTGTGGTAGATGTTCACAGGGCGGCACCGTGGACACTTTTTCAGCTAATATTACCCACAACTCCTTGTGTGAGGGAGGAGGACATTTTGTGATGGATTGCTTTACCAAATTCAAGGAGGCATTTTAGAGAGGTGTAAATGAAATGTGGAGAAATGGTGACACGTGTGTAAATAGGCAACATGACGTGATAGTGTGTCCCAGTACTTCCATACCCTTTTTTCTACACACTCAAAAGCATGTACTTTTTCTTCACAAAAAGAGTACATACTTTTAGTGCATAGTATAAGTCGGCGAACTGAGACGCAGCAATGGGGTCTTCTGTAAGTTGCTCTGGATAAGGTTTTGTGTGAATGTTGGAGTGGAAGAACTCGAGTGTCCTGCACAGAGCCCTGTTCCTCAACCCCACTGAACACCTTTGGGATGAACTGGAACACCGAATGCAAAATATTAATTGCTGCTTATAAGAAATGCTCGATCTAACTGACCATTCAGTTAGGCTTAAAACCATATAGTTTAAATAAATAATACCTTTAACAACCCTCATAATAGTAGATAACACATCCATGATCACATTATTAACAATCTTCAAACTAAACATCTTGATTGAATTTGGTAATTCATCTTAGATTTAACTACTAATTGAATAACTGATTTATGAAGGCTACACTATTAACCCACGAAGCAGCAGAGGTGACAGTGGGGGTTATTTTTAATAAAGTGATGATTATCGAGATCTGTTTTGTAGCCAAGAAATGCTTAACTTGTGTGTTACACAGATAATGGGCACAACATAATCATTCACGGCCACAAGACACTTACTTTCAGGCCTCGAAGTATTCACTGGTGGCCTCAGTATATTAATTTGTGGCCATACCTTGTTAAAAAAAACACCATGTCACCTCAGAGGCTCTAATTTATCTTCAATTACTTACGAAACTCACTTAACTTATGTTCACTTAATTAAATGAAAATAAGATTGAGTAGGACACAACAAATATTATTCCATTTGTGATCAGTGGTTGGGACACATCATAGCATAATGTTAATCATTTCTAGTAGTAATGCTAAAAGGAATCCACCTCAGTTAGCCATGAGAATGTTACTGCAAACCCAAACAGACCAATAGCTATACTCTATTATATATGTAATTTTAAGAACATTACATGGTATTACAACAGGCAAGTATCATCATCATCATCATCATCATCATCATCGTCATCATCATCATCATCATCTTCTTCTTCACTGCCATCTCACAGCTCCAGGGTCTCCAGGTCGGTCCTGAGCTTGAGGTGGTGTGTCTGTGTCCTTTTCTTCCAACGTTGAAAGCAAAGTTGCCCAAAAACAGATTTCCTGGTATGTGGACTGGCCATGCAAAGTTTCCTACTACGGTGCACATTGTTTTGAGGACAGAATGAAGATCTGAGCATAGCACCTACACCATGTAGTTGTATCTACTAGACACAGGCTCATGTTTTGACACTACAGAGCTGTGATTTAATAAGCATTCTGCGTATAGCTCTGTGTGTATAGTATGGGATGATTATCAGCAGTGATGGCATAGTGATTGAGATTTCTGGTAATAACAAAAAAGGTTGCGAGTTCACTTCCTAAGACTGCGAAGACATCCACTACTGGGTCCTTGAACAAGGCCCTTAATCTCCAGCTTGTCATCTCAAAGCTTCAATTGGATTTTCCCTCACTTGTAAGTCACATTGGATAAAAGCATCAACCAAATGAATAATTGCAAATGATTAAGGATCATAGCCTCGGGTTTGACGAGTGCTTCTTATAGGAGAGCCCGAGCATGTTGGTCTAGTTGTAGATAGTGTGATATATGTGCAAGGATAAGGAGAAAAAAATAACATATATATGGAACTAATAGTAGATGTAATCTGGTCAAAGCTAAAGTTTCTATACAGATCCTGTGGGCAGATCTAAGTTAAGTGACAGTATTGTTAATGCAGAGGAACAACAGTCATGCTTGGGGCTCCAGTGTATTCATATTCACACTGCCCTTCTGTAAAATTTTCTTTTTCATATAGAGGACAGAAAATCTGGCCAGCATAAAGGTTTTAGTAAATAGAACTGACTAGTTTATCTCATTCAAATTTGTTGTACACTGTATGAGTTAAAAATGGCAAAATAATAGAACAGTATGAAAGCACTGGAATGTCAGTGAGCATAAAAACCTCTTAGTGAACTTGAACAGTGGGTTCAGTTTTATTTTGAAGTGTGAGAGGGTGTGTGTGTGTGTGTGTGTGGTAGCAGCAGGTGGAGAAGGGGGGTGTGGGTTACAGTGATGACAGGCTGGTCAACACATCTTCAAAAGCTGTTTCACTGGCTCGCCTCAGGCCTGGAGAGGGGGGTTTCACACGCAGTGCGAGCTGCTCTGCTCCTCAGCTTGCAGCTGGAACATTAGAGATGACTGGGGTCACTACGCTTTACACACACACACACACACACACACACACACACACACACAATCTGCATGACTCCACTTCTGGAAACTGGGATGTGGGGGTATGGGAATTCCATATGATATTTCCCACAATGCTTTGCCTGAAAGCATACAATAAAACTCTAATCTTTCTAATTTCTCACTCCTCTCTTTCTTTCTCCTACATTGCCTGAATATTTGAATATTTCCTCTCTGTTTATCCTTCACTTTCAAGCCATTTGAGTTTCCGAGTTTCCCTCATTGGGAGTCTTTTCCTTCACAGTATTACCAAATCAGCGACAGAACAAACATACTGCAAATATACACCCCCCTCCTCCCCTCCTCCCCTCCCCCCTTCATGTCGAGATGATATGAAAGCTTCCGTCGCAACGATCCACGAGCTGCCCGCTTTTTTGACACTGTGCAATTTCTGAGCATGCACGGCCACAAAAAAATAATTATGGAGTCAAGGTAAACGATCCGGGGCCCCGATTCTGATTGTGGTAATTGTCATAAACCCTCGAATCAAGCCACTGCAGTCAATGGTCTTTAATGTGAAATTAGTGCCTCTTGATAACTTGCAGTCCGCGGCAATTCCGCAGTCATCAGAGCTAATGGAGACGCGCGGCGCAGAATGCCGCGTATTAAGGCCTATTCTCGTGTCTCGTGCGTAGCATGAGCTGGAAGGCTGGCCGTAAAAGCGCCGTTTTTTTCTCTCTGAGTGGATTGTGGCTTTAGCTCGCCAACACAGCGCAGTTAAATGTGAAAAAAGCCTCAAACGGATGATCAAAGTCATTCCACCATGCATGGTAATTTCGCTTGGTTTGCAAGCAGCGAGTGTTCAAAAAAAAAAAAACAAGAGTTCGACAAATGTCTTTGCATGAGGCATAGACACGGACAAATTATTGCATTATTGCAGACTGGGGTATAACATATAACATTATCCATAACATGAAATACTAATACTACTACTACTACTACTAATAATAATAATAATAATAATAGGCCTACTCTGTAAGGTTATTTGGATGCCATTAAATGTTTTACACTTGTGGTTAAATTAAAAACTTTGATTATTTCTGTCACCTTTTTAGCATTGTGCCAACCAACCCCATGTTAGGGCTCAATTAAGTGCACAACAATAATTTATTCATGAATGCACTAATTTCTGGAAATATTGTCTGACATTGAAAATGTCTGGAGTGTTTTTTTTTTTAGCTGAAATGTTCAGCTTTAATTTGTCCTAGTGTGTGGTGTGTGGTGTGTGGTGTGCCTGGGAGATACAGCAGAGAGTGAACACTGTGCCATCCGACCCCGCTGTCCCCTAACTGAAGCAGGTATAAAGGCATTTTACGCAATCAGCAATAACAAAAGAGCTGCTGTTCCAAACCAATCTACTACCCACTAAACGTCTTATGATGATGATGATGATGATGATTAGTAGCAGTAGTAATAGTAGTATTAGTTTGGGTACATGTGTAATTAGGATTTTCCCCATGCGTCCTCGGGCACTTGTGGATAGTAAGGGTTAACCACTGCCTGTGTGCTTGACCTCGTTCTCTAAACTTGGCCTTTGGGACAGAGGAGCTGTAAAGTTATGCAGAAGTTATTCTCTGTCTTTTCGGCCCGTCCCTAATCCTCCAAAACCGAGTTTCTTTGGGTGAGCACTGTGCTTCTTTTCTTGTTTGGGACTGGCTATACAACATAAAGTCACACCGCATTTAATGCTTGTGGCAGGATGGGACTGGGGATTTTGCAAATGTGTAGCCTACTCTCTCTCTCTCTCTCTCTCTCTCTCTCTCTCTCTCTCTGTCTGTGCGTCGTGTGAGTCCACGACCCACAAATCCTCCGCCTCTTTCCCTCGGTGTCTGACCCGAATGACAAAAAAACCAGCCCGATTTTCACCGCGTCTCTGGGAAATGCCGGAGCCGATAATAGAGATTTCGTTTCCATCTTTTACGCACGACTTGGTTATTGTCGCTTCTCCTTAGTCGCGATTCCTCCTGGAGATTAAGCCTGACTTCCCCAACACTCACACCAGCCAAAGTAGCCCGAGCTGAGGAGCTGAGAGGAGCTGAGAGGGGCTGACAGCAGATGAGGATCAAGGTTTTGGCTCTTCTGGCTGATGGGTTGCCAGATTGGGTCGATTTTCCAACGCAAACACTTAAAGGTGCATTAGATTATATATTTTTTTTTAAATAAAATTAAGTCTCTAATATTTTGGTGTGCTTGACATTTGAATGATTCCCAACCGTGTTCACAAAGCTCTGCTCACAGGATCTACAGAGGCCCTGAAGGTGTCTGTATAAAATGACTGACAGGAGGCGCATCCAAACACAAACAAGCCTTCCGGCCCAGAAATCAGAGCTCCGAACGGGTTTCTCTGCATTTTTTCTAAGGCCAATGTTTAATCCATTGTTTGTTTGTTTGTTTTTTTAACCATGTTCTACATATCCTTCAGGTTATTTGTACAAGTAATGAATAAAAAAATCGACTATTGCACCTTTAATTTAAGCTTCCGTGGCACCATGATCACATCTGGCTTGCTGCAAGGAAAATTTCCATTCTTCATCAAGAGCGGAGGACTCAATACTCACCAACAGAAATGCAAAAGTTGGTCATGTGATCCACTGGCAGCCATTTTGAATCTTTTTTCAGCAGGTATGCACAAGTCCTGCAGCACCATATTTTCTCTGGTAAACATTAACCCTTTCATTAAGATGCAAAAAACGGAGTCATGGTTACTGTTAAATGAAGATGTATTGTGAATAACACGTCAAAAATATATAAATGTTTGTTAGAAAATTACAAAAATCTCCCTGAAACAACACACAACGTACCATAATCACACGGCCATAACAAAAATATTAGATGGCTATATAAGTACTGCATTTGCAAGCAGCATGGTCAGAAACCTCTAGATGTTTTTGCATTATAGCTATGAATTAATCATTTTTAAATTATATTCTTTTATATATATGGTATAATAAAATGATTGTACATTATTCTGTCATATATAATATGAAGTGAGAAGGAGGATGATGATGAGGGTGAAGATGGAGGTGCAGTGATGGTATGAAGTCTACAGGAAGAAAATAATAGAAAGAGACTGATGATGATGATGATGATGATGATGATGATGATGATGATGAAGGAGGAGGTAGAGTGGCAGGCATGACAAAAAAACATTTTTAAAACATTTCAGTTTCACTTTCAATAGGAATTGCAATTATTGCAAAATATTTTCCCTTTTTTTAATGAAATCATCCCTTGTATCCCTTATATTTAATTATTCATTTTAATTAGGAAAAAAATAATGCAGACTTTTTTTTCTTTTTTACCAAATGACATCATAATGTGTACCATAATGGGTCAAAAGCCTGAAAATCAAACAAAAATATCTTTACACCAATTTAAAAAAAAAATAGCCTCCTATGTGTATAACAAATAATACAAAATAAAAAAGTTAGAGATAATAATATAAAGATGAAATGATCAGAAGGCCTACAGTGTAATTTAAGGCTTGGCAGATATCATACTGATAAGATCAGATTTGTTCAAACATGTGCAGTGTGGAATACGCGAAGCTTTAAGTCTGAACAAATTGCACGTTGCACATACGTATCATTTCATCATTGATGATTGGTAGCAATTACTCTGTTTAAGAGGACAGTAATTACACTGAGCTAAAGTCTAAATACATCCTGGCTTTTGTAATCCCTCCCTCCAGACACCATGCCACTCCTGCTATATGTTCGATTGCGTTTTTAATTAGTCGTAGAAGATGGGATATGTGATATCATTCTTGTGTTTCTGCACTCAGTTGTGGAATGAAATTCCTTTAAAGTAGACGTTAACTTATCGGTTAAAGAGCTTCTGATTCTGTGACAGCTGGCAAGCGGATCGAGAATAATATTATAGCGTAAATGATCGAGTCAGGCTGTCCCAGTTGGATTATATCAACCAGCCATCTCTTCCTGTAGACTGTAGATTAAAACATGTTCATCTCACAGGTAGGAAACAAAAAAGAACCCACTCAAGAGGGGAACGGTCCAATCTGGCAACTCTGTAAGAGGAGAGCTTGGAGAAGAGAAGTTTCTTAAAAGCCATCAGAGACAGTCATGCAAGCTAATTAATTGCTCCTAACTTGCTCATTAGGGGCAGGAATATCAGGACGCTCACTGGTGGCCATTAAGATCTGCCCCTTTCATAAAATGAATATTAATATAAATATAAATATAAATATATATCTGCAGTGTAGGTCTAACTCCAGGATTACTGGGACCCTCCAAGAATGACTTTTGGTGTAGTCTGTAGGGTTCATGCAGAAATATTGGGACAGTTTTTTGAATTTCTAATTCGCCTGAGCTTCCTTTGCCATGAATAAAGCAAAAATACTGAAAGATTTCTGAAAAATGTTTATATCATATATAATCTAAAGAAAAGAGCAAAGAGCTTACTGCAAGCCTGCCTGTCCATTTCTAACATCATCATCATCACTATATTCTAATATAATATGAACACAGTACACTAAGTAAAAATGTCTGCATATTAAGATGTTGCCCTGAGTTTCATTCTATAATTCATTTCTTACAGCAACTGCAGCAATAACAGTGTTTAGAAAATCTTTAACATTCTCCAAATTCATACCCAATCTCTTGATTACGTTAAACAAGAAATCACAAAACGCCACTAAAATGGAAATGAATAACACGTTATATACATGCTTTCTTCAAGTAGTAGCTTGAAGTAACAGAGGATTTAAAAAAAAAAACACTATTTCATGCAGAAAACTCCAGCAGTGCATTATTCACAGCTGCTGGGTGTTTCATGCATCCGTTAAATCCGTAACTTCTTCCTCTCGACTCTTAGGATATTTTCAGACTGTCCCACAGACTCTCCCAACATGAACCCTGCTGTCCCAAATTCCAAATCATGTTTCCTGCTTTATGCTTATTATGTTACAGTAGCGCATCACCTTCATATACGCATCATATCTATGTGGAAAATATGATCAGGGCAGGTTTCTAATCTTATGGAGGAAAAGAAATGTGGCATTTTTCCCAACTCAAGATAAAAACTGTTTATAGACACATGTGGCAAAAGTTTTAGCACCCCTTCCCCCTCCCCCTCCCCAGGTCAATAGTAGGTTAATACTAGGCCTTATTGTTCTTCTGGTGTCTGTATTGTTTCTGAAAAGTTTTCCATGACTGGAACTCCTGGCTCGCTGTCGTGCTCAACTCTCGGCTCTGAGCTCCAGCGAGTCTCCAGACGCAGACTGGATGATCACCAAAGCGCGGTGGCTGAGAGCACAAAGGCCGCATTGACTTCATACGCACACTGGCTGAGCTGAAAAACGGGACAGACGCCATGTTTCATAACAACTCACAACCCTGACTCGCTCCTGCAGCACAGACCGAGACATGAGAACAACTGCAGCTGATTGTTAGTTCAGTGGCTTCTGAGCAAGACCCAGTGGCCTCCTCGACACTGTAAAGAATCAACCACACAACAGATCATTCATACACACAGTGGAAATCCAGTGCACAGAGGAATCACTAATATTAGCCTATAACTGTGCAGAAGTCACATGTAAAGAAATGCTGTGCAGCAGCTGAAGCGCTCTGGAGAACCTGCAGCTCTTCTTCTGGAGATCTTTTGCATGCAAATTCATTCTTTTTGGTCTGAAAAGTGGGCTGTTGTGTAATGTGTCGCTTTCTTTACTGACATACAAACAATGTTTTTGTCACTTTAAATGTTTTGTTGGAAAAAGAAATGATGTTTGGAAATGTACATATGTTTTGTACGTTACAACATAAACATGGACGACATTTTGCACAGCACTGTACAGAAGTCTTACACGGCACGCGCGCTCTCATTTTGCACTCATATATTCATGTTTCTTCATATTCTGATGCTGGAGGTGTTTTCTGATCCAGTGAAGAAGATATGCGACCTAAAGTGCGACATAAATCTGCATGAAAGATGGCAGAGAAAGATGCACATAAATACGCGCTTAAAAAAATCGAGGGGTCGATTAGTCTCCTCTCTTTTTTTCTGATGACCAAAGATATTGGACGGCATTTATTTATTTATTTTGTGTGCAAATTCTCTGCTGTGATATGGAAGAGAAAATACTCCCCTCATAGTTTGTAGTCTTTTTTTTTTTTTTTTAAGTCTATTTTTTTCTCCTGTCGCGCGCTCACATTGAGGCCGCCGCCGCGCGCTCCCCGCTTTGCGCCAATTAAAGCAGAACGTGCAGCGACCGTAATGGGGCCCGGGGTGATTGTTTTGGACGAACAACAACAAAAAAAAACACACATAGGTCCCACCCCTCCGATTAAGGGACCGGGGGAGGTAAGGGGGTCTATGAGAAGATAAAGTGCGGAGGAGAGAAAGACAGAGAGAGAGGGAGGGAGTAGAGTGTGTGTGTGTGTGTGTGTGTGTGTGTGTGTGCGTGCGTGCGTGAGGAACCTTGTCTTGAGGGGTTAAGGGGCTTCTCATGTCAAAAGGGCAGCCAGAAGGGTCCTGTCCAGCACCCAGCTCAAAGCCTTCCGCAGCTCCCGGCCTGTCGGAGTCGCAACACTGCCTCTGGACTTTCTTAACGGATTTGGTTAATTACACACTGATAAACTGATGCATTGCGACTCTGATTCAGTCTAAAAGGTGTAAGCACGCTTCTGAGCTCGTGGGCTAACATCTTTACTCTTTGTGAATAAGACTGGCCAAAAAGTTTTTTTGCAAATTACAAATTTTCAAAAAAAAAAAAGTATTTAAAGAAAAACGTTAAGATTCTCCATAAGATTGAGTGGGTGAAACTTTTGAAGGCCACCAGCAGTGGAAATATTAGTAATTAATGTTAGTGCTTACACTTGAGTCATCATGTTGAATTTATTTTGAAATATCTAGAAAATAGCAGAGGGTGTGATAAGGTGAGCTTCTGGACGAGGGCAGGCTGTCCATCTGAGCGATTTGTATAGCTGTCTAGAGCAACGCATAAGCAAGGACAGCTAATGCACCTAAAACGCGTTCGCTTTGTCATGTTGTCAAATCTACCAGTGAAAAGATCTAATGACACGGATCTATTTTTTTTTATTTTACTTTGGTGTGTTAACTTTAGTAGTGTTACATGGTAGTGATGTCACAAGGTAGTGGTGTTACATGATAGTGGTGTTACATGAGAGTGATGTCAGATGGTAGTGATGTCACATGGTAGTGATGTCACATGGTAGTGGTGTTACATGGTAGGAGTGTTAAATGCTAGTGATGTCACATGGTAGTGATGTCACATGGTAGTGATGTCACATGGTAGTGGTGTTACATGGTAGGAGTGTTAAATGCTAGTGATGTCACATGGTAGTGATGTCACATGGTAGTGGTGTTACATGGTAGGGGTGTTACATGCTAGTGATGTCACATGGTAGTGGTGTTACATGCTAGTGATGTCACATGGTAGTGATGTCACATGGTAGTGATGTCACATGGTAGGGGTGTTACATGCTAGTGATGTCACATGGTAGTGGTGTTACATGGTAGTGATGTCACATGAGAGTGGTGTTACATGGTAGTGATATCACATGCTAGTGATGTCACATGGTAGTGGTGTTACATACTAGTGATGTCACATGCTAGTGATGTCACATGCTAGTGGTGTTACATGGTAGTGGTGTTACATGGTAGTGATGTTACATGGTAGTGGTGTCACATGATAGTGATGTTACATGAGAGTGGTGTTACATACTAGTGATGTCACATGCTAGTGATGTCACATGCTAGTGGTGTTACATGGTAGTGACATCACATGGTAGTGATGTACTAAACTGTACATTAGAACACATTTTGAAATGCGTTAGCTACTTTATAGCCTATTGGTTAAGTATATTCTATCCAAGGTAGTGGTGTTGAAAAGGTAAATGCATGAGTGTGTCATCATATAATTTGTGTGTATGGGAGTTAAAGCCATGATAAAGTTAGAATAGTTCAAAGGGAATATAACTTGCATATGAAGTATATGACTTTTTATTTTTATTCTCAGTTGAAGAAGCAGCCTGAAGAAAACCTGAGGAATAATTAAGGATAAGATGTGATGATGATGATGATAATGCCAAAGGCATCGGTGTGAAGTGACTTCTAAATAGACTAATGATGCTGATCATAAAAGAACAAAGGCTAGGTGACTAGTAAAAGTGTGTGTGTGTGTGTGTGTGTGTGTGTGTGTGTGTGTGTGTGTGTGTGTGTGTAATTGTGAGTGTGTGTATGGGTGTATATGAGGCAAGGGTCCTTTATTGAAAAGGCTTTGGCCTAGATGTAGTAATGTTAACTTCAAGTGGCCTCCATGGCTCTTTCCCTCCTCTCTTCCCAAGGCCCCAGGTTGCCTTTGCATGACATCATCGCCGAAGCATGCCCCCCTAAACCCCCTGTGAATCTCCCCGTCGTCACTCCAATTGAGGCTTGCTGCTCTGCAACCCATACATTTTTTTCTCTCCCTCTCTTTTCTTCCCCTCCTTCTTCCCTTTCTCTTCCTCCTCTTCTCTGACAATCCCCTCCCCTTTTCCTTAACCAGGAGAAGGCATTGTCTTGGGCGAGGGCCTGATCAAAAAAACGCAGCCCGCCCAAACCGCTCCCTTTCTGTAAATTCAATAAGCCCACCTTAAAGATTTGCCTAATTAATGGATGACATCTTTGGCTGGAGCAGAGGCGAGGTATTTTGCTCGGGCTCGGTCATTGTTGGCCTCCTAATTAACTTTCCCAGGTCAGCCTGGGTCTCAGCAACCTGAGAGTGAAGAGCTCCATTGTGCTAGGAGTTGTAAACTTACTTTTTTTTCGCTTCGGCACTTAAAAGGGAAAGCAACTATAGGGAACAGAAAATATCCCATTTAAGGCCTTTGTGAGTGAACTGCCTGCACATGGTCCAATAAAGGAAATCTTTTTAAATAAGCGTTAGTGGTCCTCCCCACAGTCCTCCCCTCCCTTTCCTCTCCTCTCTTTTCCTCTCCTTTATCGTTGCGATGCAGAAAGGTTATGAATGATAGCTCGGCATCTGAGGAGTGAGGGGCAAGGGCCAGGCTTCTGTGTACCATTTGTATTTGAGGCTTTTGAAGGAATTCGGGTACGAAGGGGAAAAAAGTTTGCGCTCTGTCTGGCAACTGTATAACGATGATTTCCTCCGTGTGAAGAATGGAAAGTAAAAGTTGCTACTGTAAGGGAAGTGACACTCATTGGCTCAGACAGTTGCTCTGCCCTTCCGTTCATATAGTCCACCTATTCTGCTACTCCCCTTTTCAAGATCAGTGATCAACCAATTAAAAGGAGGGAGGTCACAGGCTGGTTAATGACTATTATTCGAAAATAAGCATAACACTTGAATATTATTAATCCACTTATCTAACAGAGAGCATGCAAGTCATGGAAAAAGGGCACAACAACAACCCAGACTGATCTTTTGGAAAACAATGAAATCCCTCATTAACACCTACCCCCTCTTATTTCCTACGCGCACACACACACACACACACACACACACACACACACACACACAGTCCGTCCTCTGGTCTAATCCAAAAAAATGAAGCTTCCTCACTTAATGAGCGGGGTGTGATCTTCCCACAGTCAGAAAGGACAACGTCACACAGTCATAGCTGCTCTATTCACCATTTATTTGACAGTGCAAATTAAGCCAGTTACACAAGTAATTCTTTAAACTTGCCCCAGATCCCAAGAGTCGATACAGACAGTGTATCAATCAGCAGCCAAATACCCAGCACATAACAAAAATAACATGGGCTGCGTCTCAGTCAGCTCCCTGGTTCAGTAGTCAGGGCACTGATCAGGGAGTCGGACATTTAAGGGCTGTCCCAGTTGCAAAATCCTTTGAGTGCACTGGAACGTTTGCTCCCTAAAAAACTCCCACGATGCACCACAGGGAGCATCGACGTTCACTATGTTCCCTTACTGGAAATTTCTGAAGCCTCTCAGCTCAAATAAAATGGTGGACGAACTCTTAGCCAACTTCGCCTACAAATGTAAGTAGCTTGTTATGGTTGTTGTAGCTCTCAAATGATTATTTACCTTA
>JAKKZK010013503.1:0-13941 GCA_037577455.1 Pangasius macronema | reverse complement strand
GGGATAGGAGGAGAGTGATGATTCGCTGTGGAGACCCCTGAAGGGAAAAGCCCAAAGAAGAAGAAGAAGAAGAAGAATACAAAATGTAACACAATGTGATACAAAGTGTACACTGCTGTCTTGGTACACGAGCGATCTGACTTGTCTACCTCGTCTGCCAGGAGCATCTGAAATAAGTCGTGTACTGGGTGTGACGGTTCTGCGCTAATCCCATTGGCACGTTTGTAGTGATTCCACCGAAGGCAGGGCATTGCCAGCAAACTCAGGTCTCTGTCACAACACGCTGTAGCCATGTTGGGCTAAGTCCTGTGGTTTATAAAAGCTTTAGCTGCCCAAAGATGGCTTGCAAAAATGGTATAATTGAAGGAGGGTTAGTGATGAATGTAGGGTTTTTTTTGTGTGAGTGTGGAAGTTCAGCCACCAAGAGAAGGTATAACAATGAACAATGAACCTGAGCACTGTTACAGGATGAGGTTATTAAAACGGTCCATTCATATGTTATTAATATTGATATAAAAGGGGAAAATGGATGCGAGATTAGCGGATCTGTTAAATAGCAGCCCTAATGTTAATCCTTTTAACGGCTCTTATTTTCACTCCTTTGCTCATATAAGTTTTTTAAGTGGGTTCTTATTGATGGCCTTGTTCGTATATCTGGGTTATGCAAATGTGAGACCCAATTTATAATTCATCATATGCTCATCTTGTAAAATCCCTTACTGGAGGTGGGAATCAGAGGCGCGCACACACACACACACACACACACACACACACACACACTTGCAAAGACTTTCTATAGAGTAGATTAGAGTCCAAAGGCCCAAAGTGTTATTTCATTATGGAATAAAAAATTGGCCTAATTGCATTCATCATATAAAGATCAATGACCATTCTTTACTAATACTAATAAGTGAAAAAGGCTGGCATAGAGAACCACTGACATGACAAATTAACGACCCTTTAAATATAATAGACACAGGATATTCGGATAGATGAATAACGAATAAGCTGAACTCTTCAACTGACCATGTCCTTGTGGTTGAATCTGCTACAGCAAAGGATTTGCAAGCTAAAGCCCAAGCCTGACTATCAGCTAATGACGATCTCCAGACATAATAAACAAGATTTTGCAAACAAAAGAACTAGACGCTATATCACTAGCGCTGGCTTTGCAGCAATGAAAAAAATCTTTGATATTTGACTCATCACCATTTCCAGAAGGATTAAGAGGATTAAACAAAGGTGCACCAAGCCCTCGACAAATACCACATTCCAGACATCGTGTACAGTTTATAAGTGAGTGATTATTAAGGTGTGGTGCTGGCGTGGGCTCCTATTCAAGCACAGAGCTGAGGGGCTTAGCGTAAGAAAAGATAAGAAATCACAGGCTATCTGAGAAATCTGGGATTTGAACACGCACCCTTTCAGTCACTAGTGCACGATGTGTCCTTAACCACTGTCCTGACGCTACACCCGTGTTGTATTGAGCTTAAGCACGATCTGTAGGTACGTTTGCTAAGTTTATTTAAGTGGAGCATCCTCCATACAAGTCCCTGTGAATTAGTTGTTACCATAGAAACGATGACATTCTAATCTGCAAGTTCTGACCAATCAGATTTAAGGATTCAACAACGTCGTGACACATCTTTGCGGTTTATACTGGCTAGTGGTTAGTAATATCTTAATGGTTGTTGTCAAGCCTGCAGCTAAGAAAGAAAATGAAAATTTTCATATATTTCGTTCTGCTGCGCACAGTCATGTTGTCTCACACACACACACACACACACACACACACACACACACACACACACACACACACGCTCGCGCGTAGGAGTGTAGTAGTAGGCGGTTTTATGTGTCACTTCTTTCCTATGGGGAGATTTTCCATCAGTCTCTGTTTCCTGTGCTGGGGTTTGAGGTTTGTGTTGTATATGCAGGAAAATTTTATTACTTTTTCATGCATCCACGTTACATTTTCTGCATGCCTGAAATGCACCGTGGTTAAAACGCACACAACGGTCGTGCAAGTGCAAGTGCAAGCCTCAGACGTTTCAATCACTGCTCGTCTCTTTGTCCTAGACGAGTCCTTGGGTTTGAACATTTCATGAAAGAGAAAATGTTGCTGATGTATGTTTTATGCAGGGATCCTTGTGTGTTTGTGTGTGACTGTGAGTGTGTGTGTGTGTGTGTGTTTGTGTGGGTGGGTGTGTTAGCTTTTTTGCTGGAGAGGCTAAAAAAATCTGCTCAAGGTGAGGATTAGCTTTGTTGATTGCTGCTGGTTTTGAAGACCCGATTAGACTGCGTGCTTCCTGAATGCTCAGCCTTAAGGCAAGAATTTTTAAGAGCAGTAGCAGCAGTTTTTGAACCAAAGCGTGAGAAGAATGCATTTTTCCAAGGTAGTGCACTTCTGTTGGCGGAGGTTTACATTTGGACGGCGCCGAACATTTGAGTAAATCTGCCATTCAAGGAGTCAATCACTCAGTGCTGGGACTGATGGGTCATATATTTAAAACAGTGATATTTATGGCCTGTGTGGTCTTCGAACGAGTATCTGGTGGTTAAAAATTCCAGCCTTTGCATGTGTGCATATGTGTGTGTGTAGATCTGCAGACACAAGAGACTCAGCTAAGATTGTCTCTCTCTCTCAGGCAAGTCAAGTTAAGTCTTTTTATAAAGCCCAAAATCCAACTATGCCTCTGTGGGCTTTACAGATCCTTAGCGATTGACAACCCCCAAGCCTTGGATCATCCACGAAGACAAAGATGAAATTCCACAAAATCCTTTTAGGGAAAAAAAATGGAAGAAACCGCTGAGAGGGAACCCATTTTGGGAATGTAGGGTGGGCGTGAATAAAAATCGGTGATGAATTTTTACATTTACATTTGGCACTGGGCAGCATGGTGGTGCACTGGATAGCGATACCGCCTCATAGCCTCCATGGTCCCTGGTTCACTCGGGTTACTGTCCTCCAGGTTCTCCATTTTCCTCTTCATCTCCCAAAGACATGCTGGAGCTACTCCAGATCGCCCCTAGGTATGCATGTGATGGACTTGTGTCGGATCCAGGGTTTATTCTTGCCTCATTCCCAGTGTTCCCACGATAGGCTCCTGATCCACCACAACTCTGACCAGGATAAAGCACTTACCTTGAATCAAATCAAATCAAATCAAATCCAGGCTTTTACTTATAAGTTGTGAGTGAAGGGTCTTGATCAAGGGTTTTATGGAAGACGTGAGATTTTTCAGTAAGCACTTTATCCTGGTCAGGTTCACAGTGGATCCAGCGCCTATCCTGGGAATACTGTGTGAGATGCAGGAATACACCCTGGATGGGATGCTAGTCTATCACAAGACACCGTTCACACACTCATTAGCACCTAGAGGTGATTTAGAATAACCAGTCCACCTATGTGTATGATTAGCACCTTGGGCAATTTAGAATCTGTAATCCACCTACCTGTATGATAGCTCCACTACCTTTGGTTTCACAAGATAGCTCCACTGATAAGTGTGTGTGTGTGTGTGTGTGTGTGTGTGTGTGTGTGTGTGTGTGCGCGCGCGTCTCATGTTCTGTCTGTTACCATGTCAGACCCGCATATGAGTCATGCCGCTTTCTGACCTACAAATGTGGGAAGTCATGATTCACCCGAGCTGCTTTTAACCTTCCTTGCCTTCTTGCCTTCCTCCCCACCACACATAGACACACACACACACACACACACGACACACACACGACACACACTGTGACACCAGCAGGCTTTTCTTTTCATCATTCTCTGTAGGAGCTTTAGTGCGCACTCTGTTGCTCGTGTTGATTAAGGGGGCAGCATGGACTTTTTCGTCGCTCACATCTGGAATGTCTCAGCTTTCCCAGAAGACAATGCTTTAACCGAGGTGCATGTGTAACTTTCTGAGGTAACCGCAGATCTGTCTGTCTGACTACCTGTCTGTCTGTGTGGTTATGAAGCTAACAAAGGAAGTGGCCTTGCATTCTGTGATGAGTGTGTATTGAAGACGCATTCATAGCCGTGATGCACTGTTGACTGAGATCTAGAAACTTTTTTTGCGTAATGCTATGTTCCGTAAAATTATGAATGTGCAACTTTCAACACGTTATCATATTCGAGCAAACAGTTTTCACCAGGTTAGAATATCATACAGTCCATTGATTGCAGGTAATGAGAGACATAATATTTTATAGCCATACTGTAATATATTGGCCATAGTCATATGCCTTTAATAATGTATATTTTATAACCATGCAAACAAATCAATGCGTATTTTATGTATTAGTCGTTTATTTTACACAGCATATGTATGCACTGATATATTTACTTGCAGCTTTGTACTTGCTGTAGAGTTTAATGTGCTGTGAATTTCACAGTCGTGTCCACTCATCAGAGTGAACGGAGTGAAGTGTGTTTAACCCGAAGGGTTCGTGTGTTTGGCTCGGATACGCCGTGTCTTTGAGATGAAGTGCAGACGCTGAGGCCTTTCCTGGTGACTAATCCTATGTGTGTGTTTAGAGAAGATGGGCACATATATGGTAGTGGATGTTGTTTTTGGTTGGGGTTTTTTGTTACAACTTCAAAATATATGATCTGTACGTCTGTCTGTCTGCCAGCATGTGTATGTCTGTTCATCTGTCCATCTGTTCATCCATCCATCTATCTAGCTAACTAGTGTCTCAGTGTGTCCCTTCATCTATCTGTCTATCTCTGGATATCTCGAAATATCAGTCTTTTTCTCTATCTTGGTCTGTCTGTGTGTGCTAGAAGAATGGATGGACAGATAGACAGACATAGAGTCAGATAGACGTACGGATGGACTCTAAATATTTCTATTAATGTCTGTCTGTATCTAACTTCCATCCACCTAGGATCTGTCCATCTGACTCTAAATCTGTCTAAATCTTTCCATTAGTATGTCTATGAATATGTCTGTCTCTGTATATCTATCTATGTATCTGTCCATCTGTCTGTCAATCTGTACATCTCTCTTCTTTGGGTATGTCTGTTAGTGTGTCTGCCTGATTCTATATCTTTGTACTAGTGTGTGTGTTATTCCATCTGTCTGTCCATGTATGTACCTACGTATCGATCTCCTCTTTATTTGTCTGTCTGTCTGTCTGTCTGTCTTCATACCATTTCACTCCATCAGTGACTTTTCTTTGTATCATCTGCTATTGTCTTATACTAGTCATTCACAGTCAAACCAGTATTTATGGTATTTATCTTTCCTCTGTTATATCCAGTTTCTTTGTCTGACCTGTAATTTCATAGTAAAGTGTAAGGAGAGCCGATTAGGGGGACAATTCCGACGCTTTGAGTAATTATGTAGCTTCGATATGGCGCGCACAGGCATCCAGGGGCAAATGAAGCTTCACCGATGAATATTTTATAGTCTCAGGAGTAATGGTGCTTGCTCATCCCAATCACAGTGGCGCAGGCAGACGATCCGATTGATTTTCGCCACGGGAAGAAGCGTGAGATTTATTGCGAGTGGAAGCCTGGTTCAAGAGTGAAGGCTTTAACAGGCTCCTTGTTCTTTGCTTAGTTTGGCAGGACTATATTGACCCATTGGCTTGATTTGTTGCAAATCTCTTTAAGTAGCTGCAGGAACATTAGATTCAAGTTCGAAGTGCAACCGAGAATTAGTCTGACGCCATGCCTTCGTCTAGAACATATCTTAATAATGATCAATTTATTGATTCTCATCTCACCGATAAGAGCACCGATCTGTTTCTATGGTAGTTCTTAAATATAATATCACAAACCTCCATCACTAGTGCAGAAAATTGACCACTAAACCACCAAGGCCTCTGAGGCCTCTATTTCTCAGGAACTCACCGTCATCTCCTCCGCTAAAAATAGCCGACTGCTGCATATTTACCGTCTCTATCAAGAGACCTGCCTTATTGCCTTATCATGTGCACTAATTATGACAGGAAGACCTTGACATTACCTACTCATCTCATAATAAGGTCAAACTGTAGCGTTTTTGATCAGAGATCCCAGTTACGCACTTGTGGTTGACTACTGTGAAATATCGCCTGGGGTTTGAGCTGATAAGCGCTTTTTCAATCGGCGCGTACTCAGCTGGTTGTGCATTCAGCACACAGGAAAGAGCACGAAAGTGATATACATCACCCGCATCACCATGACGTGATCAGCTGAGATGCTGAGGAACACCCACATGAGTTCAAAACGGCTGCTTCTTAGGCGCAAAATCAGAAAGCGCTAAATCAGAGCGTGTCGATAACCTAAACACTGACATCATCTGCTGCTTCTATGGCCAACCTGGAAAGTCCCGGTGAAATGTGAAATAAGAAATTCAGTCAAATGAGTTCTTCCTTCTTCTTTTTTTTCTTACTGCCACTTTATTTCTTACTCTTGCTTCCTTTTTGCCATAGTCTCTCTATAGAAATATATATATATGTGTGTGTGTGTGTGTGTGTGTGTGTGTGTGTGTGTGTGTGTGTGTGTGCATTACTGTTATAGCAGTCTAGATGATGTCATAAAAAAAAACATCCACACAGTTATGTCAAATGAAAAATGATACAACATTCAAAATCTATCTATCTATCTATCTATCTATCTATCTATCTATCTGTCTGTCTGTCTGTCTGTCTGTCTGTCGCTCTGTCTGTCTGTTATAAAAAACAAAAGCTATTTTGGTTTTGTGCTTTTAACTACAGGCCCAAAACATTTTTTTTTCTTTTTTTTTTTTTGCTGTGGTGGATTTTTTTGACCCACAATTTCGCATGGCTTCAGCTACAGAACCACAGCTGTTCATCACTTCCCGCAAACACAGCGCTTGACTTCACACACACACACTTACTGAAGTCACCGTTGGCTGTCTGTCATTTACCTAATCCAGGTTTGAACCTTATAAGCAGAAATCACTGCACTTGGCACGCTGACTGATTCTAAAACAACAGCAGCTGTCCATTGACAACAGCACTGAAAAAAAAATAGCCATTAAGGTGAATAATATTCTCTCTCTCTCTCTCACTTGAGTCAGCACTGATGCTCGGCCTGCCAAGACGCTGCTTCAGCAGGGCTTTAATGATTGTTTATGAATATACTGTCATAGTGCCTGGCCAGTTTAATGAAGCTCTGATTGGAGTCTTTGAGTGGATTTATTGAGGTATAGATCAACAGAAAAAGCTGTGAGGAAAAAATGTCTGCAGGGAACAAATGTCAAAGTGTTTATTTATTTATTTGTTTTGCAAAATTTCCATTTTCTCGTCCCTGACCTTGTAATCTCCCCTGACCTTTAAGAAAACGAGAGCACTGGTTTGGCATGTGGGTGGCGAAGCTGCATAAGAAAGCAAAAACAATGGAAAGATTAACACAGCCATGATGAGTTCCCTTCTCACTAAAGTGAATTTTGTAGCTGTAATTAGTGCTGAGCATCATTTCCTCAGATTCATTACACCCTGAAACACGTCTTATGATTTCCCCTGGCAAAGGGCTGGTTAGCTGTAGGAGAGTCATCCAGAAACCTGGAAGATGTCCAGGGAGTCTTTTTAACGTCAGCATTATTGCCTTAAAGAATCATGTTGTTCATTACACCATGCAATGACCATAATCATCATAGTACCGAGGCATTTTATTGACAGCAATGGATGTAAAAGGTTGTCAGTTGTCGCTATTGTTAAACAGCCAGCAAAACAGTAGTGTTGCTTCAAAAAAAAAAAATGTTGCACTGAAAAGCATGGCAAATAATAATTAAAAAATCTTTACAAAACATTTTACGATTTTCAGAATTCAGTAGAAAATATTAAGCACTAATGAGCTGCTTGAATTTGCAGAATTTGTAAAAAAAAATAATAATAAATAAAAATATTGATACAGACAAAGTATCACAGTATCGATATTATATCTTCATATTGTCCAGCCTTTTAGAGAAACTCTGATTGAACTCTCCCATGCTCGTTTCTACAGTTATTAGTCTAATTTAAGCAGCAATAAATGGGCCCAGTGTCACCCTAGTAAGTAATGAGATGGTGAGATGGGGGGAAAAAACCTCATTACTCATTTGGCATGTAATTAAAGATATCTGACAGGAAGCTCGAAATATGTGTGGTCATAATTTCTTTTTTTTTTAAAAAAAAGCACTAAAAAGGAAAAGCCTGCTGAGAATCTCATGTCCATAATTTGTTCACGGTTTGCTCTTACAAACGACACCGACGACTCCCAGCGAGAAGCACAAACGCAGCACCAGATTTCTTACACAGATGACATGCGTACACCTTCCGGAAAGAGAAATCTTCAATATATATTATATGCATGCATGCTGTGTGTTCCAGCATGCTGCATTAAATGAGGATTAAATGCTTAATTAATTTTCGAACCCATTAGGTTGATTTGTCATCTATTTATAAAATAATACTCCCTTCTCGTTTATTCATCTGGCAGAAGATTTAACTCAAAACAACTCAAGACTCAACAGCTCACAACCGTCCAGCGATATTAATTGCCTTTTTAAATGGCTCGTGCATTTAAAATTAAATTCTCACTTTATAATGTTCCTGCCTGAAAACTAGTCTTGTCAGAATTACCATAATTACAGGTTTCTGACTTTAAATAAGGCATTCACATCTTCATCAAATGTCTAATTACTAGTTGGGAATTTTTTTGGAATGCCATGACTTGACTGTTACGGCACATTATGAGTAAACAGGGCGGAAAAAAAACAGCAGAAACTCCACGGATAAAGCAATTAAATAAAGAGTATAGTATCAGGATTTAACCCTATATGTAACTCTATAATATAACAAATTGTATAATTTAGTTTACTATCTATAAAACATCAAGATGTTGTGTTCATGTTCATAGAATCAACTAATTTCAGAGTCTAATTTCAGAACAATATGATTTCTGTGAGGAATTAAAAGTCATATTTATAAATGTTCAAAATGGTCACTGCTAATACTAGTTAGCTAACTAGCCTGAGCTAACGTGACAGAAATCCTGAGACAATTTTTCTGATATCCATTGAAGTTTGAGCTAGCTAGCTAACATGCGCTAATGTGACAGGAATTCTGAGAGGATTTTTTGTCATATTTATAATAGTTTAATCTTCAGTGCTACCACTAGCCAGCTAGCTATGAGCTAACCTGAGAGGATTTCTCAGAGGATTTGTAAATGCTAATAATCTTCACTATGATGTAACATGAGCTAACCTGACAGATTTGTCATATTCATAATCGTCTATGAGCTTTCAACAACAACAAAAAATGCCAGCTAGCTAACCTGAGCTCACCTGACAGGAATTCTGAGAGGATTTTTTGTCATATTTATAATAGTTTAATCTTCAGTGCTACCACTAGCCAGCTAGCTANAGCTATGAGCTAACCTGAGAGGATTTCTCAGAGGATTTGTAAATGCTAATAATCTTCACTATGATGTAACATGAGCTTTTTTGTCATATATGTATAATTGTTTACAATATTGCCTGCTAATACTAGCCAGCTAGCTAACCTGAGCTCAGCCGACATGATATCTGAGAGGATTTACATATTTGGATAATGACATGCCATTAATAAACAAAATGTCACTGAATTTTTTTGCTGTATGTTTCACAAAGCCAGAATGTTAAGCTATTGAACAAAACCATTTTTTGTGTCATATCTGTGATTTGTTTGTTTGATATAAAGTAAAAAGGCTGAGTGAACTCATTTTTGCCAGGGCATTTGAGCATTAGCTCACTAACTTGAGTTAAACTGAAAGGATATTTATAATACTGAGAGGATTTTTTTTCCCCGATAAACGTTTATAATCTTCACTGCAAGCTAACAAAGAGCTAGCTAACCTGACAGGATTTTGTCAGGATTTTAAATCAGTACAGGTTTAAAATCTGCTGATAGTCGTTGTCTCTTTTAGAAAAATATGCCAAAATCCTAATAGAAAAGTCTGTCCACTCGGCGGCCATATTGGCGAACTGTTTTCATTCATACAAGACCAGGCTACTATCTACTATATGCTACTATATACTCTATGGCTCTGTCGCTACTCTACTCTACTCTACTCTGTCAGGAGACCCGTATACCAGAAACAGATGGCATTTAAACATGGATTTAAGAAAAATGGCACACATGATGCTTTTCCAGCTATCGTGCATGCACTTTATATATCCAATGCGTCAGTGTAAGAATCTGACAGGCCAGGCTTTTTGTTCGCTAACATCTTTTTACCAAAAAGACGGCTGACTTTTTTCAATGAAGGGCAGGATTTACGTAATACAGCAGCCACGCTGAGCATTACACTCTGCCCCATTCACATTTCAAGCAGTGACCTGTGTGTACTCATACTGTTCATCGCCTCAAAAGTGAAAAATACAGGCAGAGAGAGAGAGAGAGAGAGAGAGAGAGTGCTTTCTTTGCTGCCTGAGAGACCATCCATTCTTATTACTCCAATAACATGTCCGTGACATGAAGTAAATCCTTCACTGATACCTAACAAGGAAAAATCGCAATCCCTGCCTCCGTCCTGATAGATGTTATTTCAATATATAACTCTTTTCAATAAATTAGACGTAAATTATCGGACTTTTAAGAATATTTCATAGAGAATACATTACATTGGCATTATATATCTGTATTTGTAAAAGCAGCTGGAATAAAAAGTAAGACATCATTTCTTTGACATATACACACACACACACACACACACACACACACACGCGCATAAAACATTCATATAGTCATAAATAAGCAAAGCAATGTGATTTAAAGTGGCAGCTGAGGCTATGGGTTGCTTTAGGAGAATGAACCAGTTTTGAGACGAGTTTAGAAATGAAGCGAGGTTGAAATCCAAGACAAACACGGTGTCCAGACAGTAAACACTGCAATGCTCTAAATAACATTATCCAGTATTATAGACCTTCTGTTTTATACGTTCAGCGTTCTAAAGCAATAAAAACTGATTGTGTATGAGATATGGTGATTAGAAAGCTTTCAGGCCCATTCACTTAACAGGACATTTTAGGGACATTGTGTGTAAACTAATGGCCACGTGCATAGAGACACAGTCGCGGACTCGCATAAATGTCCATTATAGAGACGCAGCAGCTAAAAGGCCACCATTAGTGAGTGAGCGTTTTACCCGTGTGACCCGTGTGTGTGTGNGTGTGTGTGTGAAGCGCAACGTGATGAGCCATTAAAGATGCTTCCGAGGCAGGAAAGCTGCAGGATGCCCGGTGCTGTGTGTAAGCTGGATCACATCACTACACACCGCAGGAGGGCTGCACTCAAGTGCTCAGAGAGACTTTATCCAAGGAGGCTGTTGTCATGGCACCCCTGATGGGGGGTTGGGAATCGAGTGAAAAGTGATGGCACATATGTTTGATGTCGGTCACGTGGGCCTTGCGCGAGCACTGGCTGCTTTGTTCTGTCAGCATCACTCTGCTCAGTCACACTCGCGGCCCGTCACAGTGGGGGGAGGAACTGTATCGCAAAGCACATCAACATTCTGTCACACACACTCGCTCCTCAGGAGACGCCTCGCTCCTTCCGGGTGCCAGTTCTGCTCATCAGAAGAGATTTAAGCCCCAAATAGAACAGAGGGGGATTCGGTTTTCAGTTCCAGCACCTTCAGCCTTCAAATACACTCACACACTCGTATACACCGGGCATGTAAACTAATGTACGAACCTGCTGCGGCAAAAACAACACCTATTCAAGCTAATCTGCATGCAACATCCGCATCTTCTGTTAGAAAAGACACTTGGAACCCTTGTTAACAGGAGAAAACCTTTAAAGTTTCTAGTTTTAACCTGTATATTGATGGTTCTTTGGTTTGACCCTCTGTGGAAACCCTTAAAGAACGAGACTTCTACTTCTGCAGGCCATGTGCATCTATAGGTGTCAGATTTTTCCAAAGCTAATTCCACTCTATCTCTAATTAGCATTAGAAAAAGAGAGCGCCCAATGCTTGCTGCACACTTCAGTAAGGGCTACACCTTTTTACTTAGCAGCAGGGGTCTCGAATCCATGAGAACGCTGCCACGATCCTGCCTTTCCTGGAGCGAGAGAAGCGGAACGCCGCAGTGAGCAGGGAAAGAAAAGCTGCCCCCCCCCCTTGGAACAAACGAGATGAGAGAGGAGCGAGAAAGACATCTTTGCGACACTCAGCACTTCTGATCAGAAAAGCTAACCCCAAACCAGTCATTTGTGGCGAGTGTGTGTGTGAGTGCGTTGTCCTCGCATTCCTCGGAAATGCTCCGGCACGGAAAGAGCATTCCGAAGCCGAAACACTGTGTTTGAGTTCAGACGAAGCTTGCAACCACATCTGGAAACATTATTCTTGGACGACAGGTCATTATGTGTCTTAAAAAACAGAAGGAGAAAGCCAAGAGGGACAAGCAACACAACGAGAAAGGCAATAATTGGAGCGACCAAGACCACGAACAAGTGGCCACAACATCCGTTATGCGGAGGACGAATTCTTCAAAGCTGTCATCATCACAATAACTGAAATCAGACCTATGCCAAAGTCTTACAAGAGAGTACTTTAAGGCACCTAAAGTGCAAATATCTCGTTCTGACTTGAGAGTTAAAAGCGCAAAAAAAACATGTTTATAGAGTAGCCATGTTTCTGAGCAGCTGTCACTGTTTATAGGTCATCTGCCTTGTGTAGCTGTTAGCTTTCCGTTTGTGTGTCTCTCATTTCAAACTATGATCCCTCAAAGACTACGAGCGTTCACGATGCGCAGAAACGGACCAACATTAAACACGGCTTTGCTGATATATGATAGTCAGTACGCATTATATGTATATGTGTGTGCTGTTCTAGGAAAATAATCAATGACGGGGTGTTGGGATGCGGCCCAACACGGAGCGGATTTACTGGAGTGGATTATTTTGCTATAACGACACGTAGCGAAGTGTTTTATTGGTCTTATACCACTTGCTAACGTTTAAAATGTACTAAACATCTTCCTGTATCTTCCTGTAACCAATCACTGACACTGGAGACTCCTTCCAAAAAAAAAAAATTCACCATATTAACACTTTTTTTTAAAAAAGTGGAGCGTCCATCATACCTGTGTAAGCTGTTACCATAGAAACGATAATGTTTTGCACTATATTACATATTGTGTGTTACGATAATGTATTATAGAAGAATTATTGAACACCTTCTGACCAATCAGAGTTGCTGTTTGCCATTTTAAAGTAGAAGGTCTGGTCTTTTTGGTCAGTGGCTGAGTGGTTAGGGTTCTGAACTACTGAGAAGGTTGTGAGGTCAAATCTCATGTCCTCCATGCTTTCGCTGTTAACCCTTTGCTCGATCTGTCCATCCGCCAACTGTAATTTCCTTTGGAGAAATGAATAAACGGTACATCTGTACATGGGTTGCGATCTCTTGACAGTAGGACGGTTTTTATCTGATCCAGAGCCTGGAACTGAAACTCATAGGTCAGCGATTGCGTAGAGAAATTTGTAAACTAGTTCTGAATGGATTGCTAGTGGCTCTGAAAGTGGGCGTGGCCAATATGACATCATCAAAACATCATCGTTCTGAGGACAATCTGTGTATGATTGTATACTGTATAGGTTTGCCAACAAACAACCACTTTTGAAATGTCAAATTTAAAATTTTAATGTATTTATTAGGTCACGTGTCTTCTTCTTCTTCTTCTTCTTCTTCTTCTTCTTCTTCTTCTTCTTCTTCTTTCTGCTTTTCCCTTCAGGGGGAAAATATCCTATTTATTAGTTCACGTGTATAAAATTAATAGTAAGAAAGGAGGGGAAAATTTGTAAAAAAAATAATAAATAAAGTGTAGTTTAAATTCAAATCATACGAATTTTTTTAAGTGTATTTTCAACTCAAATCAGAAGAATTTTGTCATTTTTTTTTAATTGAAAGTTATTTGCGATAACCCACGATTTATCCGACGGTTGTATCACGCTGTGTGTAACTGTGTCATTTTTCCG
>JAKKZK010013485.1:20026-36282 GCA_037577455.1 Pangasius macronema | reverse complement strand
TCCACCCATTCCAACCTGCCTGCACTCGCTTCTTCACCTCTTTCCCACACTCACCATTACTCTGGACTGTTGACCCCTGGAAACTTCTGAAACAAAAAAAGGAAATGTGCACCATCTTGACTATTCAGTATTCAATGTTGCACGATTTCTAGGACACTATTTAAATGTAAGCAAATTTGTGATTTTGACCATGTTAACCCTGTAAGGAAATTGCAGATTTTCCATGAGTCCACTTCCACTGAAGCACGTGTTCAGATGACACGCTAATGGATTTGATATAAAAATGGATCTTCAGCTTTTACAAGTACACACTGTCATTAAAGACTCTACTTTTCACAACGTCTTGCTGATAATATCATTTGTGATGGACACCTTTGTGTTAGAATGCCAAACAGAAGCATTTTCACTAATGCTCTCAGACTTCTGGACCCCACTGGGTACTGGGCTTTTATAATCATTAACCTATTTAAATGGTCACTTGAATTTTAAGAGTTAAAATTCAAATTCGGTTTGCAGATAGTAAATTTTTGTTGATCCGAATATTTAATACAGTTGAAGTTGGATTACACAATTTTACTAAGCATGTGCTCTGTGGTTGGAAAATTCACATGATGATTGACAGGAAACCCTGGGAATGATGGCCACGCCCCTTCTAATGCAGCCAGCACTGGTGGCAACGCAGTAGAACCCCGCCCAATCAAGACTGAGCCGGACACGCCCACTCTCTTTTCCCATCATAACATACATACACAGGTGAGTACACAAGACTGTCTATTTGCGCTTTAGCTTGGTTTATCAGACATGTGCATGCTGGATGTTGGGGAGAAGTTATTGAATAATAACTACTGGTGCTTTCTCTCTAGATCTCATATATGGGAGGCCAAAGTGGGGCTTCATCGCTGAAGCTCTCTCCAGGAGCCCATACTGTAGCACCCAGCTCCAAAAATGAGCCTTGGAACAGCCTGAAGGAGTGTACTTGGACGACAGAAAATCAGTTTGCAACGTCAAAGACAGTCCTGATCATGGCTTGGTCACTACCGTTTAGGGACTGAATGGGCAACCCAAAAAGAAACCATCTACAAAACACGTCAAACACAACCATGACACAGTGGAAGATACTGTAAGCTACAGTGGAACTCAGAACTGGCAGAAAGCAAAAGAACCCTAAACTGTCAAGCAACCAATCAGGCAAGACAAGGCTCACTGAAGCAACACGCCTGATACCCGAGACCAGCGTACAGGAACGTAACCTGGTCAGATCCTCACGGACTGCTGGAATTACTCCATGGATGAAGCTAAAGAAACCCATGTGCCTTTATTTCTTTAATTCATTGCTCTCAGTGTTCTAATACCGAAACCCTGTATGTGTTTACTACTAGCTGTGCTAACGTTCATCATATATAAAAAGTACACTCCCTGTCTGAGAGTCAGCTTTTCAAATAAAGAATAAAATCTGATTCAAGAGAGAATTTTCTTAAAGATATATAAAGCACTCCTCATACGGTCAAAACCACTTCCTGTTTGAGTTACAGTTTGACTCTGAGAGCGTTAAAGACACCCATCTATAACACTGCACATAACTGTGAATTGGTCAGATAGTTCTTTAATATAAAGTAATGCACATGTAATACACCTCCATAAACAATGTGACAGTAAGAGGCTTGGCGTTTCCTCTTAATGGAATTAAGAAATGGAAAAGTAAGTAAATAAATAAGGGTGCAGAAACCATTTGTCGTAAGGTCACAGGGTTAAATAGTGCTTTGGTTTTAGAGAGAAAGTCATTGGTTACTTTTTACTACGTGACGTTTTTCTTGACTTTAATTCCATTATTTTTTTGTAATTTTAAGAAGAACACCTAATATTTATTGACTTGAAGCAAACAGGGTTGAGTCTTTCTTCATGTTCGCAGGTAGCCTCCAGCACTGGGTCCGAATTCGAAGCGTAAGTGGGCGGAGATGTAGATGAGGATCCACGTTATATATTTTAAAGTGTTAACTTCTTTTTTTTTTTTTTTTATTCATTCGACTGTGAGAAAAACGTTCTGCTCATGGATTTTATTGTCAGTGTATAAAAATGTATGTATGCTGTATGTATTGGCACCTTGCTCTATTATTATTATGGCTAACCTCAGTGTGTTGTACAAAGACACTACATTGCAAAGGACAAATATTACAAAGAGCTGTAACAGTGAACTTTATATCTGATTTTCTTGGAGTAGCTGATCTTTCAGAGGAACTTCATTAAATAAAGAAGAATCAAACAAGACTCTTTTTGCTTTATCGTCTCTATGAAAATGAATGAAGATCTGAGAAATACATTCTGTATACCTAATACCTTTTAAAACCAAATAAATCACTGTAGTGATCACTAATCATATCCAAGCTTTCACACACCGACAGATAAGCTAACCATATACTGTAGAAACCCTGTTTTGATGCTAATATTTAAGGATGAACCTGACAAACCAATCAGCGCTTCCCTGGCAGTAAAGCCAGCGCACGCTTAGAGAGGCGGGGCATCACACCAGTCGCTCTGAACGCCTATTGGCTGCTCGGCTCTGAGCCCATGACACGAAACCAATCAGAGTGCTCAGTTGATCTGACGTTACGTGTGATTTTAAAGGCTTGCCTTCCTGCACACACGGGTGGGAGGGAATCGCGCAGTGTGTCCTGCCAGAATTAAAAAAGACCAAACCGGTGCACAAGCTGAACACACTCTCAGCGCATGGTAAACTAACAACAAATAAATAACCGACATGGATATCCTGAAGTCATTAGGACATCCACTCCTTTATATGTTGGACAAGTTTAAGTTTTACCCTCCGACATCCTGACACTACGGGTTCGACCTAATACACTCATTATTTTTATGTGTGTGTGTGTGTGTGTGTGTGTGTGTGTATTTATCCTTAAGTCCCAATGAGCATCCTGTCTTGTCTTCTGGGAGATTTAATGTGACTGAAATAGGCTTTGTGGGATTACTGTGTGTGTGTGTGTGTGTGTGTGTGTGTGTGTGTGTGTGTGTGTGTTTGACAGCTCTTATAAAACAGTAATGTTTGAAAGATTATAATAATTCCACAAATACATATATACCTATGTACATATGTGTGTGTGTGTGTGTGTGTGTGTGTGTGTGTGTGTGTCAAAGGTCAAACACTCCATGCACGACAATGCATTAAAGAGTCAAAAAACCCAGAAAGCTACAAAGGACACCTACACTATATGCTATCCAAAAGTTTGTGGACACCTGACGATCACACACATATGTGCATGTTGAACATCCCGTTCCAGATGTAGTCCTCCCTTTGTGCTGTTATAAAATCCTCCGCTCTTCTGGGAAGGCTCTTCTTTTCACTAGATTTTGGAGCGAGGCTGTACAGATTTGTGAGCATTAGTCAGGTCAGACGAGGAGGCCTGGCACTCAGTCAGCTGTTCAGTGGGGTTGAGGTCAGGTCAGGGCTCTGTGCAGGACACTCGAGTTCTTCCACATCAGCCATGGAGCTCGCTTTGTGCACAGCGGCACTGTCGTGCTGGAACAGGTTTGGGCTTCTTAGTTCCAGTGAAGTGAAATCTTAACACTACAGCATACAAAGGCATCCTACACAACTGTGTGCTTCCAACTTCATGGCAACAGTTTGAGGAAGAACCACATATGATACATGTGATGGTCAGGAGTGCACATACTTTTGGCATTATAGTGTATCTGTACATACACATGGGACTTACGTTTTGAGTGACGTATGTTTTGAAGTTTTGCTATACTGTATGGCCAAAAGTATGTGGACACCTGAGTACTGAACATGCCAATCCAAATCCATGGGTATTAATATTGAGTTGTTCCCCTTTTGCTGCTATAAGAGCCTCCATTCTTCTGGGAAGGCTTTTCACTAGATTTTGGATTGTTTATAATAATACACATATAAAATACAGATGTTTACTTGCTATTTTGTGGATATTATAATAAATAGTAAATTTTCATAACTGCATGTCACTAATGATAATCTGCAGTAGTATGATGGAAATACAGAGCTACCTATGCTACCCTTTTCCCATTAAAGCGAGGGTCATTACTAAAAAAAACATCTTCTTGACCTAATGTTTCAACCTCTTTACTCTTCATTCAAAAGAGGATATGTTTGATTTCCAGAAAAACTGGAATATTGGCCCATCTTGGGATGAAACTTTTCGTCCCATAAGCCATGGAAGTTGTCAACTTTGTTATTTTGTATTGAATCCAAAGTATTTATGAAATATGAAATGTTTACACTGTATATCAAAGTAAGTGCCACTCATTACAATATGCTTAATTAAATTCAATAGATTGTTAATTATATGCACTTTCACACAAGTTATCAAAGTGATGACACTGACATTAAGTGAAGTGAAGTGAAGTGACTTTGTGGCCAAGTGTGGTGACCCACACTCGGAATTTGTGCTCTGCATTTAACCCATCCAAGTGCNGCCGGACCCGAGACTCGAACCCACGACCTTCAGGTTCACCTTCGGGTTACAAGTCAGACTCTCAGACCATTAGGCCACGACTGCCCCCATTAGGGTGAAACAGCGTTGTTTAGAGTTTAGATTAACATCCTTGATTATTGTTCTTTATTACAGAAAAATATCTTGTAATTTATAATAGAGATTTTAAATAACATTTTATACACTGTTCAGAAATAGTATCAAAGTTTATTGCAACACAATCGCGCTTTAACTATTCTTTATGTATTGATTTGTGAAAGACTGGTCAGTCTTTCTTTCTATCGGCTCGTGGAGCGGCTGTAGGCTGCATATATGTGAACGTAAAGTATAAAGGGGAGGAAACGTAAAAGGGATGTAGAGAAGTGTGGAGGTGTGTGAGAAATAAAGCTTCACATTATACAATCCACATTCATTAGTAATGGATTCTTTACAATGGGCAGTGAGTGTGGATCTGAGCCGGATGTACAGAATAAAGTGACCAATCAGTGCATTTTGTTTGTCTAAAAACTAGTCTGTTATCTAACCGAAATATATTTAAATATGTTTATACATACCAACTGGAGCTGGACGATATGACAATATAATATCGATATCATGATCAATTATGACATGACATAAAATAACAATTATAAACTTCAGAAGTAGATTTCATAAAGTTTTCTACTCTCTGAATCCCCCTGTTTTTCAGTGTCTGTTTATTATTGTACACATTAAATTACAGTAAGTTTATTTCTAAATGCAACACTACTGTTTTAATGTCTTGCAGTATATTGTGATATGATATTCGTGTCAAACTGCCCACCTCTAATATCAGCAAAGAATTACACCTTAAAGCTTTAACTAAAAGCAGAGTTTTTGTTGTTGTTTTTTTTTTTTTAATTGAAAAGTTACAAGCAAAACTTGATGATTAATGTCTGTCGATGATAATCCACTGGTATGACATCATGACTACCCTTAAGGCCGAGAAAAGTCACTCAGTTTCCTTAGCCAAGTCGAGATGTTATTCTCAGCTTTGGCTCCCAAACGATTCATTGCTTTTTTTTTTTTTTTTTTAATCCAGACTTTCTAAAGTTGTTGGACTTTGCCTATCTGTTGCTTACAATGAATCGTACTTTATCCTCTGATTAACAAAATAAGCATTATAACTTGCATTGTGCTTGTTATAAAACCCACACAAACACACACACACACAGGTCTTATTTTTCTCACAAAAATGGCGCTTTTTTTGAACAACTCAGGTGAGAAGATTCACTAGATGCTCTTTGGTTCCAGCTGCCCTGTATGTGATTAAGAATTAAGAGAATGATCAGTACAGAATCCTGAATATTCAGCAGAATGATTCGTTCATTTGCGAGTCGACTCCTAACTCAGCATAGAGTCGACTCTTACGTGAACGACTCATCACTGCTAACTTCCCAAAACTCCAACTGACAAACTGACTTTTTTCCTGTGCTAATAAACTTTTTTAAAACAGGTTAAAAGCGCAATGCTTTTGCATTGGACTGTCAGGAAACGACTTGTGATGAGGAGGCTAATGAAAAATGTTGTGTACTTTGTTTCCTGGTCAGAAAAACAGCCCATGAGCGGGGTGTTTTTGAGGGAAGTGGGCGGGAGGTGAAGTAGCGCCTCATGCTAGGGGAAGTGTCCTGTCTGGCCCCTCAGCTCGCGTTACAGTTGTTTACATACAGCGCGTCGTCTCGAAGTGTCAGTTTCACTCCCCGAAATGTTATGACTTCTTCAGAAACCTGACTTGCATATGGCGGGGGTTTGCTGTAAGAGCGCGGCGCCGTTGTCAGTGTTTAAGCGCACTCTGGCGGTGCGCAGCTCGGCCTCGACCCCGCGCTCTGCCCCCGTGGCCTGCGGGAGAAGAGGCGCTCAGGAGGGCTGCGCTCTCCTCGCCCGCCCGCTGCACCTCCACACTGTCGGCCCTCATCGCCACCCAACGCACTTGTTTTGTTCTTCTGTCCAGGAGTCCATGAGCGAGAGCTTGCGGATGTGCTATGTTTACCTGAACCAAACGAGCAGGAGCTTCGCGGCTGTGATCCAGGCTCTGGACGGAGAGCTGCGGTAAGAAACACAACCCCCTGCAGCAGAGCCATGCTTTCCTCAGAGGCGTGTCCTGATCAAATAAACAAGTGTCAACTACTAACTTTTCTCAAGCAAAACCTGCACTTTGCTTGATTGTGCTTGCTGTTTGTTTGTTTGTTTTTAGGTCTGTCATGTCATAGGTCTTGAATAAAGTTCCTTACACACAGTGAATGCTGTTAAAAGTAATGTTACGGTTATTGCTGATCTGTGACGCCATAGTGTCTTTATGGCATGACTGCATGCATTAATGCTGTTTCCATACTGTTAGCGTCACTTCCTGTTATTGGCTACTGAGAATTAGTAGAGTCAACCGGAGAGAGCCTATACATCGGATATCTCTAATTTGCAATACAGTCTATCCACTTCAAAGTTGTGGGCTTAGTGCTCAGCACTGTTGCCTCGTACCTCCAGGGTTGGGGGTTTGATGTGTGCTTGGAGTTTGCATGTTCTCCCTGTGCTTCACGGGTTTCCTCCAGGTTCTGTGGTTTCCTTCCCCAGCTCAAAGACATGCATTGCCTCTGCAACCCCTGCCAGGAAAAGCGGAAGAAAAAGAAACGAATAACATTTTGAGGAAGACATTTGGTGGAAAGCTCTCTAAGTATCAGATTGCACAATGTCAGTCCTAAAATAGTCTCAAAGATTTGATTAAGGAAGACATCCGATTTAAACTCGTGATTTGATTAGACGATGCTTAGTTGTATCGCTTAGTTCTCATGCAAAGGCATTCTGGGATGAGCTGAAAAATATCATCCCAAATGGAGATCAACTCTAGGGAGTTTCAAGTCTGGGTAATCACCTGACATGACTGTCGTGGATAGATAGTCTGGGCTTGAAAGAAATCAGCCCCAGCCTTACTTTTTCAGTAGTAATATATAAAAAGAATACTGACGACCACCAGTACAACAGAACCAAGGTATTTACAAGTTATACTAAGTCTATTTCTGATGTCGATGCCAAAAAATGAAACAATATCCTTTTATCTTTGAAAGACAGAAGGGCTTAGCCCATTTATACCAGCCTTCCCTGCTATAAATCTATGGTCAAAATAATGTCGAGGATTCAGTATATGCCTATTTTTGACAGCTCATGGTTAATGGGACATGCCAGCGTGGTGTTATTATTAACCTCAGCAGTGCATTTAAACATCTTTGTATAGTACTGTAATGGGAATATTTTTAATTACTCTCATTCTCTCTCTCTCTCTCTTTCTTGCTCACTCTCACTATTAGCCATGCAGTGTGTATATTCTATCTAGTTCTTCGAGCCCTGGACACCGTTGAGGATGATATGACCATTCCTCTGGAGAAGAAAGTCCCGCTCTTGCATCACTTCCACACTTTCCTCTACCAACCCGATTGGTGTTTCACAGAGAGCAAGGAGAAGGACAGACAAGTTCTAGAAGATTTTCCCTCGGTAATGCACACAAAGACCTCAGTTCCCAAGAAGCAGTCTGTACAGCGTTATTGTAGAGCCGTCCGCCATCAATGATCATTTATCCTCTTTGTGCAGATTTCAGTTGAGTTCAGGAACCTGGCGCAGGAATATCAGGATGTGATTTCAGACATTTGCGTAGCTTACCCCCAGCCCTACCGACTTAAGGAGCTCTTCTTTCAACCGAGCTACGTTCTCACCCTATTCCACTTGAACTGACTTATTTAGACATTTCTAAACATGGGTGAGAAGTTATACTGTAGTGAAAGTATAGATAATGTGCCAGAATCTTACTCAATTAAAAGGGGAAGTATTCCAGCCAAAAATGTACTCATGTGAATGCAAAAAAAAAGAAGAAAGTTTCTACTTTTGAGTTACATAGTTTGCTAATGAATTATTATGTAAATAAATAACGTTTCCCATTAGCTAGAAATGGACTTGCTTCTGGAAGCGATGCTAGTCCAACCGGGCATTAGCGAAGAAAACAGGCTAACTTAAATATAGCCAGTTAATGTACTTTAGCATGCTTTTCCAAATTAGATAAAGCTCATGTCTTCTAGGGAAGCAAAGGAGAAGCCTCATTTTATCCTCATTAATTCAGGATGCCAAACTGACCCGGTTCGATTGATCTACAGCACAGTTATTGGCTGGATGAGAGAAAAGGAGACAATTTGTAATTAGTATTTGTATGAGTGTGTTCAGGTGTAAATAGACGTAGTACGGTAAAAATAGGTGACAAAGAGTCTGGACTATTTTGTCATCGCAGTGAGAATGCCCGGACGTTTCATGTTAGGTTAGCGACTCTGAGTAGCAGAACGTTTCTGATGGACATGACACTGTTGACGTTTTCTCTGCAGTACTGTCACTACGTGGCTGGTCTGGTAGGTGTGGGTCTGTCTCGGCTCTTCTCCGCATCCCTGCTGGAGGACCCTGAGGTGGGGCGGGATACTGAGCTAGCCAACTCTATGGGCCTCTTTTTACAGAAGACCAACATTATCAGAGATTACCTAGAGGACCAGCGGGATGGACGATCCTTCTGGCCGGAGGAGGTAAGTCTGGCCATCCTCAAGAAGTAAGACAAGTAGCTTAGTTAGCTTATATCACCTTAAATTAAATTAAGTGTCTCAGTAAGGTGTTTTGTTGCCATGAGCTACCAGAACAGCTTCAATATGCTACACCATGACCTCTTATAATAGGAGCTATAAGAAGTCATGCTGTAGAAGAGTGAAGAACTGGATAGTGAACGTGCATTATATTATTATATTTGTGCAAGGGATACTATAGGTGAAGTGACTTGTGGCCAAGTGTGGTGACCCATACTCAGAATCTGTGCTCTGCATTTAACCCATCCAAGTGCACACNGTGGTATTGAGGGTGGCAGAGAGCGCTGGTCATTCACTCCCCCCACCTACAATCCCTGCCAGACCCGAGACTCAAACTCATGACCTTCAGGTTCACCTTCGGGTTACAAGTCCGACTCTCAGACCATTAGGCCACGACTGCCCCCATACTTAACTATACTCCAGTGTTTCAGGCTAGAGGTGCTACAGCAGGTGTTGTGATGATGGTGGAGCATAGTGCTATAGTCTAATACATAGTCTAATAGGTTGAGATCCAGGTTTGAGACAGCTAAGGTCCTACTACTGTCCTGAAAGTCTATTAAAAGCTTTCTGACAGCTCTTAGAAGCAGGTCTCATATTCCTGAGTGTAAGAAACCTGAGTTCTGCAGCCCACATGAAAGTAATATTATGGCAACAGAGATGAAGTTATCTCTCAGAGAAATAATAATATGAACTTCAGGTCATAAACCTTAATACTTACAACACATGGTTGTTTTTAAAAGTTACAGTGAAATGCGGAGTTACTGTTGATTGAATATACCATGTTGTTTGGGGTAATTGCAGTCCGTGTGTGTATACAACAGGCTTGGAGTCAGTTTGCCTCGCGTCTGGAAGACTTTTCTCAGCCACAGCACCTGAGCTCAGCTCTGGCCTGCCTTAACCTGTTGGTGACGGATGCTCTGCGCCACGTTCCTGATGTCATTGCTTACCTTTCCCGTCTCCGCAACCAGAGTGTCTTCAACTTCTGTGCCATCCCCCAGGTGGGCCTGCCATACTGCCTCACTAACACAGCTTTTATTGTAGTTTGTAATTTGGAGAGAACCATTTTGAACTTGACTTATTGACCTAGCAGTATTTTTTCACCAGACTCCGAAAAAGTCGGGGAGATTTGCTAAAGCATTTATTCATTCATTCATTCATTCATTCATTCATCCTGACCAAGTGGTCGCAGTGGATCACGACATCGCTAGGCACAAAGCTGGACTACAGGCGCCAGTCCATCTCAATACAGCATGCACATATACACACACAAGCCTGACTTATATTAATCTCTAGCAACATCCCAAAGCCTAAGACCACCATTATGTCTGTTTGTTAAAGCAACAGAAATGTTCTAAGTACGTGGTGTTAATCCAAAAGTCAGTTTGGTTTACCTGAAGGATTCTCTGGTGCTCAACAGAAAAGCATTCTCCCAGTCCTTGACAGAATATCAGCGAGCGCAGAACATCTCTGTTGCTGAGAGCCAAGGGAGTAAAAGTGGCCGTGCTCTCTGTGTAGGAGGGATACGATGATAATCTCTGTGACACTGGTCAGTCGTGGGCATCTGTGAGTTCTTGTATGTGGAAGAGGGTAGACAGCTTACTACACGTTGGTCAATTTCTTAATGATTCCTAACTTTTGCATGGTAGTGTGCACTCTTTTTGCTGTCTTGTTTGTAAATCTCCTTATCGAGTCATCCTACCTTATCTGGTTTTCTAGCATTTATGGTTATAATTATCCGTCTTTCCTGTCTTATCAGAAAATATTATCTTGTCCAGAAAAGTAGGTACGTTGTATGCAAACTCGATGGGATAGAAATGACTGAATATACTCTCTCTATCTCTCTCTCTTTCCCCATTTTTAATAATGGGACAGTGGAATATCAGAGAAGAAAATAGTTTTCGTACTGTATGGAGTGGAATTGGACATGGGACGTGGGATGGGAATAGATCCATTGCATGTAACTGCAACTCCGGCACAGCGAAGAATGTAATGTGTCTCTGTCACCAGGTGATGGCAATAGCGACTCTCTCCGCCTGCTACAACAACCCACTGGTGTTTCAGGGAGTGGTGAAGATCAGGAAGGGGCAGGCTGTTACTCTGATGATGGAGGCCACCAATATGCAAGCAGTACAGAGCATGATTGCACAGTACAGCCAAGAGGTGAGGCCTCTATACAGCATACATTTATTTATATACACTTCAGTTGTATTTGTATTTGCATTTGCATGTTAAGTAGATACTCTGCAGTAATGGTAATATTTCTATGCCTTTAAATAAGTTGTAAGGATGGAAAGATGCATAATTACCAGCAAGTGTAACGCAGAAGTGGTTGGTTCTGATTTAATGAAAGAAATAAAGCATGTGTCTTTCATTGAACCATCTGATACTCCAGTTAGGTAAAGCTTCTGCTCAGAGGGTTTTTTTTTTGTTTTTTTTTTTATGAAAAGGTGAACTCTATGTACATTTCCATGTAGATGTATAATTCTTTTGCTATAGGAAAGGTTAGCTAAATTTACATACTTTTGCATCAGGAAAGTAAATTCAGTTATATTTGTTTACCACTTTTCATAATAGAAATTGTTACAAAGCAGTTTTTTCCACAAATCTGGGTGCTGATGTAGATCCGTAATGAGCAAGCCAGAGGCACCAGTGGCAAGGAAAAACTCCCTGAGACAACAAGAGACAGAAACCTTCAACGGAACCAGACTCAAAAGGCATCCCATCTGTGTCCTGGTGACTCTGGATAATGGGATTAAGACTCTGGATAATGGGATTAAGTCATTACAGTATACAGGTGCAGGAGAATAAAGGCAAACAGTACTAGATGTGTTGAAGGAATGTTTAGTGCTTGGGTACAAATCTACTCATCCAAAAACCCTCCATGTTTATTCATCTTCGTCTCTGCAATAAAAACCAACACTCCGTATGACATGAAAAGGCTACACTAAGCAACAAGTTGTTTTAAATTTGCTTTCCCAATCTGTTATTTCCCACCAACCGCTTTTCTAATCCTAATTGAGTGTAATCCTCATCCTGTCCCCCTAGATCCTGCAGAAAGTGTCGCTGTCTGATCCGTCGCGGGCGAACACTCTGTGCATACTCGGTGTGATCCAGGAAAAGACACTCTCCAAGGCAGTGCTGCCCTCCCGTACCCACCACTTCTCACATGTTTATCTTTCTGCTGCTACGATTTTGGCTTTTGTCAGCTGGCAGTATCTAAACGCCAATCAGTCTCCAAACAGCACTGACATGCAGGGCCGCTGAGTCCGTCCTGTATCCCAAACACTTTCCACCCCAACCAAGCCAACAAACACATCAAAGACTGTTAGGAATGGATAAAACATTTCATGTGCTTATCACAGTTTTCTTTTCTTTTTCTTCATAATGGGATTTGTATAGAAAACTCATTCTCATGGTCCCTCTTATGTTGTGCAGTTTGCTTCTGTAAATTACCTTTAGCGTTATTTCTGGTCGAGTAGTAATCACATATAAGTCGGTTTTATATAATGACAATGAAGTTTTTATTAGTACAGTAAAATTACGGGGTCACAAGCAGTTGCAGCTAGATAGATAACCATACAATCCAATAGTGTGGAAATATTCTCCTAATGCTAACTAGCTGTATGTGGGGAATTTCAGTAATCTTAGCTAGTTAGTTTTGTTTGAGAATATTCTGTTAATGCTAGTTGGGGTTTTTTTGGTTTTGTTTTGTTTTGTTGTTGTTTTTTTATTGTTTTTTTTTTTTGTTTACAATCCATCTGTCAAAACAAACCCTTATAAGAGGATTACGATCGATCGAAAGAAACCCCTAAAAGTGAATTCTGAGCTACTTACATTTGTGGGAAAATATTCTCTTAATTCTGCTTACTTTTGTTTAGGGATATTGTGTTCATACTAGCTAGCTTTGTGGCTTTCTGTAATCTAAGCTAGTTAGTTTTGTTTAGGTATATTCTGTTCATGCTAGCTAGTTTCGGGATTTTCGCTAATGTTGCCTAGGTAGTTTTGGTTGGTGATATTTTCCTAAAGCTAGCTTTGTTTGGGGATTTTTCACTAATCTTAGCTGATTACTTTTGTTTGGACTAGTTAGCTGGTTATGCTCCTCGCTAGTCAGTTTTGTTTGGGCATACTCTCCTAATGCTAGCCAGCTTTTGTTTGCAAATTTTCTCTGGTTTGTTTAAAGATGAATATTGTTTGAAGCTAAATTAATGATCTCCTGTTAATTTAAGGTCTGAGTTTCAGTTTTCCCAGTCTGAATGTCACTAACAATTTTCTCTTTCACGGCTCATGAAATTATGTTAATGCATTCTATATTATTGTGCTCAAGCCAAATGTTTACTTTAAATGGGTATATTGTGCTTTTGCACAATGTAGAATATATTGAGTGGGTCAAGGTGGGTATATACATTTTCTAGGAAATAAATATTAGATATTATATGTCTGAGAGGGAATGAGGGATAGCAGCATTTGGCTTTAAAATTGTCCTCATTAAAGCTTTTTTTGTGAATAAAGCTAGCTAGGTCTTTGTACATAAGCAAATGTAAAATTTATATATAATTTTTGTAATATGGGACTTTGATTTTGCCTAAATTGCAAAGGAAATAAAAGTGCAAAAGCTATGTAGAGATTATTTATTTTTGTAGTAATCTAATATGTAGTCACCAATAAGTGGAAGACAGAAGCTAGAAGAAACTAAAAGCTAGTCCAGTTAATTAAAAAAAATAGTCATTTTGGTTGAATATTTGCTACTTTTTGTAATTCAACATTACAACTTGAATATTCTGATGACATTCACACTCATATAGTGTATATATATATATAAAAAAAAATCAACATATGTACATTTTTAATTTAATCCTGTTGTGGACACAATATCTACAGTCCCTTGTGTTGTTCGCCTGTACAAAAACTACCCCTGTCTCAGGACATGGTCTGTATCATAAATAATGCCAATAACACATGGATTATGAAATTCACTTACTATTTTTAGGAGGTACGGACTTGGTACAAGCCTGTACTTATAAAGAAATAACTCCGTTATTTGATGACTAGTTTATTTCGTAACTTGTAATACTTGAACAGTTCATACAAACAGTAGTTTGAGTTTTGAATATAGTTTAGTGGTTTGTAATTACTGGCTTCATTTATGTGTGTAGTATTTAGATGATTCTAGTTTTGTTCATGTTTTGTTGTTTTAGCTGAATTTTCTAGCAAACCAACAGTTAATGTCAGCCTTCACTCTGGAATTCCTCCATCTTTGCCAGTTCTACTGCCTTTCCGATTCCCAATGAGCAAGGGACTGATGAATCCAACATGTAAGCTAATACTGTTGATAGAGGATGTTTTCACGCTTTGAATAGACCATATCTGAGACATGGCATGGAACGTAAATCACACCACCACTAGGCCACAGGACAGGTGCCATTGCCATAACTGTTGCTTATATGTCTAGACCTAACCATATGTAGCTTGAAACTGTCTACTATCTGGGATGTGTTAACCACCATTTGTCTGAAATATGGTTTCAGTTTCCAGTATAAAATTTTCAGATAAAGTTGTATTCCATCTGCGAGTGAAAGTACAGTCAGAAATCATTTCAAATCAGGCGACGTAATACGTAAAAGAACTTCTTATCAGAGATGTTGTGCCAGAGGGAGCCATTGTGAAATAGGGGTGTAACACAATGGCATTATTTGTATCTGTATCTGTTTAGGGCTCAAAATAATCTGATCCTATGTTTATTTTGTGAATCTTACAATTATGCTTCAGAAACTGGAAAATGTTGAAAAAAATAAAAACGTATTCCAAATTTCCATTCACAAATTATAACAACAAATATGAATTTGCAGAGCATAACTCCTGAACTTCAAGTTCCTCAACCTCAGCTACTTCACTCTGGTTTATAAATGGTTTCAGTCAGTGCCCTTTGGACCTTACTGTCAAGCCTTTCTATCAAACGTGCATGGGTGGGAATAGTACAGAGAAATTATATGTAAGTGAAAGTATAGACAATGTGGCAAAATCATAATCAGTTAAAAAGCTCATGTTTTCATGTGAAAAGTAACTTTTACTTTTTTTGCCTGAAAGCATCATGTCATCTTTATAAGTTTGCTGATCATATACGTGATGCTACATAGTTTGCTAATGAATTAATTAGACATAAACTAGTTCTCCTGTAAATATTCAACATTATTGTATATAATAATATTACCATTAGCTAGAATTTGACTTACCTAGCCAATTTATGTTAGCTGCTATTGATGCTAATTGACGCTAATCTAACCTGATGTTAGCAAAGCAAACAGTTAAATACTTTTAAAAGTATATGAAATTCATGTCTTCTAGGGAACCAAAGGTGATGCCTCATTGATTGGATGCTAAACTGAAATGATTATAGGTTAAAGATTAGAGGTTGATAGGAAGGTGATGTGGAAGTGTGTGTAGAGCTGTAGGTTACAATTTACTCCTATCTATGGCAGTTCTTTTAAATATATCTTGCAGAATACACACTGCCATTTCATGCGTTTACAGCAACGTGGTCTTGCAGGAGGTAGCATTACCACCTCAGAGCTCCATGGTCCCTGGGTCAAGCCTAAGCTTCAGTTACCATCTGTGCAACCCATGTTTCATTTGGGTTCTCTGGTTTCCTCCCTAAAATACACCAGTAGTTGTACTGACTATGCTAAATTACCCCAATTGTAATTGTCCCCTCCAGGGTGTATTCCTGCCTCACAGCCAGTGTTTACAGGATGCGCTCAGGACACACCACAACCCTGATCAAGATAAAGATTTCAACCCTATATGCTCTTGTATACACTCTTGCATCATACTATAACCCACTGATATTGGTCAGCAAAGGCTGACACACGCCATTTTTATTCCACAGATTTCTGAGGATCATGTGTTGCCCAGTTTCTTAGGACTTCCTCTTTACCCTCTAGTGCAAAGCACAGGATAAACTAAACCACAACGCAATACAATTCCTGTTATCACTTTCATTATAACAGCTATAAATAGTTGTTCCCTCACCAGCCTCTCTCTTTTCTCTCTTTTCTCTCTTGAAGGTATTCATATACACATGCACTGTGTTCAAAATGGTATTCCCTACATGGGAGAAGCAGGACTACTTCATAGGGCATTATTATAGAGACCAGAATTC
>JAKKZK010013485.1:0-19949 GCA_037577455.1 Pangasius macronema | reverse complement strand
GTGTGTTCACTACTGTGTGTGTGCACTTGGATGGGTTAAATGCAGAGCACAAATTCCGAGTATGGGTCACTTCACTTCACTTCACACTATATTACACTGGTTTGCTCATCACTCTTTAACATGACTAACCATTAGAAAAAGGATCCTATTTATACTGGTCAGGGTGGACCGTTTATTTTAATTAGACATTTTATAGTCTTCTAGATACATGCAACTTCCACTTTATTAGGAACATCTGCTAACCTATTCCTGCGGTTATCCAGTCTGCCAATCATGTAGCAGCAGCATAATGTTTTAAAATCATGCAGATACAGGTGAAGAGCTTTAATTAATGTTCACATCAAACATCAGGATGGGGGAAAACGTGAAGTCAGTGGTATGTTGAGTATTTCAGAAAGTGCTGTTCTCCTGGGATTTTCACACACAATAACCTCTAGGGTTTAATTAGAATGGTGCGGGGGGAAAAAAACATCCAGTGAACAGCAGTTCTGCAGGCAGAAACGCCTTGCTGATGACATGATGGCCAGGGTAACTCAAATAACCACTCTTTACAACCATGTTGAGCAGAAAAGCATCTCAGAATGCACATGTTGAAACCTTGAGGCGGATAAGCTACAACAGCAGAAGACCACACCAGGTTCCACTCCTGTCAGACAAGAACAAGGATCTGAGGCTACAGTGCACACAGGCTCACTAAAACTGGACAGGACAAGACTGGAAAAAGACCAGGTGACATTCTGCTGTTATTTCCTGTCCCCGCAAAGTTTGACACGTTGTGCATTTGAGATGCATTTCTGCTCACTACAGTTGTAACGAGTAGTTATTTGGCCTTCCTGTCAGCTTGAATAAATCTGGCCATTCTCCTTTGATCTCTCTCATCCACAAGGCATTTCTGTTTGAAAACTCTAACCAGCCCGTCTGGCACCACCATCAACCATGGCATTGTCACTCTGCCAGATGATTGGCTGACTGGCCAATGAATGTACACTATATGACCAAAAGTATTCGGACACCTGACCATCACACTCATAAGCGCCCATTCCACTGTTTAGTCCCCTCTCAGCCTCCACACTTCTGGGAAGGCTTTCCAGGCACTGATGTTGAGCGAGAAGGTCTGGCGCACAGGTGGTGTTCCAGTTCATCCCAAAGGTGTTCGGTGGGGTTGAGGTCAGGGCTCTATACAGGACAGTCGCATTCTTCCACTCCAACCTTAACACACCATGTCTTCATGCCTGCTGAGAAAAAACAATAGAAACCCTCATAGAATTTGTAATGGTTTTAATGGTTATAATGGGAATTGTACTGTTTTAATGGAAACTGTAACGGTTCCTACGGGTCTCTACCGGTAATCTGTTGCCTTCCATTGGTGGCATGTTATGCCTAGTGGATACCATTAAGGACCTGTTATTGTAATGGTTTTAATGGTTAGCTGATGGATTGTAATGGTAGTGGAAACCATTAGAATTTCTCTAATGGTTTCTTCTTTTTTTTCAGGGATGGATTGTCATGTTGGAACAGATTCGAGATGTTTAGTTAGAGTTTAGGGAAACTGTAATGCTCCAACATACAAAGACATTCTAGACATCCAACTTTGTAGCAACAGTCTGGAGAAGAAACACATGGCTGTGGTGCTCAGGTGTCCTCATACTCACAGATTAATGATACTACAGTGTACAGTGTATATATAGTTACAGATTATGAGCCATTACTGCACAAATTCAAACAAATTCTTTCCCCAAAAAACAACTGTTATGAATCAAAGCCCTTTTAGCCCTGAGGTAAAGACTCAGAAGTTCAGTCCCCCCAGACCACAGTGGTGTAGGAGAAGGTGGAGTTTGGAGACTCTGGCCTATCACCATGTCTGCATAGAAACACATTACATTTGTAAACACACACACACACACACACACACAGAGCTAACATTAGGGTTTCCGTTTGCGCTAGAATTTGATGCGGTTTCACATTTTTGATATAAACACGCCATGTTAGCATTGTAGCGACTGGCTAGATAACATTACAGTGTAAACAACATCTCCATCTTTCCTGAGTCACCTTAAAGAACGACGGTGCCTAAAAACCGGCGGAAAAAAAACCTGAGCTAGCTATCGAGCTAATAATAATAACCCGAGCCGGGGATTCATGAGAGGAAGCTGGTCATGACTCGAGAGAAGATGTAGCTGGATAAGTGAGTATTAAAAACAGCTTTTAGCAGGCGAGCAAACAAGTCTGAAGACATAACTTGTAATTCTATTAAGAAATTGTGCTGTTATTGTTCTTGTTATTGTTTACTGCTTAGCTTCTCATCTCTTCTCCAAAGCTATTGTCTGTATTAACCTGGCTATCTTGCTAAGCAACGTTAACACGCTAGCTAGCTTTCTAATCTATTTGCTAGCTAATTAGTAATAATAGTAATAATAATAAAGGTAAATTGCTAAAGCGGTGGATGTATATTCTTAGTCTTATCAAACAATGCTAGCTTTTCTTATTGGAAGATATAACTGCCGTGTTGAGCCTTGGTTAGCAAATGTCCCAGCATTACTAACACATCCTTTCTTACTGCTGATATTCAGCTAAATAAAGCTAATTTGCTTTATTAGACATTGAATGCATTTTAACACATATTAAACATTCTTAGCACGTATGTCATTTTGCCCTGAGTCCCTTATGTTGTGCTTGAGCTCCTGAAGGTTTCATATTTCATATTTTTCTCCTTCCATAGATAAATATGTGTTGGCCAGGAGAGGAGTTGAAACTTGTGGACCTGAGACCTGGACTTGTTTATCTGTGAGAGTCATATTTTCCAAAATGGAGAAAAAAGAGAAGAGGCCCAGCTACTTTGCCAGGTAATTAAAATAAATAAATAAATAAAGAGAGAGTAGAGAGAGAGAGAGAGAGAGAGAGAGAGAGAGAATAAATGTATGAATGTCATTCATATTGTGTACAGTATCTGCAGTTTCAGACTGATTCCCCAGGTTGTGTGTGTGTGTGTGTGTGTGTGTGGATTTTATCTATATGGATATTATTCGTCTACTAACATACCAGAAGATTCAGCTGGCCTGAAATGGCAGCGATAGCACTTTGAGCCACAGATCTTAATTAGATCTCGTAGATTACTCGGTGCGTATCTCATTTTCTCCGAGAGCTGTTCTCTAGCATGATGATGTCGGAAGTGTTGTGTCCTGGTGAGGAGTGACGTAAGTTCATATGTGGAAGTTTTACGTCATTCCACTGCCAAAATACTCTAAGCTGAAACAGCAACGTTTTACCAGTTGCGTCCGCGTGGCTGTAGAAAGGATGAGCGACTCTTGTTTCTGCTGCAGTCATTGTGGTCATTCGCCTGTTTGTATTTGGACTTAATGAGTTTAATGCAAGAAATTTCCTACCAGGCAGATGGATTTGGGAGCTACGCTGCAGTTTTGTTTTTTTTTAATTCAATTATTAAATGTTTGTTTCCTCCTACAGACTCCTGTGAGCACCAAATGCTGAATTTTGACCCTGCCTATTGTTGCCTGACAAATAGGATAATTTCAGAATCAAGACGCGAGTCAAATGAGCAGATGATGAGGATTTGAGTTTATATATATTAGGTATTTTAAAATTTGAAAATTTCAAGCTATTTACACACATGCAGTAATATCCAATCTCTGTCAGAAGGCAGTGAGAAAATAGGATTTGTTTGCCAATGTAAGTGCAAGGAGAAGTGAAAGTGGGTCAGGTTTGTTGAGTTAAGAGTCTCTGTTGGCTCGCCTTGCCTTCGTTATAGATTAAACATGTGACTAGGCTTGGCTTATGCTTACATCATATGCTTACAAAGTATTATCATGCACACAGGTAACACCGCTTGGAATAAAACCAGCTTTTGCTCTTGCATCTGCTGTTTTCTGTCCTTCTCTCGCACATGATCTATCGCATTTCTTTCACGCAAATGCAGAACTTTAAATTACAGGCGAGGTAGTGCGGAATCCTTTCTGGACGTCAGATGGATATCGACAGCATCCGCAGCGTCGGTAGTTCCGCAGCAGGAGTTTCACAGCTCCCCAGTCTGTTATTGAGACTTAAAAGCACGCCTGACTGGTGAGATTGACTACTTGGTCTAAGTGTATAGAGGGAGTCTGCATTTTTTTTTTTTTTTTAATTTCTTCCGGCTCTGTTGAGTGTGCTAATGCTCAAACTGGCTGATGTGGATTATTGAGGACAGTGCTTGTGGCATGTGGATCTGTATGCTCAGGACTCGTGTGTTTGTTGGAGTGGAGATGTTTTTTTTTTGTCATAAATTAAAAGTTTGTCCAAAGCTATTGCATTTCCAAACTAATCGTCTGTCAGGTTGTTCTTGTTGGCTGCTTAGCCTTTTCTCTTACCTCAGCTCATGCAAACTGCAAACCTCCCTCGATCTCTTCGTTATTATCATCGATATTCCTACACGTTCAGCAATAATATATTTTTTAGCACTGTGAAAAGTATCCTAGTCATTTGCAGACCTCAGATGAGAGAGAGAGAGAGAGCGAGGGGAACTTTGGGGAACATTGGTGGATGGAGACTGGTAATTTCAGTATAAACCTTCCCCATCCAACAGAACAGCGCCTCATCAGTGAGCTCACATTTCATTCTGATGCCCAAAATGTCATGTCATGACAGGCTGAAGAAGAGGCGGCAGCTGAAGCAGGGCCAATCAGAGCGAGCTCTGGCTAAGGACAGCCAGACAGATACGGACTTGAAGGGATCAGTCATCTGTGAGCCCACTCCCACTACACAGCTCGAAGAGGGAAACCGAGAACACGACAAGCCCAGTAAAACTGAGAGAACTCTGAGTGGAGAATCAGGTAAGGCACACTCCACAATGGCAGTCATAACTGCAAAGGCAGAATATTACAATCAAGCCTTTCTCAGTCCTGGTTCTGGAGTTCCACCGCCTTTGACACTTTGGTGTTTTCCCTGCACCCAAATCACCTAACTTAACTTATCATCTAATATACAAGCCTTAACTAGGTAGATTTGTACAGGGCATTTATAAACTGAATTCATTCAGAGCTGTGCGTAAGCCCTTGAAAAATATGGCTTCTGTTTATTCCTTCGTGCTTTACTGAGCATGCCGAGATCTGGAGCATCATTATATTACAGGAAAAGGGCCTGCACACACACACACACGCACACAAGCGCATACACTCGCTCCCTCAACATAAACACAGGCCTCTAAAACTATTTGCTGAGCAGACAATGACATGGTGCCAGGTTAAAAAGATCACGTCTTGTTTGTAAAGGAAGTTACATTGCTACGAGGGCTTGGGACTAGAAATGCCACTTTCTGCATAAGATATACAGTGGGGTCCAATGGTCTGAGGGCAGCAGGGAAAATTCTTCTATTTTGCATTTGTTTCTAATTTTTTTTGCTTTAATGAAAGCAAGCTGGCTGCAAAACCTTATGATCCATTTTAGAGCAAATCCATCGGCGTTTCGCCTGAACTCATGCTTCAATAGAAGAGATTAGGCATAAGGAAAATCTGACCTGCTCAATATCGCAAATTTGCTTACATTTAAATAGCGACCTAGAAATAGTGCAGAATCTTGAACGTTAAAAATTCGAAAGACAAACACCTTCCTGTTTGTTACCAATTTTAAATTTTAAAAAAATCCCAGATTTTCAATGTGGCCTCAGACTTTTGGAGCCCACTGTACCTACATACGAGGCTGTAGAAATTATGCATATCCTGTAAAAGGTCCTAGATAGCTGCAGGTGAAACACAGTATTTGAGCTTATTATGCGTTATAGCAATAGGTCAATTGCTTTTGTTGTTTGTTTGTTTTGTTTTTTTCCCCCCACATTGACTTAAACCTTCTTGAAAGGTAAAACAGTTTGCAATATATTTTTTTCCTTTCAGGCAACAACTGCAAGGCCAATGAACAGGCCAAGAAAGAGAAAAGAAAGCCTCCAGGCACTGTCGAGTACACGGTGGGTGTAAACTTTAAACTCCAGACTCTAAGCACAACACATTCTTAACATATGCATTAAAATAATGTGTTTATTAATGTGTCTATGATAATAGTTCCAAGCCTATGGATGAAAAATGAGTTTATACCTTCATTATAATATTTAAAGATGATGTGTGCATGTGTACAGGTGGGCTCTAAGGATACCTTAAACAGCATTGCACTACAATTCAATATCACCCCTAATAAATTAGTGCAGCTGAACCGCCTCTTCTCTCGCAGCGTGCTTCCAGGACAGGTGAGTCCCATCCTGCACTTCGCCATCACTTGCTTACTCTCATGAGCGCCCTTTGTCAGCTCCAACAAAGAGTGCTGTGCCCTGTGTAACGTTCTGATTTATTTTCTCTTCCATCCATTGTTCACAGAAACTCTTCGTCCCTGATATGGGGCAGTCAGAAAAGGCCAAGATCTTCTCGGATTCCGTGAACGTGGCACCATCAGAAAAAGAGTTAAAGGTAGAAGACTCGTATTCATAGCACATTGCATTCAATTTTAAATGCTTCACCAGCAGGTGATTGGAGATGTTTTGCCTGTCTCTGTAAACTCTGTCTGAATGCAATTTCTAAGCCAAAGCTGTGTTTTAGGTTGATGAATCAAGCTGCAGGCCGCGTCACCGGGAACTCTCTCCCCCTTCTGAGGATGAGAGCCCGGCCAAATTCCTCAAGATGAGCTGCAAGTACTTCACCGATGGCATGGTAAGAAGCTTTGGGATTTGGGATTAATATAGTAAACCTTAATACATACATTTCAAGCAAACGCTAAGAATTTTTGGAGCCTTCCTTCAATGTTTATGCACCTCAAAACTTATTCTGGCCTGGTTAATTTGCTAGAATATCAATCTTTGATCACGTCTCTGTTCGCTGTTGGAAATCTGGTGCACATTAGCAGGACCAAAGAAAGGGACTTTAAATGATGACTCTTATTTCTCTCATTTCTCAGGGAGTTGTTGGCGGTGTGATGATTGTGACACCCAATAACATAATGTTTGACCCTCATAAGTCGGATCCTCTAGTGATTGAGCATGGCTGTGAGGAGTACGGCCTCATCTGCCCCATGGAAGAGGTGCTGTCCGTGGCCCTGTATGACGACGTGTCCCGTATGCAGCTCAAGGATGCTCTGCCGTCGTAAGCAGCAATGCTTCTCTCTCTGTCGCCTGCGTAGTTTGTGTTTTCTGACATCTCAATGTGTGCTTTGAAGTGTTTATATAACATCAGGCATCGTTTCTCACATGATTCTCTCACTGTGCTAGAGGTATTATTGACACTGGCTTGTGTTTGCATTGCAGTGTCTCCATGACCTCTCTGTTTACTCTAGAATTTCCATTTTCTTTCTAGTGGTGCAGTTGCCTTATTCGTTTATCATGATGCAGTTACTTTATATAATTTTTCTATAATTTATATTCCTTTTTTTTCCTTTCATAAGTTTCCTTGGTTTTTCTTTAGTTTTGTTATGAGTTTATCATTTAATTTTCCTGAGTTGTCCTTCATATTTAAGTTCGTTTTGTTTTGTTTCTCTCTTTAATTTTCCTTTCCGTCACCCTCACATGATGGCCGCTGTTTCAACGGTAGTGACATACCTCAGGATCTGTGTCCATTATACAGGCCAGGTGAGTGGGTGGAACTTCCATCTGAACAGGACCTGAACCCCTTCAGCCGCTACGAGGCCCTCGGCCAACCCAACCGCCCAATCGTATTAGATGACATAGAGACAGAGGCTGATTGCCCCCCCGCTGACAAGTCGCCATCCGATGAAGGCTTCACTGAGCTTGAGCTGTTGCAGAATGACTCAGGAACCGAGAACGGAAGCACTGAAACTTCTCACAGCAGGCCTGAGACTGCTAACGCTACCTGCCCGAGTTTGGAAAAGGCGTCCTTACAAGATCTGAATGATTCCGTGGAAGCAAAAATGAGTGTGCTCACAGACCAGACAGTGGAGACAGTGAGGTCATGTGATGGAGAGCAAGTAGAGGACATGGATGAAGGCCTTCATAATCATTCCACAGATGAAAATGTAGAGCCGGCCTTAGACGGGGACGAAAACAGCACACTGTACACTGGAACAGAGCTTAGTGAAAAAGGACACATGGTTACTGTGGTGGATGAGATGAAAGATGCAGAGGGCTTAAATAAGGCTAAGATTCTCACTCATGATTCTCTGGAGGAAGTGGAGGAAGTAGTAGTAGCTGAGGACCAAAAAAGAATGGTAAGCTCTGGTGATGTGACAGGGGACTCTGGAAAATGTAGTTCTTCTGGACCAAGCTATGAAGATGTTAAGGAGACAATGAAGAGACCAAATGCAGATGAAGAACTGAGCAAGAAGGAGGAAGATCTGCAAAACAATGAAACAGAGATGTCATGGCTGATGAAAAGGATGCAGGGTCCAATTGAAGGTGAGGGGAGATGAAGATGTATTTAATTTATCAAGTGTAGGTCATAAACATAGTGTTTACGGCCATAAAATATAAATTGGCAGCAATATATAGAACAGCTGAAGCTCACCTCTTTTCCATTGGCATGGTGGCACTTTGAAAACATACATAGTGTGAGACACTTGCGTAATCCATTTTTATCTTCAGCTCTTGGACTCATTTTACAGTCAGATGTTTCTTTGTTGTGTAAAAAAAAAGTTTAAATTTAACCTATTTGATACGCCTCTGTCAGTTTAATGTTTGGATGTGAATAGAGGTAGACATCATTGTGTGTATCTTCTTTGTAGCTCTGCTGCTGTCTGCAGAAGAGAAAAGCAAGAAACCACCTATGTTCCTCTGCTTCAAAGTGGGGAAGCCCATGAAGAAATCCTTTGCTACTGGTCAAACCTCTAGCCCAACTCACTTCTTTGGGAGCAGAGAGAAACACCCAGAGTACTGGTTTGCAGTGCCACAGGAAAGGTATGTTGTCGCTTGTGTGTTAGCCACCTGGTAGCAGGTAATGCTCTTAACATTTGTAAGTAACATGTTAGAACAATTTGTGTAATATAGTCCATATTTTAGACAAGTGACAAATTAAAGGAAAAAGTAACATACCGTGTATTAAAGTAAGGTGCTGGGCCGCAGTGAGCCTTCAGAACGGCTTTAATATGCCTGCCGAAGAACACCTTGGGCCAAAGATCAATTCTATCATCGCAATATTGGGTAGGGAGAGATTACAACTGATCACCATTTAGTGGTGTGTTGGAGTCATGGCATAGGGAGCAATGCAGTTGGAGCATGGGGCAGAAACTATGATAAGCTGAATTTAACTTGCACCACCAGAAGGACTTCTTCCTTGTACTGAATGAGGTTGGGGCTGTTAAATATAAATGGAAGATGTTCTAGTCCTCAGTCATTGAGGCAACTGGAATAAGATTGCGGCAGGAAGGCTGTTGGTGACTGTGATGGCGGTAACCCTGTGATGTCCTGGTGGACACCAGTGGTGAGGGAAGCTGTCAAGTTGAAGAAGGAGGCCTTTGAGAGGAGTAGGAGAGCCAGAAGCGCTGCAGCAAAAAACAGTCGCAGAAGTGAAAAAGAGGCCATGGGAAAATGGGAAAAATTCCAGCAAACCATTTGGCGTCTCAGGAGGAGAAGACAAGGCCAAGGACACACTCTGCTGAGCAAGTACGTGGGAATGTTGTCCTCCACTGGGCATATTGTTGATAGATGAGAACTTTGAGGAGCTCCTTAACCCAGCCCTTCCTTCAGGAGGCCATGGCAGAAATCCATTATTTTGGAGTCCACCTTTTGTGGCTGCGTTTACTGTGGGTTTTAGAAATTTGTATGCTGTTCTGCCGGAGATGCTGAAGGTACTGGATGAGGTTGGTGTTTGATGTTGTTTGGAGTCCTAGTGCTTTTGAGCTGTCAAACTGGGAAGGTGGTCCATATTTTTAAAAACATGGACCAAACGGTATTTTCCAATTATATAGGAATTGCACTCCTCAACCTCCCAGGGCAAGTCAGTGCCAGGCTATGAAGTGGAGACTGCCTACACAGTAATGCTAATCTAGTCTGCATGTGTTTTCTATGCTAAGCTAGTTCACAAGGCCTGTGTTGATGTGCCTTGACATTTACATTGCGATGCATCGTGTCACAGTGTATCGTTACATAAGTGTACGTGTAACATGTATACAGTTACAGGTGGCTATAAAATGCTAGCTGGTTGCTAAATATTGAAAAACAGTTCGCTGAAGTAGTCTACAGTCAAGTTAACGTCAAGCCCTTGTTTATAAAATGATTATAAAATGTAGTTTCATTTTGCTGAGCTGTTCTGGCTGGTCTTCTCAGGGTGGACCATCTCTACTCATTCTTCATCCAGTGGTCTCCTGATGCCTATGGGAAAGATGCACAGGAGCAGGGCTTCGTAGTCGTAGAGAAGGACGAACTTAACATGATCGATAACTTCTTCAGCGACCCAGTGCCCAGAAATTGGGAGGTGAATGAAATTACCTGAGCTTGTTTCACAGTTCAGCATCATATGGGCAGTTTTCTTTGTTCTAAATAGTGTCTTGCGCACTGTTCTGAGGTTATATATTGAGTGTAGTGCTTCTCAAACATTTCTTCAGATCATCACCATGAATGAGGCAAGGAGGAGGCAGAGTTTTGGCAGTTTTGAGGATGAGGAACCACTGGACCTATTGTCTGTCCTAATGGACCCCAGCACGTTATTTGAGGATACGCACATTGAGAAGGTTTTACAGAAATACATGTGCACTTAATTGCATGCAGTGCAATAAATATACAGTGTCTGTAGGAAGTGCATTGTTGACCCCACCATACTGACCACTGTGTGACTGCTCTGCAGCTGGCTGCCCGACTCCCAGCTCGGGTTCAGGGTTATCCATGGAGGCTGGCCTACAGTACAGTGGTGCATGGAACCAGCTTGAAGACTCTGTACAGGAACCTGGGAGAGCTGGACTGCCCTGTGCTGCTGGTCATCAAAGACATGAACGATCAGGTTCACACATGCGCGCACACACACAGACCCAAACAAACTCGATAAGCCATCTGTCGTACCTGATAAGCCACTGCTTTTATGAGATACAACATGACTGAACAATAATCCCATGTAACTGAGACTGGCTGTGTAATTCTTATATTGCTCTTTTTTAATGATTTTTATTGGCAGGTTTTTGGAGTTTTCTCCACTCACCCCTTCAGAGTGAGTGAGCACTATTATGGCACTGGCGAGACCTTCCTTTACACCTTCAACCCTGAAATTAAGGTCAGGACACAACCCTCCAAATGGAAGTGTTGTAGTAACGGCATTGTACTCAGACAAGTGCTGAGGTGTCCAGTCTACAGTCTGAATGTATTTGTCTTGGAGAAAAACGACAACTTGAAGCTATGCTGCTGCTTTCATGATTGTTTTTTTATGCTAGATTTCATCCGTGTGTTTTTTTCTACAATATCAAAAAGTGCTGCATCTAAATGAAGAGAAAGAAATGAAGTGTTAGTCACTTTCAGTGGATTTAACACCACACACAAATGGGGCTTGGATTCATTTGTGAAGATTGGACATCCTTTTGGATGCCTTAGTTTATCAGCCAGCACTGATGGTATAGGAGTACGTGAAATTAGATTATAAGGTACATTTTTTTATCTTTTTATTCAAGGTGTTCCGGTGGACTGGCGAAAATTCGTACTTTGTAAAGGGAAACTTGGACTCTCTCCAGATCGGAGGTGGAGGGTAAGTGAAAGTGTATTTGTTCAGTCGAGTGGGTTAATATGTAGAGTTTCTGTGCATATAATCTTGCGTATATCTTGCTAGGGGTCATATTGGCCTGTGGCTGGATGCTGACCTGTATCACGGGACCACCTCCAAATGCTCCACGTTTAACAACCAACCACTGTCATCACAACAAGACTTCACGATCCAAAATCTGGAGGTCTGGGCCTTTGAGTGAAGTCCAAATGTATACTCAAATACACACGCACACACACATGCGCACACACACACATTGTTACATACCATGTTAAAAAGAAACACAAACAAAGAAACATGAAAACAAACCTAATGGCAAGTAATATAAAAATGCTGGAATGCTGGAGACATGGTCTACTGCTGGATATGTGGAGATACGCTCTTCCTAAAAGGTTTCAAGGACACTAGTTTTGACACAAGACCAAACTGTACAAGTTTACCAGGTTGTGTGTTGAGCTCATTTAGATTAGGATGAAGGGTAAGAGAGAAGCAGGCTTCTGTTTGTGCCTCACTTAGACTGCCTTAATATTGCACACCTATCCCAGCATGCAATAGTATATCCAAGCTCTGTGTAAATATAACCCTTATAGGCCGTGACTGCAGAGCCTCAGCCATATTCATCATGCTACAGTACCTTGCAATGAGCTGAAGTTTGAGCTGAATATTTCCGATCTTCTCCAAACTTCTGTGGATTTTGTCGAACAGGGACGATGACGATGTTTACAAAAGGAAGACGAGATCCGTGCGTAGTGATCGGGGGTTTTGGTGAATCCGTGGTTCGCTAAAAGCCCGAGTGGCCATTCACGTGAAACACATTCCATTCGATGAAAGAAAAGAACTATTGTCTTGACCAAAGCTTTTTATTTATGCCTTTCCATGTACATTTGTTTTATATTGTTTGTGTGTTTTTAATATTTGAAATCAGGTCTTTTTAATTGAAAGATGGATAGATAGATAGATATTTCCTTATGTGAGGTTTTCTGTTCACTTCAGTTTTGTGTGTTTATATGATTTCTATTATAAGGACCTCGTTTGGTCAACACTAAGCTGGAAGGGGCACATGATGGAAGTAGTCAGTATTACATGTGTGCCACCCATAAAATTGTTGACTGTTCCACTGTGGTAGTGTTACAGGTCTCCCACTAATACACACCAATATTACTCACAATGCGGTCTAATACCTCTGACAGTGCCAGTCGATACTTCAGTGATGAATAGTAGCATCATGAGTACAAACAAGTAGTGGCAGATTAGCAGTCATACCAACATGCATGCTTTCATTAAGGATTTGTTGGCATTTGAACCTCTGTTGGCATTCCCAGTGAATTTATCTCTCTCCACTGGTCTCTCATGCGCTACAGTTTGTTCCAAACAAAAGCTGTGAATTATGGGAAATTATTGTAATGAAGCACTATTAAGTGCATGAATGTTATCCTGTTTATTGTACAAACCTCGGAAAGGGAAGTTAGTTGTGTTGTAAAGGTTGTCGCTTGGTTTCGACAGGTTGTAAAGGAAGCAAAGTTTAAAACTGGCAGACTTTTACTCTGTCTTTGTCACATGGTTGATGGTTGGATGATGTTTATCACTACAGTCAGAAATCCCTTTTCATTATTACCTAAACTAACCCCAGATACATGTATTGGTGTGCTTAGTCCACTTTTAATTAAGCTTCGTTTCCTCAGCGTGATCGTGATTGGTCAGTTCAGTTCAGTACAGCAGTATGTGCACTAAATTCCTGCTAATATTTAAACAGCTCGTCATGTTTAAATGTCAAATGTAAAAGGGAACTAAATATGTCCACACACATACATTTCACTTTCAATGTTCCAAAGTGTTTGTTCCTTGAATCTAAAACATGTCCGGTTCTATTTCACCCCCTCCTAATGGCCAAGGGCAGTGTGTCGCACGACCCTGTGCATGTGCGAACATATCCTGAGATCTTCCAACAAGGTCGCTTAGTATGACGCAGTACTCACTATAACTGCCTTCGTTGTCTTCTTCCATCTCAAACACAGTATGGAGCTTTTTGTGTAGCAACATGTGTCAGAGCTGCAGGTGATCTTTCCCCCAAAGCCGGGATTAGCTTCCACTTATTTCTTACCACCATGGTAAATGTGCTTTTCTTCCATATTACAAGCATTATTCACACAACACTTCTTGGGTCTGTACCAGCCATTAGCCAGAAGTCACGTGGTTGCTTTTCTCATGCCAATTCCTATTCACCATATGGTGAGTGTGACAAACCTTTTATTGTTCCCACGACTGTTTTACCTCCTAGGCATTTTCTCCTTCAAATACTCCACATTCCCCAGCAGCTAGCTCTGGGCAACAGAGCTTGTGACTAACACATTGTTAGCAAAGTAGACCGGCTCTCCTCAATTTGCCACGCACTGTTGATTGCTGAACCTGTTCATTTAGCTGGATTCCTAGTAATTCACAGCTCTTTGTGGTTAATGCCAGTTGTGGTTCTCTCTGGCAGAAGTGAACAGCCCACTGGGACTGGATACCATGCCCTCACCAAGTATATCCTCCAGCACTCATTTTCTCAACTCTACCCTGTGGAGGATTCAGCAACTAGGCTACAAAGTCCTACCTCCGGCCCCAAATTAGCCAGCAAGACCAGGGACACACTGCTGCTTTCAGCAATTGTTAGCGCACCCTGACAGCTTCCTCCTCCCTGTAGATCTGCTGTCTATCTGAGACAGCAGAATGGTGTTCAGCTTACCAACTGGATCAGTACATTGTCCAATTACTAGAATTTTGACCTTTTGGTGACTGCTAAACAGCGGCAAGTCCCATTTATCTACTGTAAATGCGTATGCAGCAGCCATTGCAGCACACCACAGTGTAGATGGGACCCATAGACTTAATACCTCCTTTCTGGAGGTAAGAGGGGATAATGCCACTACCCTTCTTGGTCCCTCTGGAGCCTGGTATGGGACTCCGACCCCATTGCTGGAGTCCATTAAAGCTCCTCATTATGAGCCAAAGTATAAAGCTGATAAGTGGGTGTTTTTGAAAACTGTCTTCTTTCTAGCACTTACTACAGCTAAAAGAGTTGTTATAAGCTCACCTTGTATGTTCTGATGGCAAGCTGAGTTGGGCGTGACCTTTCATCTGAATCCAGGATTTCTGCCCCTGCTCACATTTGTAAAACAGCTTAAATAAACAAGCCTTGCAGTCGATAAGAGGGTGAGCCTGTAGAACATTCTTTGCTGTGTGTGGTACGTGACCTACAGTGTCCTTTGGACCGGATCGTACTGTTAGCACCAGAGGTCACAGGGCGGTGTAAGGTTAGTACCCTAGGCTACAGACAGGCTGAACACCCAGACCAGGATCATCTCCTAATCACGTGCCTTATGTAGAGGTTCGATTCCATAAGTCTGTGCTCCTGTTACCATGCATAAGGTTAAACCCTGTCCCTCTTGCTGATGCCTCCTCGCTCTATGGGCCTGGTTCTCTTGGTTGTCCTAATGTGAGTCATGTTCCTCTTGACATTGCTGGTACTTTACCCAGCTACAAACCCCAATCCCACCCTCCACCCGCACCCGACCAAACACTCATTTACGTATATAACTGTGGTCCGATCGTGCCCTGGATAACCACCAGTTAGAGAGTTCCATCTCGGCAAGAAGGTTGTAGGGAATGATTAATGTGTGATGGAAGCATTTATAGCAAATACTACATAATGGGTCACTACATGACCTTGCTGGAATATCTCTGCATGCATGTACAGTGCACAGCGTGGCAAGTGTTACACACCACCCCTGGCTGTTATTCATAGAGCAGTAGCGTAACGAGTTCTGTGTGACCACCAGTGAATGTTCTATTTATTGTTGCTATGCTGAATTGAATTAAATAAAAGTAATAAATATAACATGAGAATCATTCTATTTTTAATGTGCCTGAATTTATTTTTAAATGAGCCGCAACTGACAAAGAAACACTTTAATGTAGTTGGAGGAAAAAGAGAGAGAGAGAGAGAGTGGTATTGTTGGTTCAGGTAAACCGACTTTAATGTTAGGAGTCAAAACACAGATTTTCTCAAGCCATAAAACAGCCCTTTCATATTCTCCTTCTCTTATCAAATCATTTAGAGCAAAATGAATCTGCTTAAGCCACAATATTTATATCTCATTTCAGACTTGACGTATAGGGTATATTGTATATGAGTAAGGTTTAGTCATCAGTGCAGCAAATAAAAATCTGTATAATGAGCCAGTCTAAGCATGCATTGTCCACGAGATGCCGTGGAACTACAATAATGCTACTACGGAAGTACAAAAGTATAAAACGAAGAATCCTCAAAAGCTGTAGAGAATCCTCACAGCTTCTCTTGTGGACCTCTGTGACCTTTTAAGTACATAATTATCTTACATTTTCTCCTAATGCAATGAAACAAGCTAAATGGTATGTCGTCATCTCCTCACTTGTGTGGATTTTAGTCCTGCATGGTGTCGTGCTGTTGGGAGCTCCCTGTGTAGTAGTTCTGCTGAGAAGGAGGCATCTGCTCCCACGTCAGTGGCGCGTTCTCAGGGGCCCTCATGTGGTGCGTGCTGCTCTGCTGACTCAAGATGAACAACTGGCGAGCAAATAATGGCTCCACCTATAGGTGAAAATTGTTAGTAACAGTCGGTCTTCATAGTCCGATGATTCTCATATCAAGTTATGTACCACATGAGTGTTTCAGATGTAACCCAAACGTGCAAACGTCACATGGGTGACGAGGGAAATGGGTTGATATGTGTACCTGCACTGTTATGGGCTTCCTGTGAGCGTAGATGTCATGGCACTGCTCAAAATACAACAGCACCTGGAAACAAGGAGGAGGACGTGCCTGTAGATAGTAGCCTTGTAACTCTAAAAGACAAAGATTTAGAAGATTAATGGGTGAAACATGAGCAGTTATTCTTCCTCTTTCTCAAGCGCTCACTTCTGGAATCTAGGGATTACCAGCAAATGCCAATGGACCGTTTCATTTCCTGTTTTAATCCAAGCGAAAAACAAACAAGAAGAGTGTACAGATTGTTCTAACCTGCGATGAACTGCTGGATGTCCAGAAGTTTGCTGGTCTGGTTCCTCTCCAGTTTATTAGGTTTATCAGTGTTGGTGGTCGGCGCTGGCTCCCAGTAGACCCTGGCATTGCAGAGCCGACGGGCGCACAGGCCATCAGGAGCCATCCAGACCAATACGCCACGCTCCAGCTCCGTTCCCTCACCCTGAGGAAGTTGCACCAGTTCAGGGCCTCCGTAATTCTGGTTCTCTTCAAAAGGAGCCAATCTGCAGCCCTCAGTGCTGAACACAGTCATCTCCCTGATCAGAGAATCGCCACTGAATACAGACACCTGCAGTCTGGGATCTGCCACATGCAGGGGGGAGTTAGGATATGGGATACAGGAGAGGGAGACAGAGAGTGTGTGTGTGTGTGTGTTCATGTGGGCGTACCAGAGAAAGCTGCAGATCTCATGTTCTGCTCCAAGTTAAAGGTGGATGGTGAAGGGTCAAAACCACTGCAGCTGTAGAATGAGTTGCTGATCTGGTAACCGACTGCAGCAAAAAAAAAAAAAATTGAATACATATAATCAAATGAGCATATGCTCAAGGGAAGCAGTTGCATGTCCTGTCTTTTACACACACACACACTCATTACCTGGGTCCCAGGATGCGGTGTATGAGTTTGGACTGTAGGAATAGTAGAAATCTGGAAATGGAGCTTGCTCTGGCAAATCTCGCCATCCTTTCTCACCTGGAGCCAGGAAGTTAGAAACCTGTGCCAAGAAAACACCACACAGCCCATTAAACTGACAGATCATGAGCACAGATTAAGAATATTAAATATTTCATATCTATAAAAGAGTGAACAGATTAAAAAAAAAAAAGTTATACTTGACTATGCAGAGGAGTGTATGTCGGGTAGAGTGGAAAGCTGTGAGGGCTTGTCATTGTGGAAGTCCTCTCACAGGACGCTGAAACGAATAGCAGAAGAAGGAGAAGAAGGAGAAGAAGAAGAGCACCATTTAGATATCATTCTGATTTCAGATACAGATACAGAGCCGCGGATAAACAAACCCACAGTAAATTACAGAAGTTACAGAGGGAAATCACTGCGCTATGACAGCGCACACTTCTGTCTACAAGCAAACAAAACCATGTGATTGTGTTTATCATCAGTCACCTCTCTTAGTGCCCTCTGGAATGACCCTGTAAACTTTATACGGCTCGGAGGTGTCCAGCTGACTCCTCTCCACCAGCTCCTCGAAGTCGTTGCTCTTGTTGAGGGCGCAGCGGAGGCGCGTTTTCCACGTCGGCGGGTCCGGTTTATCGATGCCTTCGCGGTATTTGCCCTTAAAGAGCGCCCAGGCCTGGTGTGTGTAAGGAGGGAGAGAGAGAGAAAAAAAAAACAAATCACGCAGCCTGGTTAGCTGACTTTACCTGATGTGAACATAGGGAGGATTTGAGTGTTTTTTTTTTATCTGCGTTTTTTCACCTTGAACAGCGCCGCGTCTTCCTCGCGGTTATAGTCCTGCTTGCCGGCGTGTTTCCACGGAATGCGGAATGTGCTCTTCTCGCGGTCCTCCCACACCAGCCCCGGGTATTTCCCCCCGTCCACCTGCTCGATCAGCCACTGGCGAAGCTTTCCGTTCCCCGAGAGTCCAGCCATTCAGCAGCCTGTCTCCTTTCCTAGGGATGGGATTAAAAAAAAAAAAAAAAATCCGCCATAATAATAATAATAATAATAATTATTATAATAATAAATTGACATCCATTATTATTATTGATATTATTATTGTTATTATTATTATTAAACACGCTAATTATGAAGGTTTTATGCTCTCACCTTACTCTCACGCAGATATTTTGACATTTGAAACTCCTGTCGTTCAAATTTCAGCCGCAACTTTCCTGATTATTTGCCTGCAAGGGGCGCAGCGTCATCCGAACTCAAAGCAGTGGCCAGATGTGCGCCAGGGGTTCCACCAAAGTTCATAGGCGCACGCACACACACGCACACGCGCGCACCCAACGCGCTAGAGAAGACAGTCTACGAGTTACACTAGTGTTCAAAATAGTGTGAATATATTTTTTTTATATTCCTAGTCGTAATGTAGTAAAACATTTGGTGCTTTGTGCTCGGGGTCCAGGCGCAAGAGCGCCGTCAGGAGCACACCTGGATTCAACACCTGGATTCAACTCATCCCCTCATTCTTTATTAACTCTGAAGTGTGTGTGTGTGTGCTGTAGGTTTGGAAATAAAACACAGAAACACGCACAGGACCTGATCTGCAATCAGACCGGATTGTTATTAAGTAAGAACAGGGCCATCTTTTGTGGTTTTCCAAAAATAGAAAAGAAAGAAAAAAGACTTTATGTATTCCTAAATGTTCAGAAGTAAATGTGTTTATTGCTTCAGAGGAATCACCTAAAAGCCCAAATTCCCCGCAGCTGAACGCGAGTTGACGCTGCACATTTTCCGCTTCAGATTGAGTCACATCTGCTATTTAACGCGATTCGTCCAGAGATGACTAGATCTGAACTCTGAATCCCCTAAGTCCTCTGGGACCTGCTGATTACTCAGCATTCAGCGCTCTCTCTCTCTCTCTCTCTCTCTCTCTGTCTCTCTCTCTCTCTCTCACACACACACACACACGCAAAGAGCGCATTTTTATACAGGGTAATTAAAGAAAATGTGCATTTGCAAGATGGCGAACTTCTTTCAGAATCTTCAAACCATCCATCCATCCATCCATCCATCCATCCATTCTTTCTTTCTTTCTTTCTTTCTTTCTTTCTTTCTTTCTTTCTTTCTTTCTGTTTTTATGCATTTTTTCCTCCCAAGATTGTGCAGCTTCAGCTCAACTAAAATGAAAGATCTGGGCTTTTTTTTTTTTCTTCCTTCAAACTAAATTATATAAAAATAACAATAAGTAAGAGCAAACTTAAGTGTGAAAATGTTGGTGCTTGTGCACTTAAAAAAACAACAACAACAACAACAAAAACAACAACAACAAAACAACCCTTTAACTAACAAACATTAGTTATTAGTTATTAATTAGTTATTAATTTATAGTAGGAAATATTTAATGATAATATTTGGAGTTGGTTGCCTTAACCAATGAAAAGTGTTAACCCTCTACTGCATGAATTATTTATTTATTTTTTAAGGATTTTTTATTACTTGAATTAGTTGAAGAAATAAAAATATATTTCAAAATTTAAAAAAAAAAATTAGAGGGGTAGTTTGTAAATTGTTGCCATATGGCAACAATGTGCAGTAAAGGGTTAAATATCATT
>JAKKZK010013423.1:0-13934 GCA_037577455.1 Pangasius macronema | reverse complement strand
AAGAGAACCTCAACATCTTCAGCTCTGCTACCTCTAGCTCTGACTCCTGTTGCTTTCTCAGTGCCACTGTCTCTAAAAAAAAAAAATTCAGGCGATCCATTCTTCTGACATTAATGGTCAATGGACCTTTGAAAAAGAAATGCACCTTAAAGTCCTCCATGAATTGTGCTTCTCCTAATATGGTGATACAAACTGCATGATGTCTTTGGCCAGACCTGTTTCTTTTCCTAAGTACCTATGTAACTACATTACATAAGCACTGCTAACAGAAATATGATTAGCATCTATTTTATGGTCTGATTTACTGCCTTGTTTGTAAATGCATACATACATACATACATACATACATTATTCATAATATTTTCATTCATATGCTTGCAAAATGAGTGTCTTAAAATGTTAAATTATTGTAAAATGCTATGTCCAGAAATGTAGAGAGTAGTAGTAGATGTAGTAGCTGTAGTAGTAGAGTGGAGCTTGGAGAGAAAGCAGAAGAAGAAAACAGTTTCCGAGCTAGCATTGCTCGGATTGTGCCTTTTATACTATATGGATCATTTCCACGGATGTCGTGGTCAGTGGTATGTTGTGACTAATGAATAGAAGAGTAAAACAGCACTTTTGCTCTGTAGGCTTGTAATGACATTTCTCTGCAGGAAGGTAAAAGCAATGCAATAAAAGAAAAAAGGTCAGTAGCAACTGTGTGTAACAGTGGTACAGAAAAGGAAAACATGCTGTTACTGGACATTAGACAAAGCTGTATAGACATAGCGCAGCTGAACATTCACAATGACAGACCTATATGTATGTGAACAGTTTATTTCCCATAAGCGTTAAATTGGACATCTGATTTTCCTGGACAGAAGGTAAATTGCATTTCGCAAGAAACTTTCCTGCTTACTTCTTTAAGATCATGTCTCATGTAGAATCTCATATAGAATTAGGAGCAAAAGGTGCCACTATGTGAAATTCACAAAAACAAAGAACAAATCAGCGAAGAGGCAGTTTAGACTGCACTGACACCTATGCCTCTAAAATATTTGACATGTTTTGCAATTTTCAGACATAAAATCCATCTCAAGTAAAAAAAAATCCCCAAACTATAAATATTGCTCAACTACAGGTTATGTGGAAACGTCTCTTCTTGGCAAACACAATCAGGCTTACAAGTCACGTGGAAACACAGAGTGGTAACGTGCGTATTTTCAAACTGTGACTAGTTCTTAGGTGGTAAATTCTTTAGGCTTCTGAGAACACAGAGTTTCCATGTTGTGAAATTCCCAATGTTGCCGTGTGGCGCTACCACATCATTTGAGAGCCTGACTGTGTTTGCTGAGAATAGAGACGTTTCATGAGCCTGGTAAGTGATCAGCGTTCAGTTTGTTCAAAAAAGAAAACACACAGCTCAATTTATTAATTACACATCGATATTCTAAGAGCATAATGATATAGTGGTAAAGGTTAGCTCGGTTGAAATACAATTGTGGCAGAACGTCTCATACAGAGCATTCGGGTGAAAGTTTGATATGTTGCTAGGCAACATATGCTTGCACCAGAATGGTGATATTCAGCGTTTTGAAGGTGCTGCAGTTAAGGTGCCTGATGTAGGCAAAAAGGCACTGCATAGAAAAAATATGAGGAAGAAAAAGAAAAAGCTGTTGGTGTGATAAGAGTGCATGTGGCTTCAGCCCGAGAACCAGTGGACTGCACAGTTCTGTGCTTTTCTTGCTCTAATGTGAATCAGTTCATCACTTCACCTGATGTGTGTAAGAAGAAGGGAGAAAAGAGCTATTTTGCTGTAGTCACCTGTGTCTTTTTCAAATCTTGGTGCTTTGAAAATTAAATCCGAACCATGGAGAGTATTAAGCTTATAATCCAATGACACTACCAAAATACATATGCATATCAAGAGCTTACCATTATTCAATACATCCATTATATTCAGCATCTCTTTAATCTCTTAAAAATCCACTACTTTTTAAACATCTGCTTGTTCACATAAACAGAAAATAGTGCAGGTAGTGCTCTCCTCCAAGCATGTTTAGTTGCGTTGTGTTGTGGTGTGATTGTCAGTTCAGAAAGATGTACTGTTTGGCTTCACACGTCTCAGAGAAAACCTGTATGAGCCATTAGGCTCCTTAATTGGTGCTTTACACAGAAAATAGATAGAGGACAGATAGTCATGGATCCACTATATCAGCTCTATTCAAATGATACTGTATATTTTACATATTGTATATGGGGCAGTCGTGGCTTAATGGTCTGAGAGTTGGACTTGTAACCCGAAGGTTAACCTGAAGGTTGTGGGTTCGAGTCTCGGGTCCGGCAGGGATTGTAGGTGGGGGAGTGAATGACCAGCGCTCTCTGNCACTTGGATGGGTTAAATGCAGAGCACAAATTCCGAGTATGGGTCACCACACTTGGCCACAAAGTCACTTCACATTTCACATTTCAAAATAACAGACAATATTCTGACCATTATTAGATTAATCGTATAGTTAGAGTATAACCTATTGCTTCTCTGTGTCTGACAGGATCTGTCCACGCTGGTGTGTGAAGTATGTGTGTTGGTGTTTTCGGTGACAGACAGACGCAGCTTTCACCGCACGGCTCAGCTCCGCCTCCTCCTCAGGGAAAACCAACCTGAAACTCCCATCATCCTTGTGGGCAACAAGAGCGACTTGGTCCGCTCACGAGAGGTCAGCACGGAGGGTACGTCCTTTAGGCCAGACTCTCTCATGTTACAAAGAGAAGAATGTTGAGTATTTGGCTTATCTTTAAGAGCACTTTAAATGCTTAAAACTCACCACTTAAAGATAATTACCCCCGACGTCTTCCGGCATCATTCCTTTACTCCTTTGTGCACATGATTTATGGACAGATGACTTAAGTAATGTTGCCTGACGACATTCAAGTGAATGTTTTCTCTACCTGTGCTAAGAACTTAATACTTTCCTTAAAAGTCCCTACAAGCTTCACTTTCCAAATAAGTCCTTTAAAATGCTGTCTATATTTTCATTGTTCTGAATTTTAAACTTCATTTTGGTTTGGTTTCAGCACTTGCTAGAGTGACTTATTACTGAATGCGCAAAAAAAAAAAAATCGTTACCAACATGTCAATTTGAATCAATTTAACTTTCATCCTTGATTTGCTTCAATAAAAACACATCCAAACATTTTGATTCAATTCATTCAGTCAGGTTCTTTGTATACACGACAATTAAGAACTTGTTTAAGAATTCTTTAACTTAATTTAAGACAAGCAAGGTGATTGATTGCAAGACTAATCTGCTCAATTAATGTTAAGTAGTTGTTTTACTGGGAAAGGACTAACCACCTTGACTCACAAACTCAAAAATTCTGTTAGGATTACATAACCGCGTATGACTTGGCAGTTTTCAGAGTTTTTAGTGTACATGTAAAGAGTTTAAGATTAAAATAAACCGAGATTAGACTAAAATTTTCAAGCTTGAATAAAATCTCGGTCTATTGACAGCCCATTTTGCCAATCTAGAACATTTATACTTAGAAAGAAGTAAAATTATCAGCGAATAGAAAGAGAAAAAATCTTGAAATTAGTAAAAAAAAGTTTTAATAATTGTATATTTAGTTTATCATAATCTTATACTAGGAAGTATTAGATAGATTTGAATATATTCAAGATATTTTAACTCCTAAGATATCTTTTTTTTGCAGTGCTGTAAACATAAGAACCCTATGAAGAACATGCTTTGTGTCATTCCTGTGGTAAATATATATAATTTATGCACTGTTCGGGTGGTTTTTCATTGCAGCGTAAAAAAAAAAATCTTCCTTACCCAATGGTCACCCTCAGAATATTTATTTTCACAGGATGGGAATTTAAAAAAGCACTGCACGCACCGACAAATATAAGAGCTGGATATAAACCGTTCCTGTTTTTCTTTGAACCCGTGTCAACAGCTTAAACGATTTTATAGTACAGCACAAGTCAAATAGCGCGCTTAAGACTTGTTTGGAGCTTTGATCCAGAGCCAAGGTGTTCAACTGTAGATACAACCCAATTCCATTTCTAAAAGTGTCTGCCAGCTATGGTGCTTCAGTCTAGATTTTCGGGTAGCTTGGTCTTTGTGTAGGTTTATTTGGTCTAGGTTATGTTTATTTACTGTACTTCCGAATGTCTGGAGGTCTGTTTGCGCTGCCACTGTTTACTAATAGTCCAGTCTTTCGCTTTCTGCCCGTCGCTGAATCTCTCTCACTTTGTTTATGCTTCTCAGACTCTTTAAATGTTGCTCTCTCTCTCTCTCTCTCTCTCTCTCTCTCTCACTCTTTCTCTCTCTCTCTTTCTCTCTCTCTCTCTCTCTCTCTGTCTTGTCTTTGGCTCAGTGTGTGTTTATGTGTATGTATTGGTGTATGCTTGTAGTTGTTTGTGCACACTCATTGCAGTGTGTGTGTGTGTGTGTGTGTGTGTGTGTGTGTGTGTGTGTGTGTGTCCCATGTATCCAGCTGGAGAATTTGGATGTTGGCAGATTTGTGAAAGCAGACATGGACAGCAGTATCTGCTCTGTGTGGGAGGATTGAATATGACGATTTTTCACACACGTTTGCATGTACACATTGCCCTCTTCACCTGTGGTTTTATCCACTTTTATCCACATAGGAAAACACAATAAAGTGAAGAACAGACACACACAGGAACACACGCAGACACACATACGTTTGGGATTGTGCCTGTCGTGCAATCTTAACTCTGTGCCTGTATGCTTCGGGCGGTATTTTTATCCCTTTGGGTACACATTGTCAGCTAACATACAACTGTTCATCTGTATGTTTCTGTCTGTGGATACTGCATTTCAGACTAATTTGGCAGTATCAGCATTCTCAGAATTATCATTATCATGTCACTCTACCTGCAGATTGTTGCATGACATTTGGGGTTAATTGCATTTGAAACCATAATATTCTCGCTTCTAACACAAAGCGAGTCTTTGCTAGTCTTTTCCCTCTAGATCATCAGCTTTGTACAGCGACCATTTTCTCGGATGCGAGGTAGAGGTGAAGTTTTATAATGAGGTTTTTCACCTGGAAAGGCACAGTTCTACTATGCTGCTCTCAGCGTGTAGTGTTTACAGGGCAAGGTGAGGATGACTCACAGACAGACGGAACAATTGTGGTGCTCCAAAACTAATTATAATTTAACACATTTTCTCTCATCGCGTTTATGCTTACCCAGTTTCCAAGCTACAATAGCGTCTTGTTCTTGTCGTAAAAGCACCCAAAACAATTAAAGACAGTGGATTTCAGGCTAGTGCTAGTAGTAAAGCATTCAAAGTTGTCGCTGGATACTGGAGCATGATTGTAGAGTACCAGACGTGCAAGCTGGCTCAAGTCATCAAAAAAAAAAAAAAAAGAAAAAGAAAAAAGTCTCCTAGTCAGAAAATGCTAAATTTATCTTGGGGTATGAGATCATCCTTCTGGGATGCAGTGGTTTTATTGTTGACAAGCATGCCAACATTGGCAACATATGTGACTCCGCAGTAATTAATAGTAATACTGAAGAAACAACAACAAAAAAAAAAATACCCGCACTTCAGGACACTTCATAAGACCCACTGTCATGTCTTAATAAGAGAGCCATGGATGCCCAGATTTGAGAACACATGTCTAAACATTCCTTGGCCTAATAGTCTTGTCATTAATATATCGATAATAATGTTTTATTCTTCAATTTCCAATCGCAAGAATATCCAGATGACTACATTGCATCAGACTGTAACCACATGCAAGTTATTGTGATGATAATATCAGCAGGCAGATGGACACCTGAGCATCTTGGCATTGCTCTGTTCAAGATCAAACTGAAACTGAGACAAGACTGAAAACAAATCGGAATAGTTGAGACAGAAGCAATGTCAGTATTAGTAATGATGGTTTAAGCTGAGGTTAGCAAACCGGTTTAGCAAGCACCCTTGGAACCTCATCACAGAAAGGAAAGATTTGCAAGAAAAACAATTCTGAGTCAACAACCATTTATCAGGAATTTATTAAGAAATATAGAAAGGTGGAGCAAAAGGGTGCAAGTTGCACCTACAACTGGAAGAGGAAGAAGTAGCCCACGACAACATGCATGCTGCGTCTCAAAAGATCAAGCTCAAACACAATTTTTCTAAGTTCTAAGGCCGTAAATTTGGAAAATACTGTCGAGTACATGTGGCAGGGAAGAAGACACGGTCTGCAGAGAAGACTAGATATATGGAATGATGAAAACAATGAAACACAGAGGACTGAAATGTCTTTTTGTGTATAAGCAAGCAACTTCAAATGAAAGACTTCAATGGCTTGAGCCATGGAGTAAAAATTATGAGCCACTAATTCAATAATACTTGGTTTGATATAATAGTAATGAATTAACTAAACATAAAACATAAAAACAACAGTAAAGGGAAATACCTCTTATTTCCCACTTTGTAAAGACCCATGTCCATGTCATCAGTGATGGACAAAATTTGGTTCATGGTTCAGAAGTAATTTGTGAAGACCCGAATGTTGTAAAATGTCCGTGCAAGTGTGTGTATTAAAAAAATCATAGTTAAAGACTGGGTCAAAATACCAACAGACAGAAATCAGGCAGAACTGGACGAGAAAATTATGGCTTGGTAGAATATTTAATACAGAAACCATTCGATTTTTTTCAAATACTGATCCTGAAACCTTGAGTATCAGCTGATCCTGATCTAAAAATAATATCTCAGCAAGTCAGAGTATCTTGAATATAGATGAATGTATCCATTCATCTATCCACAGGAAGAAATACACAACATGACATGCATAGGTTTTTTTTTGTTTGTTTGTTTGTTTTTAATTTAGTGTGATTAGCAGCTTCTATGCATGCTTTGCTAAATAGCTAGATACTCCCTGTTGTCATGCTAACTTAGTTGGCTGCTGTTATTATCATTCATATCATGATCAGCTTTATGTCGCTTTCATTTATGTTGTGCTACAAACAGTTCTGCAACTGTTACAACTGTTTTCGGATCAGATTCATTCTTTTTCCCTTCCTATAATCTGATCCAGCATTTTCTGCTGATAGGATTCGGATTGGTGCCATCTCTAATTTAGCACAAAACGTAGAGGATTTCAGAGAGACAGGGATAACAAACAATAGGTCTTACTGATCTACTATCAAGACAACAGGAAGCATAAACAACAGGCTGAAGGACAGTGTATTCAGAGCTTTTAGTGGCCTTGACCAGGGCGGGACTTTTGGTGGTTTTGTACATGTAAGGGCTTTTAATGTACTTGGGCAGGGCAGAGCTGTTGATGTGATTGACCGGCTCTCAGCAACCTTGCCTTTGGGTTACGTGAGTGGTCAGGAAAATATCTGAGCTTACCCACCACTAGCAGTCTCAAATACACAAGAGTGAGGATTGAACGGACTAGTGGAGGTACGTAGCCCCAGAAATGGCCAGGATGGTCAACTTTGATGAGGTAGTTGACAGGGACCAGCAGAGAATGTGGTTGTTTGCAGAACCTACTAACTCCTTCATAGAATTGTTACACTATCTTACTTTATATTAGATGTCTATAATTCTTTTAGACAGTACTGTGGAGGTCAGGTATCAAACATAATTACTTCCATATCTCTGTGATTTTTGGTCCTGTCGAAATCCGTCATGCCAATCTTTTTTTTTTTTTTAACAGAATGTGAATGTTTTTTTTCTGGAAAGCTTATGAGCTGTAGACATGACTTTAGGTAATATGTCCGATGGAAATTGACATAGTGGTAAAGATTCCTGTGGGAAAAGATCGAGCTTTGAAGTCTTACAGATTTGTGTTTGGTGTGTAGCCTACTAATTATCATGCACAACTCGCATGTCTTTATTGCAACAAGTGGGTTATAATAAAGTGCAAAGTGCACCATTTTATTAACAAAGAAGTTAACCAAATTATTTTCCTCACACACACACACTGGTTAATGACTCCCAAGAAACATGCCCAAGCAAAAACCTAATGTCAAAAGCTGCAAGCTTGTAGTTATTTTATACAAGTAATCAAAACAAATCTTAATAGTATCTTAATTTCGTTAATATTTTAAAGCTAATAATAATCTGATCACATTACATAGGCACAAATGGGAAATATACATGGAGGAAAGATATCTATATGTTGCTGTATATCTCATAGTGCTCTGTTTGTCTCACAGAGGCTCAATCCAACGCTGCTCTATATGAGTCTCCGTACGTGGAGCTGTCTGCGTCTCTGGACCATGGCACCAAAGAGCTTCTGGAGATGGCTGTGCGGGCAGCACGAGGAGAAAGCCTGGCGTCCTTGGGGGTCGGCGGGGCCGAGGGAGCGACCGGGGGTCGCCGTGAGAGTCTGAGCACACGGGCTAAGCGGTTCCTGTCCAATCTTGTACCACGCTATCCCCGAGAAAAAGAGCGCGATGGTGGAAAGTTCTTCAGGCAGAAATCTCGGTCCTGTCACGATCTTGGAGCTTTGTGAGTCATAGATAGAGTGAGAGGGTGAAAAACAGAGACAAGGTAAGAAGCAGAGGGAGAGGAGTAATTGAAGGACCAGAGCCTGCAGAGAAAAAATAACAAGAGATTTTAGAGAGCTATATGGAATTTCATGAAATAGACTGTAAGTAAGAAAGTAAGAAAGAGAATGACAAGAACAAAAAAAAAAAACCTTAATAATAGTTAAGGCCAGGTATAACATTTGATACAGTTAAACCTGTAGTCTGTTGACTGACTGAACAAATGTAGTTTGCATGCTCCACTATTTAAAAAAAACAGTAATAAATTGTTTCACTCAAATAGTATAGGCAATCCAGTTACTGTGAGTATTTGTGGTATCCTGCTATATTTGTGTATCTTGAACTAAATTGTTACAAGTTGCAGAAATTCAATTCCAACATCTTTCCAACTCCTGCGGAAATCAGTTTTCTGTTCAAACGGTAGAATGAACTTTTTTTTTTTTCACAGATTGCAATCATATCACTGACTGTGCCACTGAAATTGTATGTGCGAGAACATTTAATATACTTTGGAAAGAAAAATCCCCAATGGTCCATTCTCCATTACTGAGAAGTGCATTAAAAGTATTTCAAAATCTCAACATAGCTTCCTGTGCCATCATTTACCAAGACTGATCAGCAGTCAGCACACTGACACCTTTTATACAGTTAACACACAACCGGTTGACCAAGTTCCAGTGTTGTTAAAGTGACCACCCTATAACAACGACTTCCATAATTACTACTAACAATGGGCCTTATTAACAGTCTTTTAGTAAAGATGTTTGCGTAAGTCAAACCGAATTAAATAATTTTCCACCGGATTTACAAACGTTTCAGAAAGACTGATTTTCATGCTTGAATATCGATCACATGTTAAGTGCAAACTGCGTTCCTGACACGGCTCATTTGCATGTAGTGACGGCCACAAAACTCCATAAAAGGTCAAAGTGCACAGACATCTGAGAGCACAAAATGAACTATCAGGGTAAAGTCTGAAATTCGAGAAGTGGAAGTTATGTTGACTCGAAGTGAACAATGAAGGTAAAGGCAGAAAGGCTGAAGAGGAAGTTATTTTGACTAGCACTAAATCTTTCATCGGCTGAGGTATTTGTTTGCGGTTTAGGGCTGTGTGCACACAGACCTGTCCTCCGTTTATATGGTGCCATTTCTTTTGTCATGACAGAATGATTGGTTTCGCTTTAATTTATGCGTATGTTCTGGCTCGCTTTCTTTAATTAATCCCAATAAATATGAAACCAGTTTTCACAAAATGTTCTCGATGGTATTCTTAGTTCCTCACCGAGTGAGCTAGCATGAGATGTGTTTTTGATAAAGACTCCAGAGATCTTCTATAAGTCGCTCTGGATAAGGGCGTCTGCTAAATGCTGTAAAGGTAATGAAACTAAGCAGTTTAAACTCTACGGCATATTCCGGAAATAAAAGTGCAGTAATCTGTGAAGATTATATGATGTAAAGTCGATGAAGTCGAGGTTGACATTAGTTAATCTTCTTATACCTGAAGTTACACACTCTCAAGAGCACAAGTCGGATACACATGCTTTTCTGAATTCATGGCATTTTCATAAATACCAAATTTCTAGATATTGTGTAGACATTCTTATGAACTATTTATGAATAAATCAGTTCCTATCCACCTGATAAATAAGGCCCATTATGTCAGGCTAATAGACATTATTATTACATTATTTGGCATTATTTCAGTATTGGCCATTAGAAAGATACTCATTTTGCAGCACTATTTAATATTTCTGAATATAAACCTGTCATTATATCTGTTACAGATTTTTCATATAGAAGTTCGCATTAGAAACTCATCCAGACACTTTCTAAAATATCAGAAAATATCTTCAGATCTCCAAAACTTCTTCAGATCCTTCAAAAAACCTTTCGAAATTCCAGCAACTCCAGATTTCTAAACAGGAACCGTCCTGTAACCGATCCTCTGTTGCACCTTATCAAATTCCATGTGCGTATGTCATTTATTTGGCCGAAAGCAACTTATCAGACCAGGGATTATTTATACGACTAGAAATGGAAGAATTTTCACAGATTTTTTAAAAAAATATATATATAGATTTTTTATTTACACTCTCCAGTCTAATTAGTGACGTGACATGACTTGTGCAAACTGAAATATGCATTTGTTCTCTCCACTTCTATCTAAAATCCAATATATCTCATCTGAGCCTGTGGTCTAAAGCAGTAAGGTGAAGCGCCAGTGCAAAAGGTAACATCAACACTTTAGATTTTCAGACGTGTCTCATTTATAGTCACAACTTAATAATGAATGTGTACGCATTCAAATCTGAATGTTGTCCCTATTCAGTTATGTCAGATGCTTCATTTGAAAGGAAGGAATTTTATGAAAGTTCATAAATATATGTTGATCTCTAAATAAGGCTTTCTATTTATAAAATCCCTTATGTATGGTTTTCATGAGTATAATAACGATAATATAATACTATGGATATGTATGAGTACACCTAGTAAACAGAGGTTTTTTTTTTTTATAAGTGATCACACATAGTGTTGAAAGTACACAATGTTCTGCGTCCTTTCTGTCTGGACACAAATGAACCTTGTAAGACTCCATAAAACACAGTGCAGTGAACACGTCGTTTTGTATTTTTTTTTTTTTTATTTAATATCGATGTTGAATAAGGTGCCGCTAATGTGACAAGGTCAGCTGAGTTCATGTGAGCCGGATGAGATAGAGAAGCGCAGAGTAACAGCTGTCCTGGTTTATGTTCTTTAAATCGAAGGAGGCGGTGCACTGTCTGATCGTTGCCTGGCGACAGTAGCCATAGAAACTGGGAATCGTTGTCACATGAAAAAAAAAAACAAAAAAAAAATCTTCTACATTTCCTCCTTTCCTCCTTCCAAGCATTTCAGAACAGGTAAAAAAAAAAAAATAGGAGAGTGTGGAAGAGGTGCCGTCTATGGCCAGACCTAGATTTAGTATAATAGTGTAAAATAAAATATAAGAAAGATTTTATATCTTATCTGAATTTGGAGTATCACTTTATTAGCGTGATACTAGCGTGACCTTCAAACGTCACGAAAATCATGCGCGTCAATTTTATAACCCCATTTTCCTTCTTCATCTGAGGGATGTGAGCTACGATAAGATCACAGCGTAGAGTAAACCTCTAGGTGGTGACATAACCTCACTAATAATCCACGGCAGCTTCTTACTGCAACCACTCAGAGCCGTGAGTCTCAGCAATCGCACATAATCCGAAGAAAATACTACAGGGAGAATCGACTGCCCTCTTGTGGAACTGATACCACGTGAGTGTGAGTGCAAACAGGACCCACAAAACACCTGCTGATATTTTATGGATTTTCATCTCTTGTAAAAGAAACTTGCTTTTTACTGGCAGGAGTAACCCACCAGTACTGCATTTGGCTAGAGTCACTGGTTTGTATTGAGGTTAAAACCGTTGGAGTATGAACCTTAACTTTCCTCAGCTTGATGTGACTATTAACGGGAATGGGATTTTGACAAAGATAACCATAGTCTAGGCATAAATCTGCGGAAAAAAAGGCAAGTAATTACTCCTCAAACATCTTTATTGTATTCAAAAAAAACTCATTGGGATCTCTGCTGGGAATCTTGACATTTTATTCACGCATCGGAAAATTGTCGTATTATTGAAGCTGAGCACAAAGGAGATCTAGGTACAGTATAATTGCTCCAGTAAAGGAAAAAAAATAGATTCATTATAGACTTGGAAGTGGCTTGAAAGGAACTGTTGAGTACAAAAGAGTCACAAAGCTCAAAAACACTGGAGATAGACTGCTCGGAAATAGAAAATGCAGATTATTATTATTACATGGGCTGTCAATTGTGATACAATGAAGCATAAAAGAAAGAACAATGAAAAAAAAAATACAGTTTAGGATAAAATGGTAAAAAAAAATCGTAAAAAGATACTGTTTTGAATATGTTAAAGCAGATTGTCATTATCAGGATGTGGAAAGAATCCTTGTTGTGATAATCATGTCATTTACACAGTCACTGCTAATTTCTCAGTTAAACAACATGGGTTCTGCTTATTAGGAAAACCTGCACATTCATGCAGTTGGTATGTTGTAGAGCTGGATGGTACGCTGTCTTTTAACGTCATTTAATTACTTAGTAAATATATGACTCCTTTCCAAATCCTTTGTTTTTTTTAGACTTCTTATGATCCGCATACTTCTCATAGTTTCCAGATGCTATAAACATGTTAAAGCAACCATTGTTATCCTTCTTACCAGATAATAGACCATTTCTTGTTCGAAATATTTCATTCAAATAGACTCAAAATTGCGGAATGACATTCGAAGGCGTCATTAAATAGATATACAGGATATCTGTTTTTAATTTTACCTTCCGATGCCATTTTACAATTTTGAGGCTATTTACTTTGTTCAAACGGTTGAACCATTGTGTGCTGCAATAAACTGTCAGGCACCGGCACTGGATTTAATACTCCTCCTCACTCAAGCCGATATCATATCATAAAAAAAATCGTAAAGTTCAAGGTTGAATTGTATACAATAGAGACACACCCCATATGCACATCTTTTATGTACATATTTGTGTAGTGCACATATGGTATACGGTTAGCCTGAGCTCTGAATACTGATGTGCTCAACTGGTAAGAAGGATAAGCACAGTTTACTTTGACGATATTCATAACGTGGTAACTATGAGAAGGCTTTTTAGAGTCACAAATGACTTTACTGGTGATGTTAAAAGAGTTAAAAGACGTTAAAAGCATAACATCCAGCACAATTCACTTGACATGTAATGTGCTCTTTTCACCTTTCACGGTTGATATGTTGTAGAACTGGATATTACGCTTTTGACATTACCGGTAAAATCTTTTGTGACTTCCTTTTTGCGCATTGGTATTCAGACCTCAGGCCAACTGCATTCTTTTTTTTATGCAAATATTTGCATAAAGGTTGTGCAAATATTTATGGGGTGTGTCTTTGTTGTATACAATTCAGACCTTGAACCTTTCTACCAATTTTTTTTTATGATATGATATTGGCTTGAGTGAGGAGCAGTATTAAATCCAGTGCCATTGTCTGACAGTTTATTGCAGCACACGTGAATGTAAATAGACTCAAAGTTTTTAAATGGCATTCGAAGGCAAAATTAAAACTAGATATCATGTATATCTATTTAATCATGCCTTTGAATGTCATTCCGCAATTTTGAGTCTGTTTACATTGTTCAAAAAAGTGTAAACATTTTTTAGAACAAAACAATTTAATAACAGGAATGAATATCCAGACACTCTGCGTGCATTTGTGTGTGTGCGCATAGCCTGTGTGTGTGTGTGAGAGAGAGAGAGATGTCCATGTAGTTCATCACAATCAAGATGGAAAGAGAAGAAGAGAAAGAGGGAGAAACAGAGAGAAC
>JAKKZK010012727.1:0-14628 GCA_037577455.1 Pangasius macronema | reverse complement strand
ATCTTACTGTTCCACTTCCCTCCCTTTCATTCACACACATGTACTCAGTCTTACTACGACTGACTTTCATTCCTCTTGTTATTTGTGTAGTTAGTTTAAGGCTCTCAGTGCTCATTGGGACAGAAAACTCTTATGTTTACACCAGGGTCATGAGTCCTGTCTTTCTACACTTTAGTAGCTTTGGTCAGAAAATGAATCAGTTATAAGTCAGTGCTCCTGATATGGAAGACGGCAACTAAAAGACAGTAAAATAATGAATAATGAACTACATAGCCAAAAAGCTAAAACAGCAATATCTTCAATTTATTTGGTTGTAAGCAAAACAGACATAAAACCTCAGTTTGCAGACAGGAACTACTTCCTTTTTTTAGTTAAAATTTGAATTACTTGGTAAGAATAAGTCCCACTATGCTTGCTAGACTTTTTATAATAAATCTTTCCGATGCATATTTCAAAACTGTCTAAATACCATTAAAAAATTAAGTATCACAAATTAATAATTTCTCAAGTACTTCTCAAGGACGAAGTGATAGAGTAAGTACTTGTAAGTAATTGAACATTTCTTTTGGATAAAGGAATTTTTTTGACTAATTTGCAATGGCCAATAAAATGCCCCCAAAACCCCTAAATGCCCCCAAACAGCTCCACCTGAATTCCCTTTATTTTATTGCCTCTCTATACATTTCCGCTAATATTGCTATAAAATGTTATAGTATGGAAGTTTAACCCCTTAAAAGGTCATTACAGTTAGATGAGTGCGTACAAACACAATACACTTCACATACAGCAGATGATTACTGATATTACAGACAACTCGTTTCCTATCAGCTATAGCGCAGTCACTTTCTCATACATGCTCTGACAGATTTGAGCCCTGAGCAGCCATTTTATTTATTTATTTATTTCGTTCCACCTTGGTGGCCTTGTCTTTCAAGCAACGTTATTTCCCTCTGATGACAAAACACCCGTCTCCTTTATTTTGAGAGACGCTCTTGGTTTCAGATAACTGTGTAAACTGAAGTCAGAAAAACGACAGCTCTTTAGCTTCTCTGTTTACTCATTTTATATTGCTTTCAGTTCGACTTTATTGTCAGTTGTTGGTGTCTGTACACCTTGTGGCGGGTAAACTAGCGGCATCTGATGGCAGTGCAGTGAGCCTCCCGTCCAGCAGTTTGTGTGTGATATGATCAGCATCGTGGAACTGTATCTTGTTGGAGTTTCCCAACGCTTTCCTCTCCTAATAGAAAGATGGTGGAGTTACCAGTGGGTGTAATTACTCTGTAGGTGGCCGTTGTAGAAGTGTGCTGTAGACTGTCTCTGCCATCCAGCGCGCTCTGAACGCATGCACATTTGTGTTTTTTGTATCTTATCTTTTAGGCAGCGGAACTGGCCATCAAGTTTTTAACGCGTGAGAAGGCCGTAGGCGTCGTTCAGACCGTTGGGCCGCGTTTGGTGCAGCACAGAAAGCACACTGCGGTACGTACGCGATACACCGGCAGCACGGCCCGAGCTCTGGACACAGCAACCTACAAAACACTGATGTTTTTACTGCTTCATGTATTCACTCAGTTGTAGAGAAACACTACTAGAGGAAGCTGAGTTTTAGAAAAAAAAAATCACTGTACTTGACAAAAGCAGGTCAGTGAAATAGACCCAAAAAGGCCGCTTTAATAGGAACACCTATACACCTGTCCATTCATGCAGTTATCCAATCAGACAATCATATGGCAGCAGTGCAGTGCATACAGCCATGCAGATACAGGCCGAGCGCTTCAGATAACGTTCACATCAAACATCCGAATGGGGAAAAGAAAAAATGTTTTCCCCAGATCCGTTTCGTCGATCTGTATCTGCGTGATTGCATTGAGCTGCTGATACACGATTGTCCGATTGGATAATTACCTGAACGAACGGAGGTACAGGTTAGAGGTGTACATGATGCCAGAACAAAAACTCTTAGAGGATTTTTTTTTAATCTGTCAAGTCTCAGACCAGTTAAAAACCAAAATGGGCTTATTTCCACCCAGGCCGCTGAGCTATACCTCAACTTGGACCTCATCAAGGAAGCTGTAGACGCATTCATGGAGGGAGAAGAATGGAACAAAGCCAAGCGAATAGCCAAAGAGTTGGACGCAAGGTGAGACCCGGGCACATTCATCTCCCCGACACCACTGTGGCACAGAGAAAAATCACAGGCAAGCGAGGTCAGACCACACTCAGTGCCAGAGACCGTTTCACAGCGATTGCTTGCAAATGCAGACCGCGGTTTATTCACTTCCGACCGTTATCGTTGTGGATTTGTTGCTGCTTATCGGTAGTTGGAAGGAATGAATTCAGCTTTAAATATCCAATCAGAAATTGACCCAGCTATTAGGGCTATTACTACGTAAGGGCATTAAGTTTTGGTAGGTGCATTCCCGTGAAGCTAAGCTGGTCTTTAAGTAGAAGGGTGAGAGTCGTATTGTTAATGTTTTGGACTGAGACTCTGCTGAACTGTCGATAGGTTGGAGGGATATGTTGACCAGTGTTACAAAGACCACTTGAAAAACAAAGGCAAGGTGGACTTGGTAAGTTTGCTATTGTCTGAAGCATAATACCTTTAATGTTTTTTTTTGGTAAAGATGTTTATACGTGTTGTTTGACCTGAGCTTTTTCCACTGATAGCTGGTTGGGGTAGACGTCATGGCTGCGTTAGACGTGTATGCAGAGAGAGGCCAGTGGGAGAAGTGCATTGATATCGCATCTAAACAGGTACATTAAAGCTGAGACAAATGCCCCGAACACTGTCGTCATCTCTGAATGATCTCTGACTGGATCTCACATTGCCTAATGAACTGATCCTCTACATGTCACTGTTGGTCAGAAGCTGTTTCTGTATATCTCTTCCACTCCCCCTCTCTCAGTCTTTCACACTTCTTCTGCTTTGCCGATCAGAATTTCAAGATCCTGCATAAATACTGCGCTCTATATGCCACCCACCTCATCAAAGAAGGCGAGGCAGAGAAAGTGCTTGACCTTTACGTCCAGCACGGGATGCCAGCCAGCACGGAGGTAAGCACAGGCTGCGATAAAGCTGCGGCGCTGCGCCTCACGGTTAGCTTACAGCGTGAGCAGTGAACATGAAGGATTGCGTGACTAATGCCAATTAACCAAATGCCTGAGGTGAAACAGCACCAGGACATTTCACTGTGTGTATCCCTCCACTCGCCTGCATTCACCACATCAAATAGTTCTTTACACTGAATCCGTTACTACACTTACTATTTCTGTGCGTTGGCATGGCAACGCACAACACGCTGTACAGATGGGGCTTCTTTGGGAATTATTTCCATTGACTGAGCAAAAATAAACAAATTATTTTGGCCATATTGTGTGTGAAATGTCATGTATTAATTTCTTGTTTATAGAACTGTTGTGTAAAAGCAACATCACACTCGCAATCGTGCCGTTGTACTGAATTTCAGCACGGCTGGGATCACCTGGGATCACCTGGGATCACCTGGGATCACCTGCGTGTGTGTGCCTACAGCCGAATCACAGCTGTGTTGATATTCAGTATAACAGCACTCTTGCGTGTGTGATGTTGCTAGCCTCATTATTAGCAATATTAGGATTTTTTACTGAAATCGTCCATCAGATTATAGTTATTGTTATAAATTGTGTGAAGGTCATCTCATTAGAATTGTTTCTCAAATGTCTGCCTGCTCCATTTCTACAGAACTTCAACATCTACAAGCGCATGTTCTTAGAGCTGATGAACCTCCAGGACAGGGACGTCACCGAAGCCTATCGGATGTGGGCTAACCTCAGAGATGTTTTACACCTGCTGGTGAGTTCCTGTGGTGGTCGTGCATTGCGTCATGTCTTAGTCTCGGACTTTGTAACCAACAGTCGCACCAGCAAACCTCCTCTGTGTATTCTAGTGTTGTTCTTGCGCCACCTACTGGCCATTAGGATATCTCGCATGTTTCAGTACAGCTTTACATCAATAACTCATTGTTTCTGTTGTTGTTTTCTGGACAGTAATTTGTAAAGTGTGAATCCATTCGAAATAACGACATAATATCTGGACACTCTGGGTTAGTAAGTTGAACTAATGAGTAACGAAGTTAAATAAGTTATTAAAGTCGTAATAAGTTGCTAAGTGGAAATAAGGTTAATAAGTTGGAGTCAGTCAGAATATTTAGCATGTGGATGTGAGTTACTAGTTAGTTAGTCAGAATAAGGAAAATGCACACCTTGTGCTTCAGGGCTTCTGTATCTTTTTTTCCAACCAGTGTGAGAACCTGACCAAGTCTTCAGAAGCCAGCTCTCCAGCCCACGATCTCTTTGAGCAGATGCTTGTGGTCGCTCACTATTACGCAACCCGCTCAGCAGCCAGAGGCGTCGACCAGCTGGTGTGTGTTTTGTTTGTGATATTGCTCTTTAGGAAATAACAATGTACCAAGTACGTAAAGTTCATTAATGTACGTTTGCTATCGAGGCTATCATCCCACGCACGCAAGTAGAGATTAATGTGATTAGCCCTTCTCTGTTTAGGTCAAAATTATTTTACTTCACTTAAAATTAACCAATGACGACACTGACTTTTGTAAACATGACACAACATATGCATGAGGAATGATTTTCAGAAATCGCACGTATATATATCCAAAAAGAGAGTTAAAAGTGCAAGAGAGTTAATATGAAATATTGGGTTTATAAGGAAGTGCTCTCTCATAACCCTGTGCTTACTTTGGCTATGGAGTTAATCTCAGCGGTTTCTGAACATCAACGTCTGTCTCTTTGTTCCCATTCAGAGTACTTTGGCAGCCAAGTTATCCATTTCGCTGCTCAGGCACACAGAGCTCATTCCAGCAGACAAGGCTTTTTATGAGGCTGGCCTGGCAGCAAAGGTGAGTCAGTATATCTGAGACCGATGGGTCAAAGACTGCAACACACATGTCATGACGGAGCCCATGTTGGAATCAGGGACAGTCCTAAATGTTTTAGTAGTTTTTAGATTAATTATAGGTAATGTTCAGTTCTAATTACAGTCATGAGTTGTTTCATGAATTTGAACACGTCTGATATTCTGAATCATTTTCTACAGGCTGTGGGCTCAGAGAATATGGCTTTTATTTTCCTCAACCATTTCCTGGACTTGGCAGACGTAAGTCAGTCTGAGCTTTATGCATTAATCGACTGTTTTGCTCGGTGCATACGTAAAAATAACTGATACACAGATGTGCTAACTTCTCACTAGGCTCAGTCCTGCTGTGATAGACTTTGTGTGATGTTAATATTCTAAGTTTTTTTTCTCGGTTAAGAGCGAACGTGAGATGAGACACTTGACCCAAACAGCTTGTGTGCTGCTTATTTGCTTGTTTTCATAGAGTATTGATGAGGGGACAATAGATGCCTTAGACCACACAGACTTCCAGGACACAGACATTCCCTTTGAGGTCTCCCTTCCATCTAAGCTCCACGTCACTGTAAGGATTTCTCTCACGTATTCACAGAGTCCATAAAACATAATACATACACAACTTGAAAACGTAATTAACAACACCAATGTTAAATTTATTATATATGTATTGTATTGTATTGTATTGTATTGTATCCCCATTGGGGGACGAATAAAGGATTCTCTTATCTTAAATAGAAAAAGTAATATTATAATATTAAGCTTGAAGTGATGTATAGAGACAGCCTTCGTACACACCACCATGCAGCGTAACTCTGTAGTAAACTAGTGACTGTGTGTGTCAGGTGGAGAAGAGGGAGGAGATCAGGGACTGGCTTCTGACAGTTTCCATGGAGCAGCGGTTAGAACCGGTCCTACCCAGAGATGAGAGAGGCACGTATGAGGCCTCACTGCTCGCTGCCAACACCGGCATCCGCTCCTCGCCCTGCGTCGTTACAGGTGGGGTCAGATTTAATCAGCGGTCCTCTCTCTCTCTCTCTCTCTCTCTCTCTCTCTCTCTCTCTCTCACTTTCTCTCTCCTTACCTCACTGACTGTTGAGTAGTGTGGTGTAGTGATGTAGTTAAAACTCTTCTGTACTTGGTGTTATACGAACTGGATCATAAACTGCTACCAGCATCAGTGTTCAGTGAAATCGCTTTGCTTTAATCGTCACTCTGCCCTGTCCGTGTGTCCTGCTGTCACGGAGGCTCTGGGACGTATTGACTTCTCTCTCGTCATGTCCCGGTCTCGCAGGTTACCCTGTTCTCCACGATAAAGTCGAGTTCAGAAGACCAGGGATGGCAGCTAACAAGGATGACTGGAATAAATTCCTGATGGCTACCAAGGTAAAATCCCGGCTTTATTTCATTAAGTCTAGATGGACTATAATCATGCATGCTGTAGTGTTTTTACATTTTCAGAATGATCTCATTAGTTGTTTTTTGTTAAAGCAGGTAATTATTAATTATCAATTTATTAGATTAATTTATTTTATGTAATTAATGGAATGTGTAAAGCTTGATTTAGAGGAAACTCTGGCTGTAATATGGTTTGCCTGTTGTCCCGTAGACCACTCACAGTCCGGAGTGTCAGGACGTCCTGAACTTTATCGCGCGGTGGTGTGGGGGCCTTCCAGCAGCTGGATACACCTTTCAATAAGGGGAAGCTTCCCGGTCCACTTCCTGTTCTGTTCAGACGCCTAATCTGCATGTAGTTTGTCTGCATGTGGGCTATATCTGTACAAATATCTGATGGTATCCTAAAAAATAACCAAAGCCACCATATCATATGACAATTTTATTTTATATATATTTATATATATAATCAACCAATCATTTGGCAGCAGAATACTGCATAAAATCATGCAGATACAGGTCAAGAGTTTCAGATACAGTTTACATCAAACATCAGATGAGGAAAAAAAAAGTGATCTTAGTGACTCTGACCAGGTTTGTAGGAGCCAAACAGGCTGTTTGAGTATTTCAGAAAGTTTACAAAGAATTGAGCGACAAACAGAAAACATCCGGTGAGCGGCGGTGATGCAGGCGGAGACTCGGTGTTTGATGAGAGAGCTCGGAGGAGACTCAGCCAGACTGGTTTTGAGCTGACAGGAAGCCTGTGGTAACTCAAATAACCACTTGTTACAGCTGTGGAGAACAGAAAAGCATCTCAGAAAGATTCAGATTGGGATTTTTTGCCTGACAGGAGTGGAACCCAGTGTGATCTTGTAGCCCATTTGCTTCAAGGTTCAACACGTTGTGTGTTCTGAGATGCTTTTCTGCTCACCATGGTTGTAAAGAGTGGATATTTGCGTTAGCGTTGCCTTCCTGTCAGCTCGAACCGGGCCATTCTCCTCTGAGCTCTCTCATCAACAAGGTGTTTACATCCACAGAACTACTGCTCACGGGATGTTTTTGTGTTTTGCGCCATTCTGTGTAAACTCCAGAGACTCTGAGTTGTTAATAGCAGTTTCTGAAATACTCAAACGAACTTGTCTGGTACCAGAAACCATGCTGTGAAGTCAGAGTCACTGAGGTCACTTTTCCCCTTACTGTGGTGTCTGATGTGAACATTAACTGAAGCTATTAACGTGTATCTGCATGATTTTATGCGTTGCACTGTTGCCACATGACTGGCTGAATGAACAGGGCTACAGGTGTTCCTATTAAAGTGGCCTGTGTGTGTATATACACTACATTAATCGTCCTCTGTCCCACAGAGATTTAGGTTTCTTTATTTAATTGTATATTCTTGTTTTGTTTGGCCTGTGATTCAAATGTAATAAAACATAAACTTATACAGCTGTTGCTCAGTATGTTGCAGTGTTTTGCTCTTTTTGTTCATTTTTTTTTTAACACGGTGGGACTAATAAAGTTTATCTCGCTGATTTCATTTTTACTACAACGGGCAACCTGTTATTTGGGGCCTTTGGAGTCTTGGAGTGGTGCGCATCAGGATTGGGATCTTGTGGGACTAAACCAAAAAGTCACAGGAAGGTTTTTTTTGTTTTGTTTTTTTCGCTCTTGCAGCCCAGAGCAGGCTATCAGATACATCAGATACGGAACTCACAGGAACATGAAAGAAACATGAGATGGTAAAAATGGTGCTTGTACTGTATTGCGAGACACATTTACTGCTTTCATTTGCCTCAGAATTGTTCAAAATATCACAGGCAGAAGCAAACAGTAATAGCTGTAAGACTGTGGGAACTCAGGGAGCGGGCAGGATTAGTCAGAATTCATTTAGGAGCGAGCAGGAATGGGTTTAAAGTCAGTCCTGTGCACGCCTCTGTATGGAAGCACTGAGTAATTTAAGTACATTTACATTTATGGCATTTGGCAGACGCTCTTATCCAGAGCGACTTACATTTATCTCATTTTTTTATGCAGCTGATCAGTTGAGGGTTAAGGGCCTTGCTCAAGGGCCCAGCAGTGGCAGCTTCGTGGTGCTGGGGATTGAACTCATGACCTTCCGATCAGTAGGCTAACATCTTAACTACTGAGCTACCACTGCCCTAAGTATTAGTGGGGCAGTCGTGACCTAATGGTCTGAGAGTCGGACTTGTAACTTGAAGGTGAACCTGAAGGTGGTGGGTTCGAGTCTCGGGTCCGGCAGGGATTGTAGGTGGGGGAGTGAATGNGGTGAGACCCTTGAGCAAGGCACCGATCCCCCAACTGCTCCCCGGGCGCCACAGCTAAAATGGCTGCCCACTGTTCCGGGTGTGTGTTCACGGGTGTGTGTGTGTGTTCACTACTGTGTGTGTGCACTTGGATGGGTTAAAAGCAGAGCACAAATTCCGAGTATGGATCACCACACTTGGCCACAAAGTCACTTCACTTCACTTCACTTATCCAACAGCATATATAGCAGCTCTAATGCTAATGTTAATCTGAAAACTCAGAGCTAGTCAGCCTAAAGTCAGGCAGTATTTTAGCCCATTTGTGATCATTGTTTAGCAAATCAGACAGCAGACTTGAAACTGGCTCATCACACGTGTTTTAGGTGTTATAGAGTGCTATTTTGGGAGTCTTATGAAACTTAATTTTAACACTTTTTAATATCCTTCCTTTAAAAGCTATAGGCTGCATGATATTGCTGTTATGATGTTGCGCCATACAGAGCAGACCTTACCTTTTCTACAAGATGCAGGTCTGCTCAGTGGAAAGCCTCATTTATCGGACAGATCCTGGGCACTGTAGTCTACACGTGGCAGAAGTGCTTGGTTTGATGAGGCGTTAGCACTCCGGGTATCATTCCAATTAATCAAATTAAGAGAAAATTATACAGGGAAAAAAACTATTGTGTTAATACTAATTGTGTGTTGATGTCCTGAGCTAAACATCTTTCAAATCTCTGTTCTATTTGCTATTTAGCTAAGAGATTTCAGTGTAATGTGGCAAATGATAAAGTCACAAACACTGGGAAATGATTTAATGTTTCACATTCTCAAAGCGTTTCAGAAGTTCCCATTATTCGAACAGGATAAGATTTCTGGATGTACAGTGTGTCTTAAAGAGGTGACGGTGGTGAGGAAAAACTCCCTGAGACCACATGAGGAAGAAACCTCGAGAGGAACCAGACTCAAAAGGATGACAGTGTGATTGTAAATAATTTCTCTGTATATTATAAAGTCAGGCATTGCTATACTCTGCTATATATATTCACGTGAAGTTTTTGTCAAGTGTAGTCTTTAGACTATCCGTGCGGGCCATCCTCAGCGGGAGTGAGCGGTCTTCAGGAGAAGGAGGATCCAAGCAGAATTAGAGCATCAGGATGGATCAGGCAGAAGGAGCCAGGAGCCATGCTCTTCTCCTGTACTGGTTTAAGAAAATTTCAAGAGAAATTCACGTCTATAGTCTTCTTGCATGCAAAATCATGACGATGATTAAAATGTTTCATGTAAAATTCAAACTAACACATGTCTGGGATTTCATGTACAGAATTTTCCAAAAAGATTTCTTAAAATATTAGTCACTGGGGACAGGGTGGCTTAGCAGTTAGCACTGTTGCCTCGTGCCTCTGGGGTTGGGGGATTTGGCATATTCTCCCTGTGCTTCAGGGGTTTCCTCTGGGTACTCTGGTTTCCTCCCCAGTTCAAAGACATGTGCTGTAGGCTGATTGGCATTACCAAATTGTCCGTAGTGAGTGTGTGTATGTGATTGTGCCCTGCAATGGACTGGCGCCCCAAGTCCCATGGGAAAGGCTCCAGGCTCCCTGCGACCCTGTGTAGGATAAGTGGTACAGAGGATGGATGGGTGGATGGATGGATGGATGGATGGATATTAGTCATTATTTGGTTATCTGCCACACCTGATGCAGCCCATCAAGGGCCACAAGGCTTTAAAGAAATAAAAGGAAAAGCTCCCAAACTAAGCTTTTTTATGTCTTTGTTTAAATTAAAGACAATGTTTGCTCGTTTCCCGACCAGTAATTTGCCGTTAAAAGCGTAATATTTTGGCCCACAGCTTAATTTTTACCTGTATAAGTGCCTGTGTCCTCCCTCCAGGCCTGATGGTGGCGCCACTCTGCAGAATAACATGTTTATCAACAGCCATAAAAACCTACCAGAAGAAGAAGGAGCTCCACTCGCGTCTTTATGACGACAGATTCAACAAGAAAAGGGAAATGTCGCTAATGAGGTAGGAGCGTTTTTATATATATACACACCTTAAAATTTACATAGATACATGTAGACCTGTATACTGTACTCCATCCCTTAAAACATCGCGTTACAAAATATGTTTCATTACATTTTACTCCAGTCGTTTTGACCGTCGGAGGTGTAAAGGCCTAGCATGCTAGCTAGCTAGCTCACTGGTGCTGTTTCCCTTCGATGGTGCTAACTAGCTAGCTCTAGATCTGCGTTAAGGACACTTGTACTTTGGCGAGCTAGAGAGCACATTTACTGCCCTGTTAACTGAGCTACTTTTAGCTGGTTTATCTAATAACCATCACATCCACTCGTCTACCTGTCTGTTCAGAGTGCTAGCATCAGCTAATCGGCTAATATTTCACACTAGGTTTCTGTCTATCACGCTATCTATCCATCTATTTGTCTGTCACTCCATCTGTCTCTGCTGCTGGTTTGTTCTGAGATGGAAAAAGCGGTCACGTGACGCGCCCACTGTAACCATAACAACTTGACTAGTCTATCTCGCTATATAGATTAATTAACCTCAGTAATGCTGGTCTGTTGTTAGCAGCGTGCTAGCCTGAGTGCTGAGTGATGTATATTTAGCTGAGAACACTGCACTGTAGAGTCAGAGTCATGACATGATGTCAGGATGCTGGTTGAGCTAAAGCTAATGCTTGTGTATAAACAGTGTAACTCATTTAAAAGTAAAGAAATGCTGCTGTGTTTCCTCTTCATGCTGAGAGCGGCCATGTTGGTATGACGTCACGCTGTAGACTGGGAAGCTCCTCGTAGTTGAGAAGACTATTCCGAGCTGATGAGCAGGAAGCTTGAGTGGATTTTTCTTTGGCTTGGAGGCTGGGAATGAGCTCAGCAATACACTTCAGCCTTCACTGGTTTTAGTTAAATGCAGCGAAAGAGCAGAAACGTATCTATGCAGAAGTATACACTTCGAGATACGCAAAGCAGATTTCACGCGTTGTGTTCAGAAATTCTGTGACACGGCGTAATTTATAACGCAGAGCTGCATTCTGTTCATTGAGAGCTGAGGTTTATGATCGCCACAGTAAGGCAAGAATGATGGTGTACACAACGCTGCTGCGTCCGAGTAGACGTCATAACTTGTAATTCCCGACCTCCGACTGGGAAAAACCGAAGCAACGCCGAGTTCCAAAAGCAAAGTGTAACATAAAGTGTTCCCATACTTTAGAGGAGGGTGTAACGTCCTGCACCTTTCCACCAAATGCATTTTTAGTCTAAAAACAACAGCCCAACTAATCAATAATGCCAATTGTTGGCAAATATGTCAATTTTATTGATTAGTTTTTGGAGCCCTACATATGAGTTTTCCCCAAAGGACAATGAAGACTCGGCAATGTGGAAATGTATATATTTGGTCATATGCTGATCATCACCCTGAGAACACCATCCTCACAGTGAAGCACGGTGGTGGTGGTAGCATCATGTAGTGGGGATGCTTGGTCAGGGTTAAGAGCAAGAGGGATGGAGACAAACACAGGGGAGTCCTGGTTGAAAACCTGTCCCCATCAGGGCCTTGAGACTTGAGGAGTTTCCTCCACCCAGTTCTTCCTACAGTCCCAAAGCTCTACTGGAGTGGTTCAAAACCAAGAACCATTTTTATCGAGTTTAACGTATGAACAGTGCGATACTGCAGTGAGAGATTTGGTCATTTGATTCGCTGAAATAATGAATTCGAGATCACATCCTGACGTTTGATGTGAACATTAACAGAACCTCTTAACTGAACGGGGAGTTGCTGCCACATGATTGGCTGATTAGCTAACTGCATGAAGGGACAGGTGTTCCTAATAAAGTGGGCAGTGAGTGTATTTCTCCCCGGCAGCAATAACACTCGAGTTAAAATTGAAACTAAGTGAATTAAAGCTTAAATTATTTTAACGGAACAGAGTTTATGCGGGTCAGTTGGCAGAGTATGACGTGTTGTTGAATAACTTTTTGTGTAAACCTTCGCTGCTTCCTGTTCTCCAGCTTTTTGCCCGTGCCGACTCAGCTGTCTCAGGACCAGCTAGAGGCAGAAGAGACGGCCAAGGCCCAGAGGTCCCACTCCACAGCGCTGCTGCTGAGTCGGAGAGAACCTCCTCCGTATGGCTCCCGAAAAGGATGGGTGCCCCGCGGTTCTGAGGTGTGGTGCTTTTATAGACATGATGCCGTTTCATGTGGTTTGCGTATACCTGTCAGAATGATCGCTTTGCTAACTCTTGGCACATCGCTTACATGTCTGCTGTGTTTTCAAAGGACTTCGGTGATGGTGGCGCATTTCCGGAGATCCACGTGGCTCAGTACCCGCTCGAAATGGGCCGGAAGAAGAGAACCTCCAACGCCCTCGCTTTACAGGTGGATGTGGAGGGGAAGGTCAAGTATGATGCGATTGCTCGTCAAGGCCAGGGAAAGGATAAGGTGCGTGTAATTTCATTTAAGTGGCATTACGTTGGCAGTGTTTTTTTTTTTTTTTTTTAAATATATAACTTAAATGTTTTGTACTGTCTCTTAAACAGGTCATATTTAGTAAATACACAGATCTGCTTCCGAAGGAAGTGCTTCATGATGATGCTCCCGAACTGCAGAAACCTGACGGGGAGGCAGTTAAAGAGGTAAGAGATCTTCAGAAGTATTTAAGCTCCAAATGCCTCTGAAACAATCAGAAGAACTGCTGGTAGTTCAACACCCTTCATTTTTCTTTTTTCTTTTTTTTTTTTTTGAAGCTCTGTCCTTAGGAATCAGTCCTTTAGAATCATAAAGATCTTAGAGGAGCATGGAGGATGTTTTCCTCTACACTTTACAGTGCAGCAAATAAACCTGCTCGAAGTGTTTATCATCACTATTCAGCTGTTACCAGCCCAAAGCCCCAAAGTGTAAAATCAGTAAAAAGAGATTAGGCATATCAACACCCTAACACTCTGACCCGACACCTTAGCAACAGCTTAGCAACCACGTGGAATACCACAGCAACTACTTTGCCTCATCCTAGAACCCACCTGGGAAATCATAGCAACCTCCTAGTAACTACTTGAGCTACTTTAGCAACCCCTTGGAATACCATAACTGCTTATCAGCACACAAGGAATACCTTAGCAACAGCCTAGCGACCGCTTGGTATACCATAACAACCATGCAGTAACACCCGAGCAGCCAGCAGGCAACCACTTATCAACATGCTAGCAACCTGCTGGCATCACATAGCAACGACCAAGTAACACCCTACCAAAGAACCAAGAAACGTCCTACCAACAACCTTGCAACACCCCAACCAGACGGAATACTATAGCAACCAGCTAGCAAAGCCCCAGCAGCTTCATTGCTTCACTCTCTCCTGTTAGTTTGCACCAGAATAACGTTTCACTCAGGTGTATGGTGTAGATAAAATACTGAACGGCATCAGTGCGGTCGTGATCAGACGTGTTTACGAATACATTTAGCTGGAATCGTGTTTAATGTAACGAGTCTTGTTTCTTTTCTCCATCTCTCCTACCTAAGCTCACAGAAAAGACCAGAGCTGCTCTGGAGAAGCAGGTGTCGCAGAAGATCGCTGCAGCCATGCCCGTTCGAGCAGCAGATAAACAGGCGCCGGCGCAGTACATACGGTAACGCCGCCAGTCAGCCGTGTCTGTCCGGAGTGACGCGACGCACGAGATCTCCTCGTCTAAATCAGTGCCATTCTTTCTCCGTAACAGGTACACACCTTCCCAGCAGGGCGTGGCGTTTAACTCCGGTGCCAAGCAGAGGGTCATCCGTATGGTGGAGATGCAGAAAGACCCGATGGAGCCACCGCGGTTTAAGTACGTTTTATACTTTCACTTTGTAGCAAAGCTAATGATTTACCTTCATAATCAGGATTAAAGAAAGGGGAAGACTTTCATCTCGAAGGTTTCCATGCCTTATCTGGCAAACCACAAACTGGGCTGATGTTTCAGTGGGAGTACGTTGAAGTGCTTCCATCTTCTCCTTTGGTTCTTTGGTACTTGATGCCTCCATCCTCTTCACCAGCTCCTGGTTTGTGTTTCTCTCTCA
>JAKKZK010012690.1:19353-45173 GCA_037577455.1 Pangasius macronema | reverse complement strand
GCGCGCCGTCCGTCGTGTGTCCTCGGTGTTTGTGTGTGTGGGGGTGTGTTGTTGTGTGGGGTGTTGTGTGGTGTGGTGTGGTGGGGTGGGGTGGGGAGAGGAGAGGAGAGGAGAGGACGAGGAGAGGAGAGAAGGGGAGAGGAGAGAGGAGGAGAAGAGGATGAGGGGAGGGGAGAGGAGGGGAGAGGAGAGGAGAGGAGGAGAGGAGAGGAGTGGACGAGGACGGGGAGGAGAGCAGAGGAGAGGAGAGGAGGCACACACTCAGGCTGGGGCTGGTACAGGAAAACCATCACCTCACTCGTCCCTGAGTGTTTTATTCCTCTCACACCACAGCGATTTACCACCAGTAACAATTTTTATATTTATTATAAAGTACTATTTATCCATTTATAGTTATATTTAATATTGTGGAACATCCAGGAACCAAGTTAGTTTCTTTTTCTTTCTTCATTTCTTTCTCTTTCTCCGTTTTATTTTTTTCTTTCTCCTTTTTTTTCCTTTTTACCTTTCTTTTCCCCCTTTACACTGTTTAATTTTCCCTCTGCTCTCTTTCTTTCTTTCTTTCTTTCTGTTATTGTTGTTTCTTTGCTTCTTATTGTTTCTTCCTTTTTTTTCCATCCTAGAGTTTCTCTCTCTCAGGACAATCCTGAACAGGTACAATAGGGTTGTGTTTGAAAGGAGATGTTTGTATATTTGAATGGACAACAATAACACTGTGTGTGTGTGTGTGTGTGTGTGTGTGTGTGTGTGTGTGTGTGAGACTTTGACGTGTGTCTTTTGCTCCATTTGAGGTAAATTAGGGTTTAAATGAGAGACGAGGAGGATGCAATTGGGGTGTTTTTCTTTTTCAGGTGGGCCACACACACACACAGCAAGCCTGAACAGGCTCTGTGTGTGTGTGTGTGTGTGTGTGTGTGTGTGTGTGTGTGGTGGGGGTGATGAGGGATGGCAATATAAATAAAGTCATACAGAAGCGTTTAGAGGATGGACTCAGCCATCACGTTTCCCTGCACAACTTCCTGCCGTCAAAGGACAAACAATAACACTGTGTAAATACACACACACACGCACACACACTGAAATAATGTAACATGGCACAACATGTACATATAACAAACAAACAGTGGAGGTGGATCAGATCAAATTTGTGTGTGTGTGTGAGAGTGCTGTAGGCCATACCCATTTCGATCAAGTAATGGGCTGATTGATCTGTCTGTCTCTCAGTTTATCTATCAATAAGTCTGTCTTTCTAATATATTGTGTGTGTGTGTGTGTGTGTGTGTGTGTGTGTGTGTGTGTGTGTGTGTGTAGAGGGGTGGATGGGGATTTAAAAAAAAAAAAAAAAAAACAGGAAGCTGTGACCAAATCTGGATGTGAATGTGGGAAGCCAAACGGATCAGAGACGGAGAGGATGTGACGTAAATCGAAACCTACATCTCTGGGTTTAATAACTGAGGAAATGAACATACATGTGCTGTAGTGGAGTGTGTGTGTGTGTGTGTGTGTGTGTGTGTGTGTGTGTGTGTGTGTGTGTGTGTGTGTGTGTGTGTGTGTGTGTGCGGGGTCCCATCATTAAGTGTTGCCCTGCTCTTGTTTCCTAGGTTACCTGTTGCACGTGTTGCGTAACTACACCGACGAGGTGTGTGACGGTGACCTTCTGACTGTACGCTGCCCTCCCAGAACCACCATCACTGTCCAATCAGCTTTCTACGGCAGGAAAAACTCCGCCCACTCTCTGTTCTGCCCACCGCCATACAGCATCAATGGGCCACGCCCACTGAGTGGTGTCACTTCCTGTCATGTGGCAACAGCACTGCAGGTAACGTGTGTGTGTGTGTGTGTGTGTGTGTGTGTGTGTGAGCTCATTCGGTTTCCATGGTAACGGGGGATTCTTTGCATCGACGTGGCAGCAGAGTATAAGCGAGACGTGATTCAGACGGATATATTTCAGTATTTTATTGTGTTCTGGAAGAGCAGAAGATTCAGCTCGGGTCTCGTTTACATTTCTCAATATTCAGTTTCTTAATTCAATCCCAAAAAAATATTCTTATAACAAATTTACAGTAATGATGTTTAAAAAAATAAATAATAATGTCTTTAATTCAACAATATATTGTCTTTTCTTCTTTATATCTCTCTCTCTCTTTCTTTCTGTCATTTCATCTCTGTTTCTCTCTCAATCTGTCTTTTTTTGTCTGTCTGTCTCTCTCTCTCTCTCTCTCTCTCTTTTAATTCAATTTCTGTATTAAATTTTTCAACTTTCTATTCCTCTCTCTCTCTGTCATATCCCCTCGGTCTCTCACACACACACTGTCTGTCTTTTTCCCCTCCCTCTTTTTCTCCCTATATCTCTGTCTGTCTCTCTCTCTCTCTCTCTCTCTCTCTCTCTGTGCGTGTGTGTGTGTAGAAGATGACGGATGAGTGTGAGGACAGGAGGAGTTGTGAGCTGTTGGTGAACAGTCGGTTGTTTGGAACGGATCCGTGTCCATCTATCGGCAAATCCCTCACTCTGCAGTACAAATGCAGACCTAGTGAGTCTCTCTCTCTCTCTCTCACACACACACTCTCTCTCTCTCTCTCACACTCACACTCACACACACACACACACACACACACACACACACACACACCATATTCAGTGTTTTAAAACTTCCACAAATTAATACTGATACACTGCTATGTATTTATGTATTGTTTTTCATGTTATACAAAACTGAACCGTGTGTGTGTGTGTAGATGAGTATAAGAGTAAGGTGGTGTGTGAGGGGGAGAAGTTGCGGGTGAGCTGTAAGACAGGGATGCAGATCGCCGTGTACTCAGCCATGTTTGGACGTACGCAGGAGGGGGCGCTGGAGTGTCCTCCACACCACCGGAGGGCGCCGTCTGTCGGTGAGTCTCTCAGACGGATTCGCTCAGTCAGATCATCAGATAAAGAAATTCTCCTGAGTGACTGAAGTCATTATTTAGCTTTTCGGTTCGATTTGAGCCAACATGAGAGAATTTATTTGGAAAATATTCTGAAGTCGTGTTTATAAATGTTTGTAATTTTTGCTGCTAATGCTAACCACATTCCTGAGACAAACTAACGTGACAGGATGTTTAAAAAAATCTTAAAAGTTTAATTGTTAATCTGCTTCCAGGTGTCAGTTCAGAAATGGGCATGTCTTTGACTTAACGTCTGTGTTTATGGTCACACCCACTGGTCATCTGCGTACACACACACACACACACACACGCGCGCGCACACTGTTGTGTTTTTTATGCTCATGTAAGAACATTTCGAGATATCCGTGCTTCATGCAAAAGCACAAGAAGTAACTTAACCAGCTGTCATTCGCCGTAGCTCCGCCTCCAAACACACACACACACACACACACACACACACACACACACATCAAAGAGCTTCCTGGCACGATAATAAACACTTGTATCACTTTACACACACCCACACACACGTCATAGAAGATGAGCTTAGCTGGTATGAAAACACCTCTGACACACACACACACACATACACACACACACACACACACACACACACACGGAGCAGATTTCCTGTAATTTTCCACACACACACACTCCCTCATCCTACTCAGTGATATCAGACTTTAAGGAAAAGGATATGTGTGTAACTTCTGGATCCAGAAGATAGTAAGAGGTGTGTGTGTGTGTGTGTGTGTGAGTGTGTGTGTGTGTGTGCGTGTTTTCCTGGAGAAACAATGCGGCCTTTTTACTAACTGCTGCATAGCACAGTTATTGCTAGTCTTGTAAAACCGTGTGTGTGAGAGAGAGAGCGAGAAAGAGAGAGAGACATTCTGTGCCTCCTGCTTGACTAATCGCCGTGGCGACCACACTCAAAGCCCAGGTTAATGGGGTCTCTGTCTGTCCCTCACCACACTTCCTTCCACTGGGGGATGAATTTAAGCGTGACACTGTCAGGTTAAAGTCCCTCAGGGGGACTGGAGACAGGACGACTGTTCCTCTGTCCTGGGGAGGCATTTAGACAGCTCCCCCTCTGTCCCAGCCGGCCATTAGTCTCCTCTCGGGTCACGTCCACACACACACTGTGTGTGTGTGTCTCAGTCCCGTGTGTGACAGTCTTCGAGGCGGATGTCTGGTAGACTACGTATAACATGTCGTATTAATCAGGATCTGATGTTTAAACAGATCCATAGTGGCATCTTGCGTTTTACAGAGTACAGTATAGCGCCCTCTTCATGCCGAGGCAGAACGTCCGTACGTACCCACGAGCCATCAGGGTTCGTCTCTGCGCTGTGGAGACTGGGACGTGATCATCAGTTAGCTGAAGCTGCTGCTGGTTCTTTAACATCGGTCTGGTGTGTGTCACAGTTCTCATATTTAACCTCATTCACACTCCATGGTCTTAGAAGGACTTTTTCCTTTTCCAGATTTATGCCTGATCTTGTTTGTGGCAGAACAAACCCATTAAAAAATCTGAAACTGAAGCTCGTGCGTTAGAGCAGGAAGTAGTCTAATCAGTGAAATCACAATCTACACAGAGGTTTCTGGGGTCCAATGCAGAGGAGGATGTCATTAATACACACACACACACACACACACACACACGGTTGTAAACTTACGCTTCCCCTGGAGCTTCTCTAGAAGGGCTTTTTAAAGTGTCACTCCATATAATCCCCTCAGTTTACTTCTGTGTACTAACACACCCTGTGTGACCTTTAACCTCTAACGGAATGCCGACAAGTAGAGTTCCACAACTACACTCAAACCAGAAATCTAGAGGAGAAAGTCAGAGTCAAATAGGGAGTGTGCTGTTTCTTTTTGTTGTTGTTGTTCAGGAGGTGTTTCGCAGAACATTTTTTGGGGGAGAAACTAATGGACAATGTGCAAAATTTGGATACTAATGGATAATATAAAACACACAATATCATTATAATAGTCAATATCATTATAAAAACACATGTATGTGTAATTGTTTAAAAATGTAAGAAATTAGCAATATTAAACATTATAAAGATACACGATATTAAAAGGTGAAATCGGACACAGCCGGTCGCTCATGCGTGGAGAGGTGGCGGTTGGAGGCTGGAGGTTCGGCCGCTGCGTTCGTCTCTTGTTCAGATGTGTGTAAGTCCATCTGTGAACACGATAAGCACTTAGCGATGATGGATGAATGGATCAGCGGTCACGCTGACATGCTGAGGTTCCCCGTCCTGAGGGAGATCAAACATCTCCGAGACAAAGCACACGTCTGTCAGGGACGTCTGAACACACGGAGGGGAACTGCGCACACGCGCAAACACACACACACACACACATTCTTCATATTCATCTACATGAAAGAGCTTTCCTTTTACCTCAGAACTTTTCGATTTTTATCGCTAGTGTTGCTCAGAGATGTGCATGATGAGCAAAGTTTGCTAATTCTACAAAATATTTTAAACCACGGTAAACTTTAATGTGAGGTTGACCTAGCCAGCTAGCTAAGCTACCTGTTGTGGTGCTGGAGCTTGCTAACGTTCCTACACGTGACTTCACACTCTGTAAACGTTTCCTACACGTGACTTAACACTCTGTAAATGTTTCCTACACGTGACTTCACACTCTGTAAATGTTTCCTACACGTGACTTCACACTCTGTAAACGTTTCCTACACGTGACTTCACACTCTGTAAATGTTTCTTACATGTGACTTCACACTCTGTAAACGTTTCCTACACGTGACTTCACACTCTGTAAATGTTTCTTACATGTGACTTAACACTCTGTAAATGTCAGGGTTGAATCTTCTACCTCATTGTTTAAAAACAGAGTTTATGCTCGTGCTAGTGTTACAAAGTGATGGTAGTTAGCCAAGGTAATTTAGCTATTAGCCAGGAATTTAACTTATTAGCTAGACTGCTAAACACTTAAAGGAAAGTTTTTTGTGTATGTTGTGTATATTTGCAGTTTGAGTAACGTGTTGTATTAGCAGCCACGTTAAGCACCTTTACGATACGATCAAGATAATCCGAAATGATCTTCATATAAATGTAAACGTCACTTTGCTGTAGGTGTAGCGCCTGCCAATGGGGCAAGAGTGTCGCATAGTCACAGACATTCTGACTTGTTCTTTTGTTTCTACAGACTGCCATGCAGAAGGGGCCCTGCAGGTGATGACATCACGTTGCCACGGGAAACGCACGTGTGCGGTTCGCGCCTCGGCGCAGGAGTTCGGAGACCCCTGTTACGCTGGGACTCGCAAATACCTCAGTGTTATATACACCTGTGGTGAGCACGCACACACGCACACACACACACACACACACACGAACACAGGAAATAGGACCACCAGCGAATGAACACTGAAAGAAACCAGAAGCACACAATGTTATGTGTATACACGTGTGTTCAATCAGTGTGCTGGCAGAAACTGGTCAGTTTACTCCCTTGAAATCACTAGAAAGGCGAGTTTGTGTTTGTTTCGGTTCAATGTTTCCACACTGAGTGTCAGACAAAAGACATTCGAGTGGCTGCAGTCAGCGATTTTTATTTATTTGTTTATTTATTTAAGTGAAGCATTGCGTGTAGAAATTTCTCCTCACACGCCGGCATCTTCGGTAGCGGCGTCACGGCTTGAAGTTTTCATGGAGCTTCTGTGTAGGTGCGTTCCTGCGCTGAGAAACGGAGGTTCCTGTGGTGTGATTTAGCACAAGGGACAGGGTTGTGAAATCTCTGTGGAGTCAAAGCCAGACGTAAAGGGGATGAGAAGCTCTGGAGTGATGGATCTGAATGGGAAAAAATGAACAGGTAGATGATGATGATGGATGGAAATTCATTTTAGTCCGTGTCTCCACTCACCTGTCAATCATAACTAAAACTACCAGCTCCTTTATTTTCAGAACAGCTAGTTTCTGTCAACATTCATTCCGCCATAATTGCTGATTACACCTTTTTAAATACGTAGGATAATCGAAATACGAGCATCTATCAGTTCTTTTATTTTATTCTGCACTTGCAGTAGTGAGATTAATGCAACGTGGAAAACGGTGCAGCGCGACACGCGTTACGAAACGTTTTTCCGCTTTTAGCTTGCAGCATCATTTCTCTATCAGGGATTCGGAAATCCTACATCCTTCAGCTGAAATGCATTTTAGGCATTTTATCATTTCCCTGCAATCAGAGCCTCGGCAAACAGCCACCATGTTGAAGTTCTGGCCACCAGAGGGCGCCAAACACTCAGTGTTGAACTGGAGGACGTGCCGATTCTCACACACACTGCACTAAGAATAAAGCTTTACAGAATAAAGACCTTAAAACTGTAACTCTGAAAGTAATTCCTCATGAGTTATTCCGTGGATTTGACTGATCTTATTGTTGACGTTGTTTACTGATGGACTGATGGCAGCAGTGATGGTATCGTTAATGCCGTCAGACTTTCGGAAAGGATTTCGTCGGGCTGTAATCAGGTCCTGGTTTAAATTTTGGTGCTGGGATTCACAGGGCTGTAATCAGTACCGGAGATTATAGGATGACCTGTGGTTTCTATAGCAACACACACAACTCCAAAATGGATGCAAGTAAACTACATGTATGCTACACCTATATGCTATAGCTTGTATTATCTCTGAAGGAGGTGTGGCCTGTATTTCTGTTCACCTCCATGATGGAGGCGTGGCCTCTTTGAAACGTCTGAAGGAGGCGTGGCTTCTGTGTCTGTTTACCTCAGTGAAGGAGGCGTGACCTCCATCTTAAATACCAACTATTTTATGTTATCTTTCATAAACACTAATTGTACTTTAACATCATGTAGACTGATCTGACTGTGTGTGTGTGTGTGTGTGTGTGTGCATCCATTATTCGCCCCCACGCATGCACAATGTTGTACTGAGCTATCCTGCTGAGTTGCTTTTTGTTTTCGTTCTGTGATAAGAAATGTGTGTGTGTGTGTGTGTGTGTGTGTGTGTGTGTGTGTGTTTTGAGAGACAGACCTCCTGGATTTTCAGAACACCTCCTCTGTACTACTTCATCCTCCTACTGGAAACTAAATGAGAATAAATATCAGGCATGCTGATACAGCGCTCTGTGTGTGTGTGTGTGTGTGTGTGTCTGGACCTGAGTGAACCCATCTCTTCCTCCAGTTCCGTCAGCCTCCCACACTACGAGTCTGTCAATGTGCGTGTGTGTGTGTGTGTGTGTGTGTGTGTGTGTGTGTGTGTGTGTGTGTGTGTGGTGTAGATAAATGTGACTCACATCCTCTTGTAATGTCATTTATTATTATAGTGATTATGAGCGAACACACACACACACACACACACACACACACACACAGCTCAGACATCAGGAATGGGATTTATTGTCTAAAATAATACACCAATGCAAGTGCTGGGCTTTGAAATGTTGTGTTCAGAGAGTGTGTGTGTGTTTATAACAACTTTATCACACACAGTGAAGCTGTGTCTCTTTCTTGAATCAACTGTGTGTGTGTGTGTGTGTGTGTGTGTGTGTGTGTGTGTACGCACACTTGTGTGTACAAGAGAGACAAAGAGGCTTTCTTATATTGTGTGTTTGTGTGTCTACAGGTGTGCACTTGTGTGTTCTGTGCATGTGCACCTGTCTGTGTGTTAGTGAGTGTGTGTGTGTGTGTGAGGGAGAGAGAGAGAGAGAGGGAGAGAGAGAGAGAGAGAGAGAGAGTGAGAGAGGGGGGATATGCTTCGGATCTGCTGAATGCCGTGTCTGCTTCTAAGGTGACAGAATTTCACTCAGGCCTGACCAAGACTTCCAGTCAGCCTGTCTTATCTCCATATTTCCTTCCTGTGTGTGTGTGTGTGTGTGTGTGTGTGTGTGTGGGTGCACTCTCTTTCTCAGGAAATAGTTTAATTGGGCAATTTGATATTAATCTAACATATAAGTGACCCGAGACTCTTCAGGCTCTGTGTGTATGTGTAATTTTTATTACATGTAAGGATTTGTATATTTTATATGAAATGTATGTATTTGTGTGTGTGTGTGTGTGTGTGTGTGTATTATGGTTTAAATAAGCCCATGTGTGTGATGTAGAGTAGAATTTTGTCATTAATACTATTCTTCCAGGCCTGTGTGTGTGTGTGTGTGTGTGAGAGGGGGGGGGGGATGTATGGCTCCCTCCTGCCTGTTTCGAGTGTAATCCAAACCGCATGGCTACGCTACAGAAAAAGAGGGAAAGAGGGAGTCATGTGATCCACTGACCAAACACACTACCTCTCCAGAGAGCGAGAGAGAGAGAGAGAGAGAGAGAGAGAGAGAGAGAGAGAGAGAGAGAGAGAGAGAGGGGCAGGCAGGCAGGCAGACAGACAGGGTAGGTTTGCTGGTAAAGGGGGTGCATGCCATTGTCCTTAAAAGGCAGTGGATTTCATTAGGACTGGAAGTCCCCCACTTTTTGTACTCACACACACACACACACACACACACACACACACACACACACACACACACAGCTGCTAATGTATATAATATGGGGTTCACTTTTATTACATCATAACTAGAATCTTGATCTGTGTGTTCACCAGGCCACTGTTCCCATGAGTGGACCAATAGGAAAGCAGTGATTCAGTGAGTGGGCCAATAGAAAAGCAGTGATTCACTCAGTGGGCCAATAGAAAAGCAGTGATTCAGTGAGTGGGCCAATAGAAAAGCAGTGATTCAGTGAGTGGGCCAATAGGAAAGCAGTGATTCAGTGAGTGGGCCAACAGGAGGAAAATGATCCAGTCAACAAGCCAATAAAAAACAGTGATCCAGTGTGTGAGCCAATAGGAGGTCAGAGCTCTAGTGAGTGGGCCACACGTCTGTCTGTCTGTCTGTCTCTCTCTCTCTCTCTCTCTCTCTCTCTCTCTGGTGATATAACAGACCTGTTTTTTACTCACTGTCCTCTTTGTTTTCTGTTACACACACACACACACAAACACACACACACACACACACACACACACACAGAGTCATTAATGAACCATCTTCTCTCATCTGCTCCGCCATAATGTCACTGCAGGTCAGAGTTCACCTATGTGGCTGCTATGGAAACAGAGAGGGTGGGCCTCCCAGTGTTCGGGAAAAATCTCTCTATCTGTCCCTCTCTCTCCTTTTTCTCATTCATGTCTATTTTAATATGTACTTATCTCTTCCCCTTTATTTTTTCTGTATTTTTCTCTTTCTTTCTTTTTTTTCTCAACTTCTCTATTCTTTCTATTGCTTTCATTTTCATTCTCCTTCTTACTTTTTCATTTGTTTTTCTTTAACTCCTTTAATTACTTTTTTCTTTCTCTAATCTTTTCCCCCTGTCTGTTTCTCTCTCTTTTTTTCCACTTTTTCTATTTCTCTTTTATGTCTTTGTCTCTTTCCCTGTTCTTTCTCAGAATCCAAATCATTCTGAGTAGGAAAAGGGAAAAAAAAGAAAACATGACCACTAAAAGTGAGGGATAGAGAGACAGACAGAGAGACAGACGGAGAGAGAGAGGGAGAGAGAGAGACCCAAATTGCATTATCAGCTGAATGAAATCGTCACATCACTTCCTGTGTCTCTTTTTTTCTCTTTCACTACTACACACACACACACACACACACACACACACACACACACACACACACACACAGAGGCACGCTTTAAGCCCATACCTCCTTTCTCCCGCCCTGCTCTACCTCTCTGGTTGGTTGCACACTGTGTGTGTGTGTGTGTGTGTGTGTGTGTGCGCGCGCGCCTGTGCGTGTGTGCACTGTGCGCTAAAGTGGTCAGTCCTGCTCGCTCTCTCATTCGCTTCAGAGCCAGAGAACAGAGACAGGAAAAGAAAGATTGGGTGAAGAGAAGAGGGGGGGAAAACGAAGGGAGAAAAAAGTGAAGGGGAGAGGTGGAGAGATTTAGGAGAAAAGAAAAAAGAGAAGACGGAAAGAAAGAGCAGCGTGGTTATTAAACGAAAAAGAAGTGTGTGTGTGTGTGAGAGTCGGAGGAGTATCTCTGCTGCTGCGTGGAGTTTTTACCTTCTTAAAGAGACATCCCTCTGTTTTCTGTCTCTTTCCTGAAGTCATCCATCCAGCCCTCGTTCTCAAGTGAGTGTGCTTGTGTGTGTCTGTAGGGTTTATACACAGTCACACACACACACACACACACACACACACACACATACACAGGTAGAGTGGAGGTTGTAATGAGCGAGGGAAAAGCCATGGAGATGGAGAAGAAGAAGAAAACAAGAGAGAGCGAAGGAGAGAGATGAAAGAGTGGTGCAACGTGTGTGTAAGTGCATTTTCTCTCTCTCTGTGTGTGTGTGTGTGTGTGTGTGTGTGGGAGCGACGGATAGAGATTTCATTCATACAAATCCATCTGTGTCTAGTGTTCAGTGTTTGCTTTTAGTGAAGTAATGTAACGTTTAGTTATGGAATGGATTATGTGTGAATATTAACGAGCGTATAACGTTACACTGTAACAGAGTGAACATTAGCATTAGCGTTCGTTCTATCATCTGTGGATCGCTAGTTCGTACCCCGATGATGCCACAGCCAGGAGCCAAGAGAGCAAAACTGGCCGTGCGCCCTGGGTGGGAGGGGCATACTCAGTCTCCCCTGTCAGTCACAGTGACTCTAACCAATCAGGGCTGTCTGTGAGCTCAGGTGTGTTGAAGAGGGCGGATAGCTGTCTCCTCCGAGTGTGTTACACTGCTAGTGTTAGCTGTCGTATGATAACAGAGAGCTTTCTGGTGGGAATTGGGGGAGAAAATGGAGGTAATCATTAAAGGGGCAGTATGTAATATTCAGGGTTTTCTGCTGCTGCTGCCTGCGAGGCGAATCGTACTGAAAACATTAGCAAGCCTTTTACGTTAACGATACTTCTTCTACCATCCTTCCCACCACCTCTGTTAAAGAGTTGCGTGCCTAATGAGTTGTCTTTTTAGGGAAAATGGGCGGAGCTAAGCAGCTCTCTTTTGGCTAGAGGGCCAGAAAAACCTGAAATAAAGAAATTCACATGATCCATTTTTCAGAATCGCAATTTTTTTCTGAGTGATTTTTGGAATTTTATGGTTATTACAAGTTTAGAATAAAATGTTTAAAGATTACGGACTGCACCTTTAATGTGTTATTATTTATCGATGTTTATATATACTTGATATTTAGACTGATTTGATTAGATTTTATTTTAGGCAATCTGAGATCTCTGTATCCTGACCGATTCATAAATGCATGTGTTTGCATTTTATATTTTATATGTCATTAAAGAAGCCTAACGTTTTAAAAAATAAACAAATTAAATTAAATTAAAGTAGCCATAAATGACTTGCAGTTATTTGGCAAAAAGGTTTCTACAACACATGACTGAATAGACTTATGATAGACAGTTAAATAGAAGATGAGATGTTAAATATGTGGATTTTTTCCCCTCTTTGAACATGTAGTTATGTTCCTAGGTTCTGTGCAGTGAATTATCGTGTGTGTGTGTGTGTGTGTGTGTGTGGGTGTGTGTGTGTGTGTGTTTCAGTGAATGATCTGTAATGACAAATATGTTGGTCACTTGACAGGTATCTGACTCCACATATCTGTGTGTCTGGTTTTGTCTTTATAACTTTATAACAGTGAGTCAGTGGAAGAAAAATGCTCGCTGGTGTATCGTTTTTAGCATTTAGCCTCGTAATCTGTATCACACACACTGATTCAGTGTGACTCAGCTCTCTTGAGTGCGTGTGTGTGTGTGTGTGTGTGTGTTTCTCTAATCCCATTATCCGCTGTTAACACTGTAGCGACAGGAAGAGCCGCTAGTGGCCAGCTGCTAGCCTCTAGTGGTTAGCGGTTAGCGGTTAGTGCTGACGTGCCCAAACCACAACAGACTCATTGTTCATTGGCCGTGACCATGTTCAGGTGGTGAAGATGAAGGTGATGTGGAGTAGTGTGTGTGTGTGTGTGTGTGTGCGTGTGTGTGTGTGTGTGTGCAGTAAAGATGAGTCATATTATTCCGTGGTTTAGTCGCACGCTTGTGCACACGCAAATAGCCAGTAATGTTAAAGGACTGCGAAGAACGTACGTTTTTGCTTTAACTGACACTACTGTGACCATGACTCACTAGCCTGGCGCTACCAGTGTAACCATGGCGACTAGCAGTACACTAACTAACTCACGAGCGTAGAACGATTTGTACATGAATGACGTGAGGCGAGGAAAAAAAAACGCTGCCCATTTAGCGCACGTGTAGCGTTAGGGTTTTAAACTAGCTAAGCTGCGTATGATTATCACATTTAAAATTTCCGCCACAGAATGACATGGTAGCTAAGTTAGCTAGCTAGATATTTCTCCTCAGTGTAGCACTAGCGAGCTTATCTTATTTTAGTCTTATTTTAGTTAATACTTAATTCTCTCAAGGGATTTTCACCATAGAGTGATATAGTAGCTAACAACCAAGTTAGCAAGATATGTCTCCTCAGTGCCGTGCTAGCCAGCTAGCTTTACTTAATGTATCGTTTTATTCAATGTTACTTAAAAAAAATTCAAGCTAGTTCTATATTTCTCCTCTGTGTAGCAATATGCAGCTAGCTTTATTTAATATTCTAGCATTCTAGCTAACTAGATATTTTACCTCAGTGAAGCACTAACCCACTAGCTTTATTTAATATCTTATATTTTAATTTATTTTTAAAGTATTCAAGGTACCTAGATATTTTTCTTACCTATATTTCACCACAGAGTAACAACCCAGCTAGCTAGCTAGTTTTTCTCCGTTCGTTTTATTTCGTTTTATGGAGCCGTTAGCTAGAAAGCCGTTATTGTTTTGTTAACGTACTCCAGTTCCAGCCCTTGATTTGCAGCGCTTGCTCGCAACTCACTAAATCTCTCTTTCTCTCTTTCACTCGTTTCTCCGTCTCTGCTTTTCTTTACTCCAAATGAGACCCGGCTCTCGCACTTAACCAAACTTCCTCTCCTTTTTTTCTGTTTTGTTTCTCCTACAGTTTTTTTTCCCCCCTTTCTTTTCAGCCCTCACCATAGATTTCTTCTCTTCCCTAACCCCTCTCCCTCTCTCTCTCTCTCTCTCTCTCTCTCTCTCTGCGGGTGGTTTAACTTTCTCATCCTGTTTTGATGCGAATATATTTGGGTATAAAATTTACATTTACTCTTCTCAATCTTCATCCAAAGCGACTCATAAATGAGGTTCAATCCAATCCAGGTTCAGAGCCGAGCACTCGGCCAGGACCCGGGGCTTGAAAGTAATGGCGCCCCATTGTCCAGGAGACTATTAGAAATAACTTTCTGTTGTTTAACGGAAAACCTCCTGTAGTTACTACTGATACTAGATGATGTGACTGTTACAGTCGGACGCTACGAGCTCTTATATTGAAGAACCGCCCAGGCTGCTGTAACCATAGCAACGCTGTTACCGCTTCTGCCTTCTGCACCAGCTAATTAGCTAGTTTATCAAGCTACTGGGTGACCGAACCAGTGAGAGTAAAACTACACATGATTCATTTTGTATTAATTATCTACGACATGCGCTCTACATGTTCGACCTTACGCTCTACGCATTTTCCTGCCTTCTCGGACACGCTGTAGATTTATTAGCAACAAAAACTAAGATCATTCCCACACTGCCTCTATGTGTTCCTCGCTGAAATATCTTCTCATTCACCCACTAACAAGAACGTCCTCCATATTTTATCACCTGTTGAACCCCGATTCTTTGGGTGATTTTAAAACGTGTAAAACGTGCGCTGGCATTTTTAAGACGTTCCGAAGAAAGTATGGAGGATGCGGGAATTATCCGAACGTTTGATTCCGCAGCCGTGACGAGAGAAGACTCGTCCCCTCGTCTGCACGATTCCTCGGAGTCTTGCGGAGACTTGAGGATCTCCTCCTCTCCTGTCCGAACGTGCCGCCATATTGTTCCAACAAACACGTGCATTCTTTTCTTAACACTTCCTGTTTACGCCCCGCCCTCTAGTTTGATTGACAGGCTGCTGTTCTGAAACGTGTTCGGCTGCAACGTGAAGCAGCTTTTAGTTGTGATTTAAATGTTTATGCAAAAGATTACGGTAAAGCACGTTATTATATTATAATAACAATAAAATTATAGAGCATTTTTTTCTTAAAGCCACAGAGTAAAACATTTAACAAAGAAAGCACACACACACACACACACACACACACACACACAGATATTGTAAGCCATGTAAGCTCAGCTAGTGAAAGCAAAGGATTTCCATGCATGGAGGAAAAGAAAAGGCTGAAAGGACGGAGGAAAAGGGAGGAAAGCAGACTGAAAGAAAAAAAGGGGGGTCAGATGAAGGGAGAAAGAAGACATGCTGCAGGCTACGGTACTTTATAATGTCAAACTGAAACCACCACAGGAATTTACACTCCAGACAAGAAACCGCACTAAATCAAAGTATGTTACAGTGATTGCCTGTGGTGTGTGTGTGTGTGTGTGTGTGTGTGTGTGTGTGTGTGTGTGTGTGAGAGACTTGGACGTACACTGCCAGGAGAAATGTTTTTAAACACCTGGAGTTTCATGTTATAATACAGTTTAAGCGTTTGTACGTACTACAGACAAAACAGAAAACTGAAACACAACAATACGCTAACGCTACCATGACGAGATGTGCAGTCAGGTCCAAAAGAATCGGCACCCTTCGGAAAGCCAGTGTTATTATTATTTTGTTTTTTGGAAGAGTTTATGGAAAAAATGTCGTCTGATTTATTATTAATTTGTTAATCTCTCACTGACATTATGAGAACCTTTAATGCAAGTAAATTTATTCTAACAAAATAGAAAACAATCAGAATACAAAATAATTTAATTATTAAATTATTAAACATTCTCAAGAAATATTATTTGTTAATAATTGGTTTATAAAATATTTTTATAACGGTTGATTCTTAGAATAAATATTTCATAACAAGAAATAGCATTTTGTTTTAAAAAAATTGTTAAATTTATAAAAAAAAATTTCCTTACAATAAATTTACTTAAAATTCTTTAAAAAAAAAATGTATTTTAAGATATTTTTCTGAAAATCTTCTATAATAAATTTACTTCAAATAAAAAATATAAAAATATATATATTTTGTTAAAAATATATATTTATTTATTTATTTTCTTAGAATAAATTTAATATAAATAAAATATATTTATTGCTTAAATGGTTTTGTTAAAAAAAAAAAACTTGCTTAGAATAGATTTACTGTAAATAAACCTTATCAAGAAATACTGTTCGTTAATAAAGGGGATTATTAAAATAGTTCTTAGGGTTTTTAAAAAATATTTTCTTAAAATAAATCTACTTTTTTAAAACTTTCTTAGGATTAATTTACTCGTATACTCAGAGTGAGACGTTTTATCCTAACCATGTTTTAAACCCACGTTTTCCAAGGGTGCCAATAATTCTGGACCTGACTGTATTTAATAAAGACAGGTTTACAATGTCTTGAAGGTTTCAGTTTGCGGACATTTTGAAAAGAAACCTCCGAACCGAGAGTTGTAAAAGTATTGGCACCCCCCTTGCCACGCCGTCCAGCTGTACTGTTTTATATTATTGATGTCGAGACGCTTAGCCGGTGTGAAATTTCAGACGTGCGCGTCACGTGTCTCTGTCAGGTGGAGTTAGGAGGATGATTGAAAATGTGTGCATGTGGGAATGAAAGAGGAAAAGCAGATGAGGCTTTGGGGTTGTGACATGTGGAGGTTTTTATTGGCTGTTTAAGCTAATTTGTCAGGATAGAAGGAGGATTTGCTGGGGGGTAGGCAGTGTACAACACACACACACACACACACACACACACACACGCTCGCGTGCACCATACTCGTAAACAGAACCACATTTACAGCGTGAACACTAGAGAATTCATATTGCACATGAACTCGACATCTGATGCACCACATTAAACCACAGAGAGCAGTTAAATGTAAATCTTATTAAAGAAGCGAACACGGCAGGAGACGGAGGGGAAGAGAAGAAAAGACAGACTGTGAGGCGAGAGGGAGGTAGAGAGGGGAAGCCGGCTGTTTCAGTTTTACTGTAGACACATGTTTTGCGTTTTCACTCGTTCAGCATCTTCTCGCTTTTTTTTTTTTTTCCTGAAATTAGCAGTCGCCTCCTAATTACACGAACGTGTTTACAGCCTCTATTTTGTTCTCAATAAGCCGGTTAATTGTCTCCGAGGTTTTCTGGGAACGTTTTTTTTTTATTTTGCGCAGGCTCTCGGATGAATAAACGGAACGTTTCGGTGTGGTTCAGGGACAGCGGCGTGGCATGGCGTAGCGTAGCATAGCGTAGCATGACCAGACGAAGAGGAGAGACTTATAAGGGCCGAGAAGCAGCGATGGCTAAATTAGGTCAGAAGTAAAAAGCTAAACAACTAATAAATCGAAAGGGTGAGCAGCGGAGTGGAGCGGATTCTGTCAGGATGTGGAGTTTCTCATCTTCAGCATGATTTCCTTTTATAAGCGTTGTGTTAGGAGCGTTCATCATTAAACAGCAGGAGTTCAGTTAGGAGCTGTTAGAGTGCTACTTCTTGCACGGGTGCCAACAGTTTTGAACAGCCGTGCTCAATTTATGCTGATGTCATGGAAATGCAATTAAAGGCGTCTGCCTTAAGGGCTGAAATTAATTCACTACAGTTGGGTTGCCAGACCTTAAAGGAAAAATCCACCCTAAACAGCTTGTATATTAATATTTATATAAAGTTGATTGACGTTTCGCTTTAATTCTCTTTGTTCAATATGTTGATCTGTTTTCATGTGACAATGATTTCTTTCATTACCAGTGAGATTCAGCCCCTCTAGCTAAAGAGAGCGATGCGGCGGCGCTTTAGTCTCCCATTTCCTCATCTGTTCACTCTGCTCAAACAGATCAGCTTCCCGAGCTTCACCTTTCACGCTAATACCGCTCGTCATCTCGTACCTCGCTAACTAGCCGTGGTCTCTGCCATAACTTGTATAGCTGCATTGCATTCTGGGACTCTTGAGTCTTGAGTTTCCACTTCAACTCTAAAGCTGGATTTCTCGTTAACATTAGGTTGAAAATGATGAGTGAGAAAGGATGTTTTGTTTTTAGGAGCTAACAGCGAAACCTGCGCTAGCAATAACAGTGTCCCACTGTGACACAACCGCTAAGTGCTCACAGGAATAACGGAAATGCGGCACCAGCCAACGCATTAGCTCCAGAATCGCTAAACACATCACAGATATTTCAGTGTAAATGTATCTAATGTGTTCAGCGTGGACGGTTCCTTTAAAACTTCTGTCAAGTGCACAAACACAACAGGCTCCGGACCTTTAAGATGAGCTCATGGGATATTTTTCCTTCTTGATCCTGTTCAATGGCCATAAAAGGCTGAGTCCTTCCCTGGCTCCCGTGTATTTTGGTCCAGAGGTTCACGACAGATTTTGTGGCGAGCCGGGGTCAGCCGGGGTCGGGACGCTCTCACACACGGCTTATTCAGTCCTGCAGCACGGAGCAGGAAGTGCTACGATTTGCGCAAACACTGCGAGACGTCTGTTTGCTGTGTCATCCCTGATCGCTCGGCGTGCTGATTGGCTCTTCGGGAATCTATTTATAAAGCAAACACACACACACACACACACACACACACTTATAAACAGCTTGCCCAGCCTTCTGACGTCAAAAAAGTGATTGTCCCAGTCGAGTTTATTTATTTTTCGTAAACATCGTATCGTTTCACAGGCAGATCCCACAGCGAATACTGAAGTCTCTCTTTCTCTCCGTCTCTCTCGCTCGCTCTCTCTCCTTCTTTGGTATACTTGCAGCCATCCTTCCTTTCCCTTCACTCTTAGAGTTTGATGGCTGCTGACTGAAATAAATCACAGTTTAGCTTTATTAATAACGGAGGACGTAATAACTTTCCCTAATGGTATGATGTAAATGATGTTAATTAGCTATGATGCACTCTCTCTGGTGTTGACAGGTTTAGTTACACACTACATCCACAGTAGGTCCGGTTCCGTAGCACATTACCCAGCATGCCATAGTGCTGGAAGAGATGTAAAGAGGGAATCAGACAGGAATCCTGAAAATCCCTGGAGTGCATTCCTACAGGATTCCTGCAGTAATGGAAGTGTGTGTGGGNGTGTGTGGGGGTTTATTGTCTACCTGGCGCTGTGATTACACTTTTCCGACCGGGTTCATGCATCTGTTGTTCTCATTAGAAACGGAATCTGTCCCACGACTCAGACAACCACTGTCCAGCCTTAAATGAGCAGCAGTTAACTTAAGTTACGGGGTCTTTCGTGTGCTTATCGGAATTACCGTAAATACAAGTTACGAGCGCATCACCGACCCTCCGAAGTCATAAATAGCACAGGGAGACCTGTATTTTTCCGCGATGCCCGAGTTGCTGAGCAGTGAAAAATGGTGCTTGTCCTCCTCAGAAGGTCGTTTACAAGGCAAGAAGCTCTTGAATGTAGCATTAGACCTCAAGCTGCATCATGGGAAACCATTCATGTACAGCGGCCTGGCCCAGCGCACCACATTTTAAACGAGTTCGTTATGGTATGCTGGATGAAGTGTGATATATTGGACCAGGATGCCTCAGGATTCCTGGCAGCTTGAGCTCTTAAGGGACACGCAGTCCTTTATAGCCAAAGTAAGAGTTTTTCTCAGAGACTCTGCACTGATTCGGGTTTTGCGGCGCTGTACTGCGGGTCAATTTAAAAAAAAAAAAAAAAGAAGCCATATTTACTAGCATGCAGGGTTAGTTAAATAATTTAATACCGCAGTGCTGTTGAATTCTGGATTCTGATTGGTCAGTAGGTTTATATTAATGCGCTTGTTGTAATACTTCATTGTTTCTATAGTAACAGTTAGTTTGTGTAATCGTTGATATGGTGAAGTTTTCAAACGTTTATTTAACATTTATGGAAGGAGTCTCCAGTGTCAGTCAGACATAAAGCTGGAGCTTTCCTGAACGTTTTCCAACATCAAGACAGAGTTGTTGTTGATTACTTTCCTATAACAACAAGACACTGAGTGTGTTTATTCCTTAGTTATCAACCCAGAAGCAGAATAAAGAAGCACACACTTACTGACGGACTGAGCTGAAACTAGGTAGCGTCATTCGATTATTAATTGTAATTAGAAGAGCCGACATGCAGCTTTGATGTAGTTGAGCTATTTTTGCTGATTTGTTTTCCCTCCAAGAGCTAGACAGATAAACTAGCGGAATGTTGGACCTGTCTCTCGCCTCGTCTCAGACACAGCTGTGTGAACGCGAGCAGGAGAAAGTGCGTCTGGTTTCTATTTACAGCGCCGGGGCTAATATTAGCCGTGTTTTAATGATCGCAGCTGTAAGGACTCTTACACAAGGCGTGTTCACGTCATCACACACGATCACAAACCCGGCCCCACCTGTTGCTCACGGTGACCCCCTCACCAAAGCACCGAACGATCTGTCACGTTCTGGAAACGTGAGGCCTGCTTACTCGACCGTGCTTCAGCTCGCGTGAGACGAGCTGTGTGTGTGTGTGTGTGTGTGTGTCCAAGACCCTGTCTGTCTGATGGTATTATCTGCCTACAGTGTTTGACAGCTGTTGCGCCCAAACTAAGAGATGCATTTCAGTCGTGCGCCATTAATTTTCAACCCTAATCTCATTCACACCTGCCTTGATTATCCGTGACCTCGCATGTACACTTTGATTAGCTGGACGATGTGTGCTAGTGTAGCTGCTTTGGCATGTGATTGGCCAATTCAGTCCTGTATTTGCTCGGATTTATATTTCCATATTAATGTTGGGTTCTATATTCCCAAAGCTCAATATTCCCAGGACTGTATATTCCCAAAGCTCAATATTCCCAGGACTGTATATTCCCAAAGCTCAATATTCCCAGGACTGTATATTCCCAAAGCTCAATATTCCCAGGATGTTTCCAGGTTACTTTGTTTCAAACTCTATGGTCCCTATGACAAAAAGAAGACTAAAGTCAACACTCCTGTTGTTATATATTTACACACACACACACATTCCAGTATTAAGTTCCTTAAATAAAATGTGAAATTGCGTTCATTAGCTGTACATCCATTAAATCCCTCGTTAGAATGTCAGATAGCGGTCACCTTGTTGGGTGTTTTGAGATATGACCTTTGATGACCCCAGGCGTGACATTAAGAGCCCTTCTGCGAGTTCGCTTCGCGGCCGTGGGAAACGAAACAGACAGCTGTTTTGTTTGGGATAGAATAAGAAAATGTCTGCACACTCGTTTTCTCATTAGATTATCATAGATTAGATTAGTGTGGATTAGATTATGTCTGAGCTGCACAATAACAGCAGGGCAGGAGTCACGTGTCACTGTAACGGACTGCTGCATTTTTCTGGATAAGAAGAACCTCGCTGAGATTTCGTCCCGTTAGTGTTGTCACGGTTCAGCGCTCCATCGTGTCGATCCTGATCCGTCTGTCAGAGATGAAGTCTGTGTATTAAACAGCAATGTTTAATATCAAAGCCTTTTAATTCTAATTGCTGTTAGCACTGCTGTGGCATTTTCGAGAGCTAATGATTAGCATATCATGTAAGTGTCCTGATAATGGAGGTTTCGAATGTAAACATCACTTCTATCATCGTTGTGTTTACTTTGTCACCATAAGTAGATGTAGATGTACTGCTGCGTGTGTACTGTAACTTCTCGAGCAGCACAGCGGCAGGAAAAACCCTAACGGGGGCAATCTGTGATTCAGTAAGATGCATTAGTGTGCTGTGTAAGTGGCAGGGAAAAAGAAAGAAAAGAAGATGAGTGAATGATACACAGTAGTAGACTACGCAGCATGTTGCTATATATTCTCCTGAAGCTTTTTAAGTGTGTGTGTGTGTGTGTGTGTCTTAACGCATACCAGAGTGCTTGTATTTTTTAACAGGCTTTTTAAGAGAGCAGCTGTTGCGTGTGCAGCGTGTGTTTTCCATGCAGAGCCATTCTTCTGGTGGGAATGCGCTCCTCTCCGAGCAGCTGACGTCTATAGAAAGCTGCAGCCTTATCGAGAGTGCTTACTCTGCCTCGCAAACACTCAGACCCAGAATTTCTGTTATTTATTTATTTATTTTTATTTTATTACATAAACTCTCCCAGGCCATCGACCTAAAATTAATAAGTAGCGTTCATATTAATAACTATTTACCTCACGATTTTCTCTCATCACTGGGTGAAGCCTGAAAGCTATTTTGGTGGGAATCTACTGATTAGCTAGCTAACTAGCTAGGTTATTTGTCTAGCTAGTCTAGCTAGTCTAGCTAGTCCACTTTTGTCGTATTCACAACTTCAGCACCCCACATCATCCCAAAGTTCTCAATATGTCAGAACCTATAAACAGTCGGTTAGCGGTTGATGCTAAGTGTCATTATAGTGTCATTTTGGGCATCCAAAGTCTTATTTTTGTAATTTACCAACATATCTGAGAGAAATGTTGATCTTCCGGATGGTTCTCTCTCATTTCCACTGTCGCACCGTCTGTATAAAAGGCTTAATGGCTTTGAGCTAGCTTATTAAATCATTACCCTCAGTCCCTAGCTCCATATGCTGTGTATACATCTTTCCCAGTTGCCTAGCAACAGCATTCTCATGACTTTAACCACTTGAACAGAGATTATCATCGTGTACTCGACTTCCAGTGTCAAAAATTACTCTAGCCATCTAGCGTATGGCTAATTTTTAACATAGCAGAGTTACGTTTATAGACGCAAATGTGTACTCGACTCGGACACAGCGTGTTGCTAATGTTAGCAGAAACGACATGCTAGCTGTGTGTATGTGGTTTGATTGGCACGACAGCATAGGAGTCGTCTGAAAACCCTCAGAAAACGTATGACATATCATTTTCCACACGAGACCCGGTCCACGTCGTTAAAAGAGAATTACAGGGTTTGTTTCTCCTAAACGCACACACACACACGCGCGGTCACACATGTATGCATATGCGTACAGAAACACACACTTGTACACACACGTACAGCTCACGCTAACTAAAGGGAACGCGGTATAAGATGACGGGTTTAAAGACATGAACACGATTGTATAGGCTTTATATGTAATTGGTATTAGTTGTGATGTCACACATTTACATATGGGCGGAGCTTAATGCATTTCATTTAACAATGATGTGTTAAGTACATATTTTATTTGCATCCCCAGTTTTATACACACACACNACACACACACACACACACACACGTCAGCGTGTGTGCATGTATCGGCAGAAATCATTTCAGTGTTTTAGTTGGGGGACTCTACTCTTTCATGTGCCATGTTCAAACTGGGTCATGATTGGAGCCAGACGCTACTCAAGCTTTTAATAAAACTCAAACCCAAACACACACACACACACACACACACACACACACACACACACTATGCTGTCCCGTCTCTATATAGTTATAATTAGATGTCTTTATTATGGGGACAGATTTTGCCAGAATTCCAGCAGAACTGGGCCAGAGTCAACACACACACACACACACACACACTTACTTCCTGGGGAGTTTTTGGGTGAGTTTATTCCTGGGGAACATTTGAAATGTTTGTTTTTCCTTCACCTTTTTTTTTTTTTAAATGTGGTTTTGATCCCCATTTTAGTTTTTCATTGACCATTCTTTCTTTACTTTTAATTTATTGCTCTTTTCTTTGTTTTTCTTTTCTTTGTATAGATTTTCAGTTTTCTTTACTGCTCGTCCCTCTCATTCTCCAGACACACACCTATATCAACATTCACCTACACATGCAGTCTCTCTCACACACAAACACACACACACATGCCCATGTGCCTCCAGTTAGTCTCAATCAGCGTCCTGTAATCAGGAGCTGAACTTCAGACCCCATGATTAGACCCTGACCCCCCCCAACACACACACACACACACACACACACACACAGTGATTATAGTGATTAGTGTGTCAAGGTGATTGGATCTGACAGCATCAGTAATCATTCATCTCATGGTTTATTTTCTTTATTGTGCCCACTCTCACCTCACTCAAAATCTTGTCTACATATATGTGTGTGTGTGTGTGTGTGCGCAGCTGTAGGGGTCTACCTAGAACCCTTAATGGTTCCCTTTGAGACACAACCTTTAAGCGTTCTAAGAAACTGTTTTCTAAGAGTTTTTAGGGAGGTGGTTCCAAGAATCGGCGTGTTCTGAAATCATATTACGTTTAATAATGTTCGTCTAACTCTTCTGTAACAGTTACAGCTGACAGAAAGTTCCAGGAGCTAATAATAAGCTAGCTAATAATCAGTGTCACAATTTAGCTAGCTAGGGCTAGTCTTCTTAAAAGGACAATGTAAAGACAGAGTCACCATGGCAACCGGAGAAATGCTAGTGAACTACTGAAAAAGAAAAACCTTCGTAAAGCTAGTATTACGGGAGACGTTCTAAGAACGCTGTGAATCTCGGCGTTTTTAGAATGTTGTAGGAATGTTCTGTCTGTAACGTTACACTGTACACTACAGTTAAAGTAGTATGAGTATTACTGAACGTTCTGATAACATGCTCTGATAACATGCTCTGTTAGTTAGACTTTAATAACGGAGTTTCTGTGTGTGTGTGTGTGTGTGTGTGTGTGTGTGAGAGCTCTGAGAACATTTCAGATTGTCCAAACTCAGCCATGTTAAATCTGGTGCTGTGTTTATTTACAGAGGTTTAGATAAATAGTGTGTATCTTTGGCTGTGTGTGTGTGTGTGTGTGACGGAATGTCATTGCTGATTGCTGCACTATCCTTGCCAAAACTGCTTTAGAGACGATAAAAGAGACTGAAAAAAGAGCGTGTGTGTGTGTGTGTTTGGCAGACAGAATTGTGGTGGGTTTTAGAACCACATCACAGACGTTGTGAGTTTCAAAGCAGTATGGGTTAACGTTTACTCAGTGAGTGTGTGTGTGTGTGTGTGTGAGAGGGAGAGAGAGAGGGAGATATGGAATGATGGTTTTTGGGAAGTGATCTTTGATACTTGGAAACATTACATGATGCAAGTCTGAATCATGTTTTCCCTCTCACTCCTCTGTCTTTTTTATTTCTGTCTCTCTCTCATTTTCTCCCTCCCTCTCCTCACAGTTCCTAAGAAGCTCCTGCAGGATTCAGTTCAGAGCCCTTCATTTGCTCCGCCCCCTTCCCAACCCCATGACCCCAACGTGGTGGGAGACAGCGCACCCCCTGAAGGGAACCCGTCCGTGACCTCTGACCCTGCACCAGGTAAGGACTGTGACCTTGTGTAAACTCTGACCTTTCCCCCCATAGTAAAGGTTCCAGCTTTAATTTCGACTCCAGATCCACGAGCACATCCCTGTACACAGATCAAACACGTACAAACACGTGTTAGTCACACACACACACACACACTGCATGAGTATTTACCACCACTGTAGAGACATATTACACATACAAACAAGATCTGTTCGCTTTTCTTCAACGTAAAACGTGACTGTGTGTGTGTGTGTGTTAGGGAAGTCTAAGCGAGGCAAGTCTGGCCCTGACTCAGAGGAGAAAGTTCAGTCTGAAGACCGACACGGAGAGGAAGCAGAGAGAGCGAGAGAAAGAGACAGCCATACAGAGGCATCGCCCAGAGACCCAAATCCTGCCATCAGCACCGTGTTCAGAAAAAAGATGGCGCTCATCAGCAACGGCCTCGCTGCCTACGTCTACATCACTGGTAATGTACACACAACGTTTATATAACACTTTGAAAAAAAAAGGTGTTAGGGAAGGAGGGTAGATAGGCGGGGGGAAGGAGGGTAGATAGGCAGAGGGAGGGAGGGTAAATAGGCTAGATAGGCAGAGGGAGGGAGGGTAGATAGGCTAGATAGGCAGAGGGAGGGAGGGTAGATAGGCTAGATAGGCAGAGGGAGGGAGGGTAGATAGGCTAGATAG
>JAKKZK010012690.1:5000-19322 GCA_037577455.1 Pangasius macronema | reverse complement strand
AATCTAGCCCCTTCCTACCTACCTACCTCCCTCCTCCCTCCTAATCTAGCCCCTTCCTACCTACCTACCTCCCTCCTAATCTAGCCCCTTCCTACCTACCTACCTCCCTCCTCCCTCCTAATCTAGCCCCTTCCTTCCTACCTGCCTTCCTCCCTCCCTACCAACCGACTGACCACCCACCCACAATAGACAGACAGAAGCAGCTAGAGCCAGAGAAATAGATACNGAGGTAGATAGGTGGGTGGGCGGAGGTACCTCCCTCACTCTCTAGCTCCTCTTCATACCTACTTCTCTCCCTCCCTAGCCTCCTACCATCCTCCCTCCCCATCCATCTCCCTCAAATACACAAACATTTATATAGCTGTATAATATATGAGAAAAGAATACATACCTTCCTACCTGTTGACGTTGTGTGTGTGTGTGTGTGTGTGTGTGTCCACAGAGCACCCGGAACGCTGTGCGCTGTACTTCATGTGTGGGGTGTGTGTCGGTCTCTTCCTCACACTCTTCGCGCTGGTGGTGCAGATCTCCTGCCGGACGGAGTGTAAACAGCGGCAAGTCGTCGCGAAGAAACGGCCTCGCCCGGCTGACTCGGACTCTGATTCCGACTCGGATTCAGACTGGGACTCTGGCTCGGACCTGTCGTCGCGGCGACGGCGGCGCTTTGAGCGCACGCTAAACACGAATGTGTTCACCTCGGCTGAGGAGCTGGAGCGAGCACAGCGATTGGAGGAGCGGGAGCGAATCATCAGAGAGATCTGGATGAACGGACAGCCTGACGTCCCGGGAACACGCAGCCTTAACCGCTATTACTAAACACACACACACACACACACACAAACAGAGCAGAATACTGTGGATGTTGCTGGGATGTGTAGTCTTTACAGAGGACACCACCACAAACTGTACCCTCCCACTGAATGTGTGTGTGCCTGCTAACACTTAACCTTCACTGTGTTGAGGTCAAAGGTCATGCTAATATGACCACCTCCCTGGAATGTAGTCCAGGATGTAGCCCAAGTGGAGGCTAACAGCTAATAGCTAACAATCCTAGACCTAGGCAGCTCTGAAAGACTGAATAAGCTCTAAGGAGCTCCAGCATTCTGATTGGTCCATTCCTTCTGCCTGTCAAAATGGGAGGCGGAGACTGTAGAGGACATGACCAAAGGCAGTGACCAGGTCTAAAGACTGTTTGTAACGGGAACACTCGGGGAGAAATGATGAATTTTACCCCATCAGCCCATCCCCTGATGAAGATCTTAAAAGGGTCATTAATTCAGAAGGAGCAATTTTGAATTTTTTTGTATGCTAGCTGGCTCACTAGCTACTAATCCGACAGGATGTATGACAGTACGTTTCATGCTGGAATGCACCTTCTAACACAACCTCGGTGAAATGGTGCTGCCTTTGAACTTTATCTTTTAAAAAAAAAAAAAAAAAAAAAAAAAGAAAGAAAAAAATATATATTATATACATATATATATAGAAATGCTTGGAATTCATCTCAGCCCTTATAAAGTATATATTTTGAATATTTAATATTTTTTATTGTTTTGGTCCCTGGATAGTTATGACATATTTTTATACTGTGGCAGCGTTTTTTTTTTTGGAGAGATGTGTGATAGCTCAGGGATGCAATCCGAGTGTTTCCATGTAAAACGATTCTTAAGATTTTATCCTACAAAACGGGATGTGCTTTACTGCGAAACGTTCCGAACCGTAAACCTCACAGAGGTCGTTTTTTTTCACATGTGAACAGGACGTTTTATGCAAAACATGTCACGTGCCTTATTCAGAGGGCAGAGGAGGACACCAAATATCGTAACACTGCCTGCAATCGCACCGGCAGCTAGAGGTTTCCAGCCAGAGCCGGCGATTTCCTGGCAGCAGTAAGGGAGCAACGGTTAACAATGCAAAGTGGGCGGGGCAGAAAGCAGAAATCGCCAAGAGTTAAACGTTGTTTTGGGCTCATTTATACCCACACATCTGTCCAATTTGATTTTTTTAGCAGGAAGACAGTTGATTTGCGGTCACATGGGTGGATTTATATACGCTCTGCACCTAGCTTGTGTGGAATATCGCACTAGCCTGGCGGAACCAGTCAAACCATGGCAACGGGATAAAGATAGTACACGCCCACAAGTGATCGGCGACGAGCAGTTCGAGAGACGCGAGGTGAAAAATCGCTGTGATGTGAGCGCAGGGTTAGAGAGCATGAGCAGTAACGCTGGTACAAGGTTAGCGTGTTGCTAAATTGCTGTTTTGTTTTGTTTTCTGTTCTTGCCGTTTTACTGGTGGTGTGTCGGGTGACTTCTGAAGTCTGTCAGTGAAATTTTCCGCCTGTTACACTCTTACTTACACTCTAAATATTTCTATTATAAAATATCACTAATTGTAATCCTATCATTTCAACAGTCACTCAGCTTATAAAGGGAATGCTAGGAGTTGATTTGATTGGATATTGTAATCGCATGCTTAACCACACCCACTTACCTGTTCAGTCAAACTCCACCCCTGCTTTTTTTTTTTTTTTTTTTTTTAGAAAACAACTGCAGTGAGAATACCGAGCATATTTCTGCCACCAGCACGAATACATTCTGCATTTTTGTTTTCTTTTGCCTTTGAGTTCAGTCACATCACCCGATTAACACATCGAACGCGCTACAATATAAACGACGACAAGTGTGTTTCACCTTTCGTTTTTTTTTTTCCATTTTAATTCCTGGTTGATGAAGCTATGCGAATGCAGTCCTCATACGAGGTGACGTGGTGTGCGAGTGTATTTAACAGGAGTGTATATATTCAGACCGTTTTAATGCCTTATTAACTTCCCAGCAGAAATTTTTATCCATGAGAGGAGAATAGATGCGACTGAGACTGTTTTTCCACTGCACGTTTAAACACGAGAGAAGCCAAAGAAACTTGATTGACACGTGGAACAGTTCTTGTGGGCATTTCCATCCATTTCTTTATGGAAATATTTAAAAAAAAAATGTTTACTGTGATTCAAAAGCTGGTTAAAGAGGAGTATCAGAAACTCTTTTCCCCCAAATAACTGGTGATAAATGATGAGGAGGGGACGCAGGTGACATGTCGCAGCAATTATATCTACGTATAAATAAACACAAACATGGCCAAAGAGGACATCATGGATTGTTAGGATGAAGAATTTTTTTTCTTGATTTATGTAACAAATCAAAAGCACTTACTGAAGATGAATAAATGAATATAAACGTTAAGTCTGTCCATTAAACTACTGTTTTTTTCCTCTTTTTTTGTGCACAGGGGAAAAAACAGACGCGATGTGCACTTTCTGTACTGTAGTCTCTTCTCACTCATCACTTTCACAGCATTTTCGCACGACTAGTTTATGGAAACAGATTCAGTCGCATTTTGTGTCACTTTTTTCAGAAATTCAGCTACTGATGGCAACAAAGCTAAGCAAATCATCATTTCAGTGTGCAATATCTTCTTGGTACAGTATTTTCTTTGCTCCAATATGGAAGGCTTCCATATATGGACTCAAAGACACACCCACATTCCCGTCTATGGCCTTAAATACACACCCCGCCTCAAAGCCACTCTCATTTCCATACAAGAGATCAGACACCTGCTGTTATGCGTAACCAATCAGCAACGAGCTGTAATCTTAGCCTCGTACCTGCATCACACGGAGTCTGAGCTTGAGCAGGTACCAAAAAGCACACGGCTGGAACCGTTGGTACTGGACTGGGATTAGCCGGCGGTGGGGAAGAGCACAGTTCCAGTTGTCCAGCTGTGACGCTCACACTTTGTGTAGGAGTAGCTGAAATTCATAACATCACACAAATGTTAATTAAAAATCATAAATTTTAAAACAAAAAGTACCTCATTAGGAGCTGCTGATATAGCATAAATAAATAAAAAAAAAGTTTGTCACACATATAATGGATTGGAAATTAGATTTTTATAGAATATGTCCTGACACCTTTGTGGACATGTAGTGCACTACCTGGATGTTATAAACCATTATTTCACACCATAATGTAGTTTAGTAATAAAATATCAACAATCAGCTTTGAGATTTAAGTCTGAATCAAGCAGAAGTGCCTTTTTTCCTTTAACAAAAAACTCAGGAAATGTAAATGGTGGTTTTGGGAAAAAATAGATCATGACAGTCCGAGTAAAACAATAAGCAAATGTTCACGTTCTCCATCACCAATCAGCATGATGTCTGAGAGCCACGTTATTTTTCAGGCGTTTGAATGAAACCTGCAGGCTCTCGTCTGCGTCTGCGTGGATAAACTCTCTGCTGGGATGCTTAAAGGGTTTCGACTTCACATAAGCACAACAATGAAGTAAACCAGATTCCTCACAGTTTGCTGTAGTTCTTACTGCATTAAAGTAGCTGTTCATATGAAACTGAATTGCAGATGGCTCTCTAGTGGACAGGTAGTGCAGCAGCTAGGCTGAAGAAAGCTTTTTTTCCTTAACATAGCTCTCTAATCCAGGAAGTATGGAGCTGGAAGGAGCTCTGTACTGGAATATATATATTATTATTTTATACTGTAGGCCTATAGAGTGCACTAGGAACCATCTGGGAGTCAGAAATAATGTCCAGAATCTGTTTTTGTACTTGCAGTCAGTGCCTTACTTGCATTAACCTTTTACAAATGGACACGAACCTTATTTAAAGTTTATTTGAGTCGAAAAACACCACAGTTAAATAATAATAATAATAATTTAAGCTAAGCATGCCCTCTGGTGGTGAAATAACATTACACATACCACTTTATAACGCACCAAATTGTAATAAATTAAAACTCCATTAAAAAACATTTAAAACTGGAGTCAATGGTTTATTCGGTGTTGCTGTTTCTCAATATTGGCGAAACCTGTTACTGTTCAGTTAGCAGTCAATTCTAAGTGTAATTTACTCCTATTTAGACTTTTTTTTTTTTTTTAAGTATTTTACCAACACATCTGACCTAATTGTTGATATTCAACAGTTCTGTCTCATGTCCACTGTCTCTACGTTGTTATATTGTCCTATAAAAGTAAATATGTACTAGCTAGCAAAACAGTAGACGCTAGGTGCCGCATTAGCTGGTGTTGCTAGCATCAGTGCGTCCGCCATATTGGAAAGGGACGGATTTTTAAACTGTAATTCAATGCGAGACTGTGTAGACATTCAGGAAATAAACTAACTCGCTTTAAGTTTTCAAAAGAACCCCTATAATCAAAAGCATGACTCTGTTACTTATATAGGTCATAAATTTCATAAATTATATATGCACTGTAAATATTTTCACTGAGCTTAAAATTAAAAATTAAGTGTGTAGTCAGACCTATCAGCTAGAGACCCTCTCGTAAAACGAAAGCAGAACGACTGGTTCTTTTATTATGTATTATTGTTTAGCGCAAATTGAAACCAAAGCACTCGAGTTGAAAAGGTGACCCATCCAAGATGGTGTCGCTGTTGACGTGTCTGGTTTTGTCGAACGTGCGCATTCTCTATTTCCGTTTGACCGCACCGATAGGTTTACATTCACCATGGAAACCTATGGCTACTATGGCTACCACGGGTGACACAGACACTACCTAAGATAGGCTAACGTGGACAAAACGTCTCAGGGGAGTCAGTTTTTTTATTATTATTGATATTAACTTTAAGACTAATTGTAGCGAAAGTGACATATTAATTCACAAATGTACTTAAAGAAAATTTTCTAATCTTCACATATTACAGACACTTATGTCGCGCGCTCGAAGGCAAGGAGCCAGGAAACACATTCCGGGACACAACGGTGAGAAAGTTTACACACTAAACTAAACAAATAACAGAGACGAAAGAGTGACACTGATTCTACTTTTACAGACAGGAATTTGTAAATAAACTCTCCTTTGCATATCTTAACATTTAGAATGTAGACAAACAAGTTAAAAAATAAAAATAAAAACGAGAAGCATATTTTGGATGTTTTACGACAGATGAAAGGTATTTTACGACACCTAAATTTAAAAAACGCATGGGGGAAAAAAAAAAAAACAAAAACCTGAAATCCAGCTCACTAAATGTTATTCAGTAACAACAGTTATCACTAACTCAGTGTGTGCTACATATTTTTCCTGTTTACCTGTAAAAGTGAACTGTTCATTATTGGAATTTTCTGTCTACTTTAGTTTGTCAGATTATTTGTCTGACGTGCTCGTCCACTAATAATAAATTTTTTTTTTTTTTGTAAAAAACAATCCCGCACACTCATCTCTGTCCTAAATGTACATTTTCATCCTAAACTTGAACCCCTACAGAAGTCGGCCTTCCACAGAGCGCAGACTTTATCCTATAAGAATGGCTACGCTCTACCCAGCCGGCCCAAAGTGGGGATCGGACAGCAGCCTTTAACCTCAGAAAACCTCCTCCATAACGAGATGAACCAGGAGAGGTAGGTCTGTGGGTAGTGGAGTGCACTGTGCAGGGGTGTGTGAGGAGGTTCGCTGAAGCAGGGCCGGGTGCACGCCTACGACAAGAAGGTAACCAACACTTCATTCCAGCTTTCCTGTAAATTCATCCCAATCTCAAGCATCGGTTAATCCAGCGCTCCTGAATCATGTTAGAAATTCACATTCACAATTCTGACCTGACCCTGTAGCACTCTGTGACCTTTGCCCCCTCTCTCTCACCCCCAGGTTCTGCGTTTCTATGGCTACTTCCAGCAGGAGGTGCTGGACTCGCCGGAGGAGCGCTGGCGCGTGCGTCCTGTCGTGTTTTATTACTACCTGGAGGACGACAGCATGTGCGTGTTGGAGCCGGAGGTGGAAAACTCGGGAATGCCGCAGGGGAAACTGCTCAAACGCCAGCGGCTGCCCAAGAACGAGCGCGGAGAACACTACCACTGGAAAGACCTGAACCTCGCCGCGGACCTGCGTGTGTACGGCACCGTGTACAGAATCACACACTGCGACGCCTTCACCCAGGTACACACACTTTACACCCAAGATGTCATGCCAATCATGGAAAGCCTTTTTTTTTTTTTCCTTTAATGCAAAGCTAAATGTGTGTGTGTGTGTGTGTGTAGGAGTTCATGGAGAGTCAGGGGATAGCCCTGAACGACCCAGAACCGACCCCCAGTGACCCCTACACGACCCGCCGAGCTCAGCCCGAGCGCACTTTCATGACACCATCAGAATATGACCACCTCAAGCAGTTCCTCACTAAGGACCGGAAGGTAACACACACACACACAGGAAATTATAATCATGTGCTCCGACACTCCGACAGATGTATATTTACAGTTGCCTTAATGTGATCCAAATCCGTTCAAACTTTTCCAAACAACAACAGCAGCAGCATCGACAATAATGGCAACAACAAAAACAATGCACAATACAGACACAGCACAGCAAAAAAAAATGCTGCTGCACCAGCGCCACCTAGAGGCGGTCCAGTTACACACCACGTCTGTCTGTTAACGATCAAGACTGGTACTCGTGTACTGGTTATAAAAGTTTAAATGCGCGCGCGTGCGTGTGTGTGTGCGTGTGTGTAAGTGTAGGTGCTGCGGTTCTTTGCTCTGTTGGATGACTCAGACTCTCTGTATGGTGAGAAGAGGCCTGTAACCGTACAGTATTATCTGGTGGATGATTCGGTGGAGATCCGCGAGGTTCAGGAGCCCAACAGCGGCAGAGACACGTTTCCCCTGCTGCTGCGGAGACAGAGGATTCATAAAGACATCAAACCAGCCTGCCGTGAGACTCTCTCTCTCTGTCTCACTCGCACACACACCCCTTTAACCCCTTATCTTGATTTTCTGCCCACACAGAGTGTCAGAGACGACCACATCAAACCTGACGAGTTCAGAGAATTCACACACACACTATCACACGTAATCTACCACACAATCTAACACACACCGATACAATAACATGCAAGCATATATATATAGACACATACATACATACACACACTATCACACAATCTAACACACTAATACAACAGTGTGGAGTCACATACAATCTAACAAAAGTCAATGTTATAATGTGCATACACACACTCAAACACACCAATACAATAACGTGCAAGCATACACACACACACAATCTAAAACACACCAATATAACGTGCATGCATGCACAATCTAACACACACACACACACTCTCTCTCCCCCTCTCAGAGCCGTTCCCTAGCTGTGTTCTCGAAGTGTCTCCACATGAGGCTGATGAGTATTACTCTCCAAAGGACTTCCGGGTCGGGGAGAAGCTGAGGCTTTTGGGAAAGCACTTCCTGCTGTACGATTGTGACGAGTTCACCCGGAAGTACTACGAGCAGCATCACCCTGACATCCTGCTCAAGCCCCTCCCACTGGAGAAAAAGCTTGAGCAAGTGTGCAAGAGGGTAAATAAGATGGATAGCTGTTAAGCAAGTAAGAAAGATAGTTGTTTTCGGCAAAGTATGTGCCATAGTTAATATTGTGTTCCTTTTTATGTCGTGTGTGTGTGTGTGTGTGTGGTGATCCCACCATACAACGGCTTCGGGTTGCTTGAGGACTCTCTCCAAAACTGTCTGACTTTGATTCCTAAGCCGCCCAAGAAAGACCTGATAAAACTGCTGGAAAATGACCACAAAGTGCTCCGCTACGCTGCCAGGCTGGTGAGCGCGCGCACACACACACACACACACACACACACACACCTGCCTTGCCAAGCTGTAAAAATCACTCTGCTTGCCACAGGACTCCCAGAATCCTCAGGATGAGGGCCGTCGCTTCATCCTCTACTACTTCCTGTCTAACAACATGATCAGCATCTTTGAGAAGTCCACGCGCAACTCCGGCATCATCGGAGGAAGATTCCTGGAGAAGACGCGCATTCCCAAACCGGGAAGCGCGGTGGAAAACCCGGAGTACTACGGACCAGCTGATTTTGCCATAGGAGCCACGGTGGAGGGTAACGGACCGCTTCTGACTCTTACTACATTAAGTAAGGAATAAACCACGTGGGGGTGTGCTGTTATAGGACAATAATCAACAACATGGTCCTGTAATGAAGCAGACTCACTGGTACCATCCTGAAGCTGATTATTTTCCAATAACAGCATGGCCTAAGTTGTTTTATTCCTGTTACACCACAGAAATTTGACAATGATTAATGAATGAACCTAAAACTTAAAAGTTACAGCTTTGCCTCTGACTGATACAAAAAGCTCTGACACTGGAGACTCCTTCCATAATTGTTAAAGAAACATCTCTACAAAAACTTCACCATATCAACAATTTCGTTTCATTTCATTTTCAGTGTTTGGATGGCGTTTCGTTCTGACGGACGCTGATCAGTACGTACTCGATCACCTGGAATCGGTGGCAGAACAGGAGCGAATCCCGGAGCAGACCCTCTCCTCACTCCGCCGAGCTCTGGGGAAGAACGAGGCCTCGAGCCTGAACCCACCCTCAGGTACACCTGCCTCAGAATGATCTTCATAATAAAAGAATGAACTATCAGTCTTCAAGCCATCATATCTGACTCGGTACCATGTGAGCATGATCACAGGAAGTCTTTCTCTTTCCAGATACAGAGCTTACACACTCACCCTGAAGACCGCAACTACAGCGTGGACACGACTTTTATCTTTTTTCAAAAGTATTTAGCGTCCTGTATTATAAACATTCTGACAAAATGATCTCCAATGTTGCAATTTTCATACCTGTGGGAACCAAATACACATTCTTCCCTATGTTCATTATTAAACATGCACACACACACACACACACACACTATCACACACCATCTACCACACTACACTCTTCAGTTTTTTCCTTTTTAGAGACAGAAATATTCCTGTAGTATATTCCCGTGGAAATAAAGCCACTATGCTTGTGATCTGTGTGTTGGAAATCAATCCAAGGCCTGTAGATTGTTCTTTACTGTGTCAGATGCGTAAGGAATAAAACACCTGTACTCGGTTTCAGGTTGCTGTGGCATAAGAGGAATAAAACACTTCACTGTGCTGTTACAGTAAAGTACTCGACTCTGGTGCAGTAACACGTGACTGCGCTTCATCCCAGCACCTCGCTGATCATTTCCCTGAAGGGTTTTATTCCTCGTACGGTTGTTGTTAAACGGTTACTAATGTTAAAAAAAATTAGATAATTACTTGTACAGTATTAAACTTAGACAAATCAATGTCTGAATGTTATGGAGCATCTGCAAAAGAAGTTCGTTCCCGTTCTCACTTACGTTATAGCAGCTGTACACAGTCTTTTCCTCACCAGCCTTCTTAAATGTTTCGACTACGAACAGGAGATTTTGAGACTAGGGTTTAAACCTGTCAGAGAGGAACATTTAGCCAAAGCCCCTGATTCAGCAGAACATGATGTGGAGCTGTTTAAATGTAATACCTGGATTTAATGAAGTACAGTAATTTATACGTACACAAATGTTAATGGTGTCTTTTTTTAATTTTCCTTCTTTAGCACTGCACTAGAACTACAAGACTAACACATACACAACCTGTATGCCTACACTTTCACAGACATGGGTACTAAACTGCTCCTTTCTCTCTTGTTTTGCACCTTTATTATGAGTATTTCACCTGGAAGTGTGTGTGTGTGTGTGTGTCCAGGTGCATTATATGGACTGAGTAAAGCTTGGTGTTAATTCACACCTTCACAGCTCAAACAAACACTGAAGGTGGACACTTGTTCACTTTAGCACCATTTTTGTGGAGTGTAGATCAATTTTAACACCAAAACATTACACAATGGCTACAAACAAACAACAACAACAACAGAGCAGCAGATGGACTAGTCAGTAATTTCACACCTGAGTGATGTGCATGGTCCAACTTCCTGTTCCATTCCCTCAGTTAAAGGCAAACATTCACATGGACATTGCAGGTTATTTATCAGTCTGTTTGTGAAGTTGTGTGTAAATAATATCACAGACAAAACTGCACTAAAGACTCCAAAAACTTGTGTACAAAACACTTACTTTTCGTTCGTACTCCCGCGCGTGCACGTTGCCAAACGCCAATCAACGCACAAGCACAGGTGCGGCTGATTTACATTTAGCCACGCCCACAAAACGCCCTGAAAGGCTAAACTCCAACTTTCTCGCGGAGGATTACTGGGCCGGCTGGACATGACGCGTACGCACTACCGAAATGCCGCGCTGAGAAAGTTCTGCGCATGCGCAAACGCAAGCCGCGTTACCAGAGCGCGAAGTTTTCGTGTTTTTGGCGCACAAATGTGACGCAGTCAGAACTTTCATCATAACAAAATGTCATACAGTTAATAAGTCCTCTACTGTAAACGGTATGGAGAATGGTGGACTAAATCTCCTCCACTGTGCTTCATTAAAAATACATTTAAGATAAAAATATTTTTTGTCTAGCTCTTAATTAATAGGGAATATTATTTATAAATGTATTTTATACCCAAAATGAGTGTTGTGCAATTAAAAAAAATCAAATAAAATGAATAAAATCTGTATATAAAACTGCAGTAACTCATCAAACAGTTACAATAAATGATTACGATATGCATTGACACCAATCACCAGGATTACTGAGTCTCCTAAACGCTCCTGTGGATGATTTACCAAATAATATTTTTTATGGAAGGAAATGATCTTAAGGAAATCCCAACCAGGTGTTAAATAAGAACATGTTTATTTATCATGATTTGTGAAAACCAGGTCACATGCACCAAAGAAACATATTATTCACAAATTTTTCCATTCTCACAACTGCGTATTAAAAATGTCCTAACAGTAGGGTGTGTGAACAGGAGGAGTGGACGTGGATGTCGTCTGGATGCCGTGTGATTGGACATTTTTCAGATTTCAGATATCAGAGCTCAGATTCCCAAACAGCCAGAACTATGAGGAATATCCCAGAGCCCAGCCGCGGATCTCACTCCAACACCCCGATTACCAAGACAGTGATTTCCCTTTTTCCACCAACGCATCAAAGAGCCAAATTATCACCCAATTACACCACAGCGCTGTTGAATTCTGGATTCTGATTGGTCAGAAGGTGTTGATTAATTTTCTATAACAGCGGTTCTGACAGTAGCGCAGGTTTGTATTAATGCTCTTGTTCTGATACTTTATCGTTTCCATAGTAACAACTCATTTACAGGGACTTGTACGGCGAACGCTACATATAAACATTTATTTATTTAACACTTATGGAAGGAGTCTCCAGTGTCAGTACGCTTTCGGACCCAGGAAAGTCTTCGGGACAGAGGGGTTTATTGCTTTGTGGTTTCTCAGTAACATGACAAGCTGCATTTTTTTTTGTCTTTTTAGCTTCGAGAGAGAGAGAGAAAGAGAGAGAGAGAGAGAGAGAGAGAGAGAGAAGCCACAATCCCAGAGTGAACAGGAACTTGTTTTGTGGAGGTTCCACAACAATCAATGTAAAAGGATAAACCGTATGACTTGCTGTTTTTTAAATAAATAATAATAATTTTAAAAAAAGCCTCAGAGTTGTGCTGTTATAGGAAATTAATCAAGATTGGGGTGATGACGGTGCCAGTGCTCCACCACACCACCCTGCCACTGATTATTTTCCTACAGCAGCACTACGCGGCGTGAGTGAGGCCAGAACACTCTCACTCATCCCGTGTGGCGCTTTTATAGGAAAATAATCAACAGGCAAATTTTAACATCCAATATCGAATCCTTCAGCGTCGACACACAGCACAGAGACACTGATATAGATGTAAACAGCGATTACACATGACTTTCTTTTTTCTTTTCACTTTATCATTTTATTCTAAGTGCGCAGGTGCTCAAAAGACATTTTTGCCAGAATTAGCAATAAAATGGTTGATTCCTCCTCAGACCATAATCTGCAATATTCATTTCTCTCTTTTTCTCTCTTAAACACTATTCTGTAAATTCTCCTGTTCATGTTCACGTGTTGTTTTAAGAACAGGAGAGAATATAATTTAGGACGCTTAAGGTGTTGTCATGGTAATGAAAGTTTGTCGTTCTCCAACACTTGTTATTTTTTGTTGTTGTTGTTGTTGTTGTTGTTGTGGTTGTTGTTCATTTACTTACTTCACTGAGAACCGGCGTTTAAACCCAGGACTTTGGTGGAAAACAGCTACGAGAGTCCGTTTGGCTTTGGATTCGGTTGTTTGGAGATGAAGTGTTCTGTGCTGTTTGAGTTCTGCATTACTCTGTAAACATCACTCAGGCAGTGAGGGGTGGAGCCTGTGCTCCTGAGAAAACATTACGAACCAATCAGAAGGCAGATCTGACTTGGGCTACATTTTATAAGGAAGTCATTCAGGAAGCCGCTGCCCTTCTTATTGCTTGCAAATTTAAGCTTGTTTGTGTACGTATCCCATAATTCTCTTCACCAGACCGGTTTCATCAAAGTTTTAAAGACTAGCGGACACTCCACTGCTATAAAACTAACAACTCAGTAATCTTCTGTTGTCATAATAAATGACGTGGTCGTGAAGCTTAACATTAGCACATGCTCTTTCTAAACGTGGCAAGGATTTCTATCTTTCTGACTTCATAGTCGTGATTGAGAAAAAGCAACGACATGCAAGAACCCCCCTCCTCTCCCTTTAAAAAAAAAAAAAACCCTCCCCAAAAACCCTTCCCACTGGGTGGGTGACCTGCTCACTGGATGTCCTTCCAAGGCCACCGTAGGCCTGTTTGATCATGTTCCCCAGGGCTGGCTGATACAGTACTGATTCAGAAAACACAAAAAAAGAAAACATGGCTTTTGGATGACAGAGATCAAGAAGCTGCAGAACGATGCAAAGCGGCAGAAGAAAGAGAAATCGCAACAATGCTTATTTGAAACGAAAGTAACAAATACTGATAATGATGTACAAAAGAAAAAAAAAAAAGAGGGTACATGTTGTTGGGCTTTTTTTTTTTTTTTGGAGGGTGCCAACACTTTTGGATGGCACAGCCTCTATGGAATGTCATAGCACCCTCAGTCCGTTGAAGATCAGAACAGGAAGTGGGTGACCCGTTTCCTGTTTCTGTCCCTTACAAAATTGGGGCGGGGTTATAAAAGGGGCGGGGTTAAGGGGCTTTGAGCTTCTTCAGCCGAGGTGACGTTCCATTCTCCACCTTGAGCGCACCGTTCTCATGGTGACCAGCTGCAACACACACACACACACACACACACACACAGTTCACTTTAGAAAGCGGGTATTGTCTGCTTGTGGTGAAACAGAACAGGGAGTGTCTCATTGACCTATAAATACAATGTAAATACAATGTATTCTTCCTCATCAACAAGTAGGAGTCAGGTTCTCTCTCTCTCTCTCTCTCTCTCTCTCTCTCTCTCGCTCACTCTCTCTCCCACACACACA
>JAKKZK010012690.1:0-2500 GCA_037577455.1 Pangasius macronema | reverse complement strand
GTCAGCGAGAGACAGGTAACAATGGCTACTTTTGTGTGTGTGTGTGTGTGTGTGTGTGTGTCTTACAGTAGCGAGAACGTATAGACTCCACAAACTGGAGACGAGGTAGAACACACACAGCTGCCCGGACTCGTTAAACTTTGTGTTCTTGCTCTTCGAAAGGTGAAGACGCCTGTTTACTTTCTGTACACAACAAACAAACAAGCAAACAAGCAAATGGCACATGATTACGGGTTAAACTACTAAACTACTAAACTACCCACAATGCACGCGGCTGTGATGTAACTCACATCCAGGATGTACTCCTGAACCACAGCGTGGAGGATGATGGTGATGAAGAGATAGAAGAGGACGGTGGCGCAGTCTTTCCACCCGTAATGGTACAGAGTGAGCTCTCCGTCTGAAACACACACACACACACACGCACACACACACACACACACCATGCAGGACATGTCATTATTTTTACGCAGCAAGTTGTATTGAATGACTGTGTGTGTGTGTGTGTGTGTGTGTGTGTTACCTGCAGTCAGTGTGCTGATGTTGTACTGTGGCTGGATAAAGAGAATGGCTGTTTTTGCAGTTGCCTGTTGGAATCAATTAATAAAAAAATAAAAAAATAAAATTGAATTCACTGAATGAACACAGTTTTCTTTCCTTCACTGGATTAGCTACATGCTAAATTCAGTGTCCTAAGCAAAAAATATATATATATATATATATCATGATGCTACCTGGTATCGCTAACTGACCAAAAGACTAGCAACTAACTAGCAAATAATTGACAACATCCAACTCTAGTTTAAAATGTACTTGATTTAAATAACACTAATAATTTTTATTTAATTATGTTTAAAAGCCGTAATTACGTAGCAACAGCAAGATAGCTAATGTCACAACTGTTAGCCTGCTAATTAGCATTAACAGAAACCGAAACAGTCGGAAACACCGAAACACTGATGGCACACGATGCAAATAATTATGAGATATGTCTTCTTGAAAATGTTTCGTTCTTTAAATAGATTAATTAGTTGTAAAATTACTAAATTACATATCGGATACAAATTAATGTGTTTATTTCTTTATTACAAATGTTACAGTTAGCCTTACATCATTCTCATTCCTCTTTCCCCACACACACTTTGAGCTTTTAAATAAAGCATATTTTATATAAAGTTTTTTTTTTGAGGATTCAATGTCATAGTTGCTTTAAATGCAGTGTTACTGTAGCATTCAGGACTTATGAAACTACTCAGGAAAGTGACTCAGAAGGTTTTACCACACAGCTGCAATCATAACGTGTTGCCATAGAAACCGAAACCTCTGAGGAAACTGAGAAAGAGAAGTTAGCATGCATCGTTAACCAAAGCCATTATGCTAATCATCCAAAGTGTTAGATTATAATGCTGGGTTAACTCTAAATGTAAGATTAACTCATTCTGTGCTGGATTTAGCCCTAAAGTACAGGATTAACTGATCACACGATAGATGAGTGAATAGCTAATTGCTAGATTTACTTCTTGGATTAAATCAATAACCCAACGAACTGTTGGTTTAATTCATAGCTAAAGTCTAGGATTATCCCATATCTAAGTGTTAGTCCATATCTGAAATGTTGGATTAAACCGTTACAAGTGACGTAAAATAAATTATGGGTTAATCCAACAATGTATGGTTTAATCTTTGATTACACTTTGATCAAATGTTAGATTAACCCATCAATTAAGGTTTAGATTAACATATATAGTACCCAATGTATTTCATTAATCCACATAGTGTTGGATAAATCATAAATCTCGGATTAAGCCATTACTTAAGTGTTAAATATGAGTTAATCAAAACATGAGTACGAGTTAGATTAATTGAACAAATTCACGATTTAATCTGGTTTAATCCAACAATGATACTTAACCATGAATTAACACACAACTAGTGGATTAAAATATAGCTAAAGTGTTAATTAATCCATACAGTGTTGGATTACCCAGTTTATTGTTTTTTGTTTTTTGTTTAAGTGTTGGATTAACTAATATCCATAGGATTAACACGCAAGATGTTGGATCAACACATTATGAGTTAAAAGCTTTGAATTAACTAATAACTGAAGTGTTGGGTGAAGACAAGAAATTATGGCCTGATCTGAATTAACACACACAAAAAGTGCTGGATTAACCCACAAAGTGCTGGATTAACTCACAAAGTGCTGGATTAACCCATATCTAAAAAAAATTATTGAATTAACACACATATAAAGTGCTGGATTAACCCATAAGGTGCTGGATTAACCCATAAAGTACTAGATTAACCCATATCTAAAGAAAACAATTATTGAATTAACACACATATAAAGTGCTGGATTAACCCATAAAGTGCCGGATTAACCCATAAAGTGCTGGATTAACCCATATATAAACAGTGTCCGATTACTGTAGGTTTCAGAGTGTTGGATTGTGTCTAACTGCCCTGTAGGTGTTCATTTAAATCTTTTGGGATTTTGTTA
>JAKKZK010012679.1:6544-17833 GCA_037577455.1 Pangasius macronema | reverse complement strand
TTCTAGACTCTTCAGTGAGGTTCTGGACTCTTCAGTGAGGTTCTGGACTCTTCAGTGGGGCTCTAGACTCTTCAGTGAGGTTCTAGACTCTTCAGTGAGGTTCTAGACTCTTCAGTGAGGTTCTAGACTCTTCAGTGGGGTTCTAGACACTTTAGTGAGGTTCTAGACTCTTCAGTGAGGTTCTGGACTCTTCAGTGAGGTTCTGGACTCTTCAGTGGGGCTCTAGACTCTTCAGTGGGGCTCTAGACTCTTCAGTGGGGTTCTATACTCTTCAGTGGGGTTCTAGACACTTCAGTGAGGTTCTAGACTCTTCAGTGAGGTTCTAGACTCTTCAGTGAGGTTCTAGACTCTTCAGTGGGGTTCTATACTCTTCAGTGGGGTTCTAGGTTCTTCAGTGGGGTTCTAGGTTCTTCAGTGGGGTTCTACAGTCCTCAGTTCGGCTTTAGGATCCTCAGTGTGGTTCTAGCGTTCTTTTAGTTCAGTTTTTTTTTAAAGAATCCTCGGGTCCTGATTTAATTTTTTTTTCTGTATGTTTCTTTACATATATGTTTATTTATATATTTATACTATTTATATATTTAATTTTTTGGGGTGCAAACGTCTGAAACACGTCTCAGCTGATTTACTGACGGACTCAGCAGAGAACTGCGTCTCCCACGTGAGCGAATGAACACGTCATACTGTGTGTTTGTGTCACATGAATATGTAACAGTGGGCGGAGTTTATGCAAATGGATTACGCCTTAGTGTTTAAAGCTAAAGCTTCTCAGGATTATATGAGCTTTTCTCTCAAGATCTTTTATGCAAATTTACATCCCTAAAATGAGAAAGCAGGAATTTGGGAAAACATTTGGCTACAAACAGACAGGAATCGATCTGCATGAGCGTAGAGGACGGATTCGTTCCCATTTTATTTTCCTGATGTTTCAGAAATGTGTTTTAAATGTTGTGAACTTTAGTGAATAACTGAACATTGGCAGAGTTTTGGGATCCTGAGTAGAGCTCCAGATTTCTCTCCTCTCCCTCTTTGTTCTTTTTTCCCCAGCGAACCTCTTCACGTTCTACATGTTGTGTTGGCGTGTGTGTGGCATGTCGGACTCGGCACGCGTGTACCTGAGCTGCTTGGCGGTGGTGGACACGTGGTACCTGGTGTGGGTGACGCTGCTCGACCTGAGCCTGGTGTTCCTGCAGCCGCAGCCGTTCTGGCACTCTCACCCGTGGTGCAGCTTCATAAACTTCCTGCAGTTCGGGACGTTCTATGCCTCGGCCTGGCTCATCGTGGCCTTCACCATCGAGCGCTACCTGGTGTTCAGAGTGATGGTGAGCCGACAGCACCACCTGCAGGTCAGACACGCCCTCCTCACCTGCACCACCATCATCCTGCTCTCACACGTGGCCTCCATTCCCCTCTGCTGGATCAACGCCGTGGTGCAGGTGCCGAAAAACCTCACCTCACACTTTATTTACACTTTATTTACATTTATACATTTCATTTATGTTTTATTTACACCTTTTCATTTACACTTTGTTTAGGCTTTATTTAAAGTATATACTTTCATTTACATGTTTACGTTTGTTACAGATTGCGCACTGTAAAGTGTAAAACGTTTAAAAAGTGCGTGTGGTTTACTGAATAGTGCTTGTTGTTGTTGTTGTTTTTATAATAACTGAGTGTAAAGTTCTGCGTGTTCCAGGTGAACCTGACTCTGAATGGACAGACCGTTACGGTTCCGCGTTGTCTTTATCGAGACGCGCTCTACTCCACTGTGGTGGTCTGGGTCATGTCCTTCCTCTCCAGCGGAGTTCCTATCCTGCTCGTCATCATCTTTAACTCTCTGATCGCGTACCAGCTGCTCGGTTCCGGTCGTCTCTTCACTAAAGAGGAACGCCGGACGATCCGGGCCTCTCGGACACGAGGTTCCGCCCGCAGGACGCTGCTGCTGCTCGGGATCATCTCGGTGACGTTTGTGGTTCTCAGCTTGCCGCGCTTCGTCACCTACTGCATCCTGCGCACCAAACACAACCACAAAGACTTCGACCGAGACGACTACACCGTCCCCATCAACGTCATCGGGGACGTGGCCAACATGCTGCACAACCTCAACTCCGGCACCAACTTCCTGCTGTACTGCGTGGTGAGCCGCAGGTTCCGGCAAGAGATCGTCAACACGTTCCGGTGCCGAGTCCGAGCACGAGAATTCGGCTCCTTTTTCACACAGACCACCATGAAGGTCTTCTCTGTGGCCGATCGCAAAGAAGCGGCAGGACAAGACCCCGTCTCCATCGTTCTAACCAAACTGAGACCCCTAGAGAGTCCGACGGAGCCGAGCAGCAGGAACCTCTGCGTTCTGGACCCTGAGACAGTTCTGAAAGTGCTGCGTGATTTCATACACACCAGCTCTCACATGGAGGAGATCGACCATCCTTCTCCTGAAACTGTCCAATAAAAGATGATCATTATCACACAAAAAAAAACAAAACGAAAGAGTGCAGAAGGTGTTTATTTCTTAGTTTGCAGTTTGTGCGTTTGGTGCATTTTTTTGTGTTCAGTTTAGGAAAATCTTCCATTTCAGAAAACTACGATTACCATGATTCTTGTTTAGTGGGCCTGAGGGTCAGGGAGCGGAGTGTGGCATAGAAGAGGGTGGGCCTGAGGGTCAGGGGGTGGAGAGAGGATATGGAAGAGGGTGGGCCTGAGGGTCAGGGGGCGGAGAGAGGATATGGAAGAGGGTGGGCCTGAGGGTCAGGGGGCGGAGAGAGGATATGGAAGAGGGTGGGCCTGAGGGTCAGGGGGCGGAGAGAGGATATGGAAGAGGGCTCCATAGTGTGTCTTAATCCATCCTTGTTTTCTGTTTTTGTGTAGAATTTCAGCAGACTTTTGTGTTTTTTTTAATAAACTTTACACTTTTAAATTGTTTCAGATTAAAGCACGAAACAAAATATTGGAGAATTTAACACAGCCTTCAAGTCCTCCTCAGAAGTTCATGCTTATTCAGGTTATGGTGTGGTGTGTGCACAAGTGGTTCTGGTTGGAAAATGGACAGCATGAGAAATTTGCTTCTAGTTTTTTTTTCTTTTCACATTTTTTTTCTTTTTCCCAGCAGCTTCAGCATCACGGAGGATTTCCTTCAGAAGGCAGAAATGTAATTCATCTTTGTTTTTAAAATTTTTGTTATTTAAAGCAATCTCTCTATTCTTCTAAAGATAATATTAAAAAAAAAACTTTATTATTTTACATGATATCTCTTTTTGGTATAGTGTTTACACTGCAATACAATTTTGTTTTATTTCCCCCCAAAAAAAGTAAAAACATTGAAATAAAAGGAATAAAACCTCCAATAATATTATTTTTAATCCAAAACAAATCAATTTCACAAAAAAAGGAACCGTTTTAATCTGTGTGTTTTATTTAAAATAATAATAATAATAATAATAATAATAATAATAAATTTAAAATAATGTTTTTTATCCAAACAGCCACCAGGTGGCGGTATTTGCTATGTATTGCGGTATCTTAGTAACCAGGTGATATAGTGACGTATTTCTACGTCGAAATCCTGCTCTATCTCTCTCTCTCTCTCTCTCTCTCACACACACACACACACACACACACACAAACAAACAGGTTTGGCAGTACACTGGTAGGGAATTTCCCTGCTTTGCCTTCTTAACGCTCATTTCCTGTAAGAGCAGAAAGCAGGAAGCACTTCCGCGTGCGTCGTACAGGTGACACTGACACACCTGAGACAGGTAAGAGCGCGAGCGAGCTGAAAACTATTTCTTATTTTAACCTGAATGTGTGTGAAATCAGGGCAGAGGCTCGGAGTGTGTTTAAAGCAGACTGTGCTCACGTTTCCAGTAAGGACAGGTGTGTGCGTATGTTTGTGTGCTTTTGTATGTCTCTGTGTGTGTGTGTGTGTGTGTGTGTGTGTATGTGTTTGTGTGTGTGTGTGTGTGTGTGTGTGTGTTATTGATGTTATTGTTGTTGATGTTAATGTTGTTGATGTTATTAATGTTGTTGATATTGTTGACATTATTGTTGATGTTATTGTTGNGTTATTGTTAATGTTGTTAATGTTGTTGCAGTTTGGCCTTGAGGGGTTAATCCGCTGAACGATGGCGTCGTGTTCAGGTATCGTAGCATCTACTTTTATTCAGTTTTTTTTTTTTTAATTTACAGCAGAAAATTAATCACTACATGTTTCAACTTCAGTTCAGAAAACATCAGAAAACCAGAGCTACTTTAGTGGCCAGAAGCTAACATGTTAGCACTGTTAGCATCCATGTTGTGAATGAAAAGTGTTAGTTTTGTTGTGCTAGCAATCACATGCTAGTTTGGTACTCTTAGCATCCACAGATTAGCATTAGCATTGGGCATTCTTGTCACGCTTACTCATTTTAACATGTCTGCCATTTTTCAAGTAAGACCCAGAATAAATTCATCATTCAGAATCTAAGACACAAATCTACTAAGCTAATATGCTAAGTATTTTGAATATATTACATTTCTTATTAAATGAACTCCTCAAAAGTTATTTTCGTAATTTCCAGTCCTCGTTTAAGCGTTCTAATACTAGCCAAAGTTTACTTAGCATGCTAGCAGCATTAGCATTGATTAATTATGGAATTAAAACATAATAAAATCTCCTCATTTTATCTTTTATTTCCTTTTTTTAGCATTTTAAAACTAGCAACATTTTTTTTATTTCTGAACTCATTTTAATTTTCTTTCTCATTGTATTGTTTTGTCATTTTTCTTTCTAATTTAAAAACTATCTTTCTTCTCTTCTTCATGACTTGTTTCTTTTCTTTTCTTCTCTTCTTTGACACTCTTTCAGAAGCGTCCTGTCCTCATCTCAGCCTTCCGGTCGAGATGGACGAGATGATGACATCATCATCTCTGGACTTGGCCTGGCCGGCATGTCGGAAGTGTTCGGCACGTTCTGATGACATCACACCCCCAAGAAATGACATCACGGTTAATGACGAGCGAGCGGTCGAATGCCCAGATGCCTGTTTGAGAGATCGTGCACTGGGGTTAAAGGTCAACGGGCCTGCATTTCCTGTAGCCACGCCCACCGAGCTGGGTGCATCGCGCATACATCATGTCCAGCGTACACAGGGAGGTGTGCTTCGGCTCCCCCTAGAGGACGAGCTGTGTGAGAACGCCTCAGCCATGTTTCCTGCAGCGGGTTACGGAGTGAAACGCCACTGGAATGTTCCGAGCGAGGATGAGGAGAGTCTGGAGCCGCCTCTTCCTCTCCGCTCCGATGTGGGAGAGACCGAGCGCCAATTCGCTCAACCTGGACCGACACGTTCACGTACGTACAGCTACAGCTCACGCAAATACCAGATTATTGATACGAATATTCATGAATATGCAAATTAAGCCATGTTTCCATGTCCTCCTGCTCTCCCCACTAATTTAGCTAGCCGCTAGTAAACTAGCTCACACCACAGACAGACCTGTCCGAGTTTAACGTTACCATGACGACCACCATCTGTTCATTAGTTATGTTAGCTCAGCGTTGAGATTCTGTTTTATTAAGGCGTCCTAATAATTTGAACACAATTGGTTTAAGATTTGAAGCTTATTTAATGACATCACAAACTGAGCTTCCGTTTAGCTCCACCCACTTAGATTTTTTTACTAATTTGCATAATATGCAAAACTTACTGTTGGCGAACTAGTCCTAGGATTTTTGACAAACTTGGTGTCGATCTAATCAGGAGAATGTGAACTTCAATAATGATTACAAACATCAACACTTTTTTTTTTTTTTTAACAAAATGGCCACCACGTGTCAATCAAGTCTAAGGAGGCGGAGCCTAATTTACTCAAACAGCTGTAACTCATGAATAATTTGCACGGATTTGCACCGCAATCCAGGCAGCTTCTCATTTGATGTTGATTTTATATTATTTTAAAGTTTTGCGTTTTATAAAATGGGACGGTGCGATGGCGCTATAATCAGCGCTTCCTCCATATTGGATTTTCTGAAGAGGTCACGCTGTGACGTGTCGATCTTCTGTAGGTCTTCAAGTGATACGAATTCGTAGGTCAGAGTTCACCAGACTGGAAACTTGGAACGCAGAGAAATGCGAAACTTCTTCACATGAGCTCGTGTTTCTGGTCTCCAGTGTTCGCACGTGAACTCAACGTAACGAAAAGTGTAGCGTGACCGCCGCGTTATCACGATGAAATTCGGCGTGCTGCATCGTTGCGCTAATCTGTAAGCGGATTTTTTAACGATTACTCGGCCGCCGTCAGCCAGTCGGCTTTCAGTCGCGTCTCGGATTCACTGGTTACCGCTGAGCAGGTCCAGGTTTGGTGCTTGGACCCCGCAAATCTCTGCTTGCAGCTTCTTTACTTCCTTCCGTTTTTCCTTTCCGTTCTTTCTCTGTTTTAAGCTTTTACCACTGAAACCATCATTTGTTTTTTTATGTAATTGTGTGTGTGTGTGTGTGTGTGTGTGTGTGTGTGTGTGTGTAGCTCTCTATGCTGTAGATCCTCAATGTCCCAGATGTCCACCTCCACCTGTAAACATACTACCACCACACATACATGAACATCAGAAGCAAGCCAGGTAATTCTCACACACTCACACACACACACTCACACACACTCTCTCACACACACATACACACACACACTTTATATAACCTACGTGTATGAACACACTCTGTACGGTCCCCTGTAGGCAGGCGCATCTCAAACCTGCGGTTCCCATGGCAACGCCCCAGGCCACCACCCGTGTGAGAGACACACCTGATGTGATGACGGAGGCGTGCGTACTTCCCTCTCAGCCAATCAGGACGGGCCGTGTCCTGGCACAGGAAGTGAGGCGCACCATCAGTCTCCCAGACGACTGCCGTGAGCCGCGTTTCAGTCCTGCTGCTGAAGTGTTTTGTGTTTCGTTTCTCTGTGTGTCCTTTCTACGTGACTTCTGATAAAATTCCGACAGAATTCCGGATTGTATATGTTTGTTTGTTTTTTTTTACCCGAGAAGAGTCAGGACATACAGAGATGCTAAACTGGAGGCCATAGACTTCCATCACTTGTTAGCAACATTAGCCTCAGTGCAAAACTAAAGCAGCAACATTTACACACTGAAAGGATGATCATGTGACTGCCTCATTTACATAATTTGCATAAATGTATATAAATAAAATTTTTAATGTTTGTGATTTTCAGGAACCGTTTTCATCACGTATTCGGTGGACGTGGCGGAGGAGATCTTTCCGTTTGTGACGTTTTTGATAAATCAAGGCTTCAGACCTGCGGTGAGTCTCAGCGTAATCACCTCGCCTCCTTAACGAGCTCGTTACCGCGTTAACGAGCTATCGCATGGCGGTTGTTTTGAATATGTGAATGTGACGTGGCTCCGCTCCTCTCGCCGCTGTAGATCGATATTTTCGATAACGCCGTGCGGCAGATGGACATCAACAAGTGGATGGACAGCTATTTAAAAGACGTGAGTTTATTATTTACTTTTATTAAAATCTGTTTGTTTGTAAATTAATGAGTTGCTGTTTGCTCACAAAAAATAATAACATTATACATTATGTTTAATTTTATTATAGAATAATGTTAATATTTTAGAAACATAACTGTTAGAATAGATTACTAACACAGCTAACAGCAAATAAACAACTAGCATCCACTCACTATTTGCAGTTTTTATTTATTTATTTGTTTATATATTTGTTTGGTTGGTTGGTTGGTTGGTTGGTTTTTATAATAACTAGCATCCACTCTATTCAAAACAATTTATTTATTTATTTATTTATTTATTTATTTGTTTATTTGTTTTTTATAATAAACCACAAACATCCACTCACTATTCAAAACAATTAATGTTTTTCTTTGTTTATTCCTTTGTTTGTTTTTTAATTTAAACAATTTCATCCACTCACTATTTGAAACGTTATTTATTTGTTTTGTTTGTTTATAAACAACTAGCGTCTACTCATTATTTGCAATTTTCTTTTTGTCTTTCTTTTAAAAAAATATTTATTTGTAAGAAATTACATAATCATTTATCATCATTTATTAAAAAACTAGCATAACTGTCTCCCAGGTTAGCTGGGTTAGCATGTTAGCTGGGTTAGCATGTTTGACTGAAGTTTTACCACAAATAATTCATTAGTGTTAGCGATGTTAGCATTCTTAACGGGTTCGTTTGTAATAAATCCGATTTAGTTTGGTCTGGGAACTAGCAGGTCTAACTCTGATGCTAATGTTGCTAACAGTCAGTGGATGCTAGCTAGCTGTTTATTGGCTGTTAGTTGTCTAACAGAGACGAGAAAAAATACGGAACTAATTTTATCACACGTTTATCTGCTAACTAACTAGCTAGCTAGCCTGATGCTAACTTACTAACAGTCGTACACCTTCTGTGTTAGCACAGTTACCGTAAAAACACCCTCGCAGACGGAGAGATTTATAGCGAAGTGGCGTTTACATCCTGCTGTACATTTTACGTTCTGAGGAAAATCGTAAACATGTCTTTGATTTTGTAGAAATCGGTTCTGATCATCATGGTCATCAGTCCGAAATACAAGATCGACATCGAGGGCGACGGATCGGACCAACACGGACTGCACACCAAATACATACACAGTCAGGTGACAAGCTTTAGTAATGTCTTACCTTATGTCACTTCCTGTCCTGAGGCCACCTGAATAACTGTGCTAGTTTAAAATGCTAACAGAATGCTAACACTACATGCTAATCCCTCTCTCTCTCTTTCTCTGTCTCTCTCTCTCTCTTTATATATATATATATATATATAGTAGTTCAATCAGTATATGATGTTAAATTTTGCTAATAAAATGCTAAATTTAAACGCTGTTTAAATTTAATTTATTTAATTTATTTAATTCTATTCTTCATTTTAAACTCATCCCTGTTCTCTTCACACTAGCCATGCAGGCTAACTGCTATATTGCCTTTGTGCTATCCAGACCTTGCTAGGCTAACCTCTTGCCTCATGCTAGCCTTCCTCTACAGTTAGCATTTTTCCTAGCATTTTTAGCTGAGCTGTAAATCATCATTATTATTATTATTATTATTATTATTATTATTTTAACACACAGATTGTGTTTTTTTTTTTTGTTGTTGTTTACCTCAGGAAACTTTTAACTTGAATTATTTCGATGATTTTTACAGTTACTCAGCAGCGCAGTACATGCTAACACTGCTAAGACTTTCAGACTCATGTGCTAACGTTGCTAAGTGAGCTGTACAGCTAGCATAACCGTCCCAATGTAATCTTTTTTTTATTTACTGTTAACGGTGTTAGCATTTTGATTATAGTTTTACTACAAACATATTGTTAATGTTAGCAATCGAGGAAATTCAGATTATTTGAATGTTTTGGTAATGTACTGTTTATTCACTGTTTAGCGTTGTTAGCATTTCTCGCAGTGTGAAAGAGGAGTTTAAATAATTTTATTATGTGTTTTATTTTTTCTCTTTTTCAGGAACAGGAAGTTCTGGATAACAACATGCTCTTTGATGTGAAATTTAATATTTTTTTAACGTTTTATATATATATTTATTTTTTTTTTAGCTGCAGAACGAGTTCATCCAGCAGCGCTGTCTAAATTTCAGACTCATCCCTGTTCTCTTCCCCAACGCTAACCAGGTGAGCAAACAGACACATTCAGGCAAAAATGCTAACGTGGCTAACGTTGATACATGGTCTCTGACTCAGAGGCTCCGCCCACAGACAGCTTAGCTAACTATCTGATTGGCTAAGCGCACTTTTGATGACAGTTAGCTTTAGTGAGTTATTAGCAAAAATGATTCAGGAGTTTTATTTAAAGCTGAGAGTGGTGAGTTGTGTGGTCGATAAACGCGTCAATCAAAAGGGCACTTCCTGTTAAAGTAGGCGGGGCTTGTTTGTAGTTTCTTGTGGGATTTTCACGTTCTGTTAGCGTCGGTTTCTCTAAAGCTGCTTTGTGAAAATGTTGCGCAAGTAAAACTGAATTACACCACGGCGATGCTGAATCCTGCGCTCTGATTGGTCAGAATTGTTGATTAGTTTTCAGCTCTGACAGTAGCGCAGGTTTATATTAATGCACTCTTCTAATACGTTATCGTTTCTATAGCAACAGCACATTCACAGGAACATGTACAGCGGACGCTCTGCTCATGTCATTGTTGATTAACATTTATATAACATTGATGGAAGGAGTCTCCAGTGTCAGCGCTTTGTACCAGTCAGAGGAGTTTATGCTTCTCTGCAGTTTCTCAGTAACAAGATGCGATGTGATTTTTGTCTTATCTTTAAGAGAAAGTGAGGGAACGACTGTTTATAGCTGCTGTAACGTAAACGACAACAGGAGCTAACTCAACTAACATCACATGTAACTATAAACGGATAAAAAGTATGACACGTCATTCTTCAATACCTTCACATTTTATTCTGTGGTATGTGTGATATGAACACAGAGTGTACTTACTGCTTGTGTGTGTGTGTGTGTGTGTGTGTGTGTGTATAGAGTCATGTCCCCTTGTGGTTACAGAGCACTCGTGTGTTTCGGTGGCCTCACGATGCTCAGGATCTGCTGCTGCGTTTACTGAGAGAGGAGAGATACATCGCTCCCCCACTCGGCCGTGACCTCACACTCAGCATCAGACCACTCTGACACACACACACACACACACACACACACACACACACACTACTGTTAGAAAATTCTCATACATACATAAGGTGGAAAAAATGGATCACAACTAATACATAATATTTATGAAATGTAAAAGAGAGATGAGTTTGCTGCCAGAGAAGTTTTTGGAAATACTTAAAAAACCCCACCTGAGCTTGTTGTGTTGAATTCTCTCCTCTATCTGAGCAGATAAACATTCTATCCATGTGCAATGTTAAAGCATCCAAAATAATAACTTCTTGTTGTTTTTTTCACACTCTACACTATTTAGACTTCTTCCTGTGAAGGCTTACGATGTGAGAATTTTGACTTTCATATGAAAATAAAGATTTATTTTAAGAAAACAGTATGATAAATTGTGTGTGTGTGTGTTAGAGATGTGGTGTGGGTCAGTGGTGTGTGTGTGTGTGTGTGAGAGAGAGAGAGAGAGAGAGAGAGAGAGTTGTGGTGTGGGTCAGTGGTGTGTGCGTGTGTGTTAGAGAGAGAGTTGTGGTGTGGGTCAGTGATGTGTGTGTGTGTGTGTGTGTGTGTGTGTTAGAGAGAGAGAGAGAGTTGTGGTGTGGGTCAGTGGTGTGTGCGTGTGTGTTAGAGAGAGAGTTGTGGTGTGGGTCAG
>JAKKZK010012417.1:0-12054 GCA_037577455.1 Pangasius macronema | reverse complement strand
GACTGTAACCCCGCCCACAGGCTTGTGATTGGCTGTTAGCGGAGGGCGGGAAAACACGTATGACGTAATAAATTGTCATTGGCTATTAAAAATGGCTGAAACAAGATGAATAAAAAAAGCGATTTTTTACATTTTTATATTTTTGTATTTACTTTTACACCACTCTCCTGTCAGATGTGTTCAAACTGAACACAAACTGAGCACAAACTACCATCATGGCGGCTACAGTGTCAGAATAACGAGTTAGTTTATAAGAAACAAGGCCAGCTAAGTGACGCTGTACAGTACGAAGGACAGCTTAGAGGAGCTTCTTGCTTGTTCTGTCACACTAAATAACAAGATAATTACAACTTGATTTTTAGTGTTATCCATTTCCTGATTTCCGGCTTTCGCGCGTCACAGGCGTTACTCCGCCCACCGGGTGTAGCCCCGCCCCCGAGCCCCACACTGCAGCGGGTCTGTCTTCCGGGACGCGCAGTCGAGCTGCAGATCAGTGTGAACTTACAGCGCTTCTCTCCTCAGCAGTGTCGCAATAGGCCAGCAGGGCTTCCAGGTTCAGTGTAAGAACACGTGTATGTGTGTGAGTGTGAGTGTGTGTGTGTGTGAGAGAGAGAGAGAGATAGATCTCGCCTGTAGCCATTACTGCTGTGAGAGAAGCTCTCACGTGGCTCCATCCTCGACCTGGAAGAAGCGTCATCTCCTCTCCTCTTATCTCATCTGATCTGATCTGATCGGAAGGAGATCTCGATTACTTTGTAATCCAGTGATCTTCTGCAGCAGTGAACTTCAGCATGTCGATGAAAATGGCATCTCTGATCCTCGAGGACGGGAGCACGTTTAAAGGCCATCATTTCGGTGCCAGTATTTCAGTATCTGGTGAAGTTGGTAAGTCCTGAGTTAACTTACTTGGAGGAATAAGATGTTAACCAGTGAAGCTGCTAAGGAGGAAAGCGACTGCTAAAATGCCTGTTGACATTTGGGATTGAGAACGTACATGTGTGTGATGTGTGTAATAAAAGCCGCACTGTTGCTACCTGGAGGGAAACTCTCAAGTTCCACGTGTTCAGATTTCACGTTAGACTTTGCAGACTTTCTCTCCTGGACCTAATGTTCCCCTGCTCAGGGCTCCAGGAGGTCTCGGAGGGATCCCTCTCAGTTCATTGTGCACATGTGAACACAAGATCTCTCTGCACTACACACAAAGCTGTCCTGTGTTCCTCATGCTGCTGTAGTCTGTTTACACAAAACTACAAACTACAGTAATTACACACTGCATAGCTCAGACCAACAACTTTCCAGATTGAGTTGAACTCCAGTGCGTCCGCCACTAGCTTTGCAGAAAGGTCCACCCAGACGTCAATCAGCATCACTGAAATAAAAAAAGAAATGATGAATAACTCCGTCAAGCTGTCCCACCTCTAATTGTAGCTAAACCTCTAATTGTATTTGTTTTGCATTAGAATTAATATTACTACTAGTCATTTTATAGATATCTCTATTGAGCAGTTTCCACTAGTTGAAAATTAGTTTTCCACTAGTCACATTTTTTAAAATGATTAGTCAGAATTTCAATCCATAACATAATTCTTACTAGTCAAATCTCAGCCATTCTCACTCAGCCGCCACTTTCACACACAATTCCCGGCCCGAACAGATCTCAAAAACGGCACAGAACATCTGAAACTAGACCTGAAAGTTCACGCATTGGAAAAGGAAGGCACATTTTTCTTCTTTTTCTCAGTCTTCGTGTAGGAAACGAGTATGCAGTGGTATACACAAGGATTGTTTGATTTGCAGTATCTACAAACGTCCCCCTCTCCCAACCTTTGCAATGCTTCTTACAACAGGAGTGGTTCTGTACATAGCAATCACCCCGTCTGCATGTACATGTTCTCCTTCTTTGCATTGGCCTACGCATGCAGAAATCGATTAGATTTCATTTTGTTTTATTTGCTGTAAAACAAGATTGTTGCAGCCGCATTCAGTTTGTAATCTAAATCTAGCCCCTAAAAGCGCCACTTGCTTTCTAATTTGCGGTGAAAACTTTTCCCGCTTCAGGTCGGTTTTCAGAGCCTTATTAATATATTATTAATATCCATGAGTAAAAATTGTATTTTTACTACCAATAATTGCATTTGTACTAATAAAAAATAAATTATGTATTAATACACAGTAAATACACGATAGCTTGCCATAGGATCCCACTTCAGAGACTCCTAGACTGTTAAGAGTAAAGAAAGATGACAGCAGCAAGGCAGATAATACACGCACACACCCACACACACACACACACACACACACACACACACACACACACACATCTTCAGGCTAATTTTGCTGTCACCGAAAAGAAATGTACACAAAAAAGAATTATTTTGTCGTGAGCTGAGATTCGTTGTGCTAGAATGCTTAATGTGATGCACTTACCAGTGTTTTAGCTTTAAAGCTATAGTTATCCGCTGGATAAAGAATGAGACTTAAACTGTTTGCAGTGCGATCTTTAGCCTAAAGACGAGTAATTTTTGGGTATTCGTGTGGTGCCACCCACAGCAATCTCACGGCAATCTGTAGGCTAGCCATGTGGGGGCCAGAAGCAGCAAGTGACACTCCAAACAGAAGGTAGCACAAGCATTGTAATGCACTCTGGGGCATAAAGCGGCCAGCCATTCCACCGTCAACAAATCTGACTGAACGCTTTAGAATGGGGCAGAGACAGCATCTAAACATCCCAGTGTACCGGAACTCTCTATACCATGAACCCTTCAGACCTGCACCTTTACCCAAGAGAAACGCTATTAACCAAAAGCTTACATGAACACACAGGTTTTCAGCCTAGACGTCATGAAAGTCCTGACTCTAACTGAAAGGCTGTTCCATAACTCTGGGGCTTCGTAAGAAAACAGTCTGCCCCTGCTGTAGTCTACATTATTCTAGGTACTAATAAAGAACCTGCACCCTTTGACCAGAGAAGACACAGAGGATCAAATAGTCAGGGCGTCTGTGCGACTGTGTGTGCTCTGCACATCTGTATGTCTTGGTCTGGCTAGTGTGGCACCTGGGCAAAATGGTGAACAAGCTCAGCATGGGTTCTTAGGTACGTCACAGTTGCACCGCCAGGTGGAGCAGCGCTATACCGCGGGCTTATACAGCACCGTTGCATTAACAGTACTGTTATTGAATTTGAGTAGTTGGGCAGCAATAATATAATAATAAACATAATGTGTTGGTGATATAAACAATAGTTACTGTATATTAGTATTGTGATGTACAGTTTGTAGTGTGTGCTTGTATTTTGTCTATTCCAGCCACTTCCGTGAGAATCACAAGTGTGTCTATGCCATGAATCATGAGTTGGTTTTGATGCTTTTGCCAAACTCCCTCTGTTTGCAGCTTTTTGCATCTCAGATGCTTCTGATATTTCACGTCAGGTCTATTTTTGCTATATTTTTCATCTACTGCTGAATGGAAGCCTCATTTAAAATAACCATTGTGAAGGATATTATCCTTAATTTAGTGTTACAGAGCTGGCATCTGAGTCGTAAAGGAGTTTTGGTGTGAACAGCACCTTGTCTGAGAGTTCCTCAGTCCAGGAAGAGACCTGAGCTCCCTTTAGTCCACTTTGAGGATTGTGAACAGCGAAAGCACTGAGTGTCATTTGCAGCTGTTCCCTTGCAGGTTCACTTTAACAGGACTGAACACGGATCATTTAAAGATACATATATGTGCTGTAAACCCCTTTAGATACACCTATTTGAGTAAGAAAAGGTTTAGCTTTAAAATTGAATATAACCATGCTTTTGTTGATCTAGAAAACCAGGTATCTGTAAACTCACGTGTGATCTCGATTACCCAGGATTTCGTAAAATTTGCAGAAAAGCAGATCAAAGGTTCTGTTGCGTTCAGTGAGTGGCAGTAATCAATGTCAAACTTCGCTGCTTTCTTCACTATCTTTTGTCTCATTACAACACAGTAGGCAAAGGTCTAATAAGCAAAACTGGTGACGTAAGCAAGATTTTCTACCCATGCATGAAATGTGATGTGATGTGGCTTTTGTTATCTTCAAAATAAAGCATCAGTGGCATTTATCCTGGTCACTGTTATGCAATTCTATTATGGAGAGCTGATGTTGGTTTTGCAACTTTGTGAGCAGTGAAATTCCATTAGATGTGGTAGGGGTAGTGACTGAGAGTCAGACTTGTAACCTGAAGGTGAACCTGAAGGTTGTGGGTTCGAGTCTCGGGTCCGGCAGGGATTGTAGGNAACTGCTCCCCGGGCGCCGCAGCTAAAATGGCTGCCCACTGCTCCGGGTGTGTGTGTGTGTGCACTACTGTGTGTGTACACTTGGATGGGTTAAATGCAGAGCACAAATTTGGAGTATGGGTCACCACACTTGGCCAGAAAGTCACTTCACTTCACTTAGCATTGCCTAGCTTCAGGACTGTACTTTTAGACTGACAAGAATGATTGTACAGCCACATGCAGGATATATGAAATATCCAGTGACCACAGCAAAGCTGGTGTTGTTACTTAATGTTAGATACTTTTAGATAGATTTAGTATAGAATTTATTATGGTAGAGAAAAGACGTCATTGTTGTGTCTTTAAACAAATCCAAAAGGCTACATACAGTCTGCTAATATGCCATATTAAACATAATTATCTTTATCTTCAGTTTTCCAGACAGGAATGGTGGGCTATCCGGAGGCTCTCACTGACCCGTCATATAAAGCTCAGATACTGACTTTAACCTACCCCCTGATCGGGAACTACGGTGTACCCAATGATGCCAGTGGTGAATTTGGACTTAGCAAGGTACATAACGACGGTGCTTATTTTCTCTATATCACATACCTCCTGATGTCATTTGTGTTGATTGATTCATCTTGCTCTCCCTTCAGTGGTTTGAGTCAGCCAGGATCCATGCTGCTGCTCTGATAGTCGGGGAAGTTTCTCAGAATCCCAGCCACTGGGGCTCAAACAAGTCTCTAGATACGTGGCTCAAAGAGCATGGCATCCCCGGGCTACAGGGTAAGATGCTCTTCTTTCCTTAAAACAGCTGGTGTGTATGAATAGATCCCAGAAGCAATGCACTACAGCTAATGCACTGCTGTTAAAATAAAAAAAATCATGTGTCATATGTTATGATATATGACATCTTTGCTCACCTCTAACTACACCATAAGTCCATTCATGGTTTTGGCAATTGACGCTTCTCTATTAGTGTGATGTTCGCTTTAGAGTTACGCCTGCACAAGTGTATAAAAGCGTATCATTTACGTGAAAAACAGGAGTTGACACGCGCGCCTTGACCAAAAAGATCCGGGAAAAGGGCACCATGCTCGGGAAGCTGGTGGTGGAAGGGACCTCAGCAGACAGCATACCTTTCGACAATCCTGATACTCGGAACTTGGTGAAAGATGTGTCTTTGAAAGTAAGTTGTGAATTATACTGTGTAGTTTAAATGGAAATTCTCTCTCTCTCTCTCTCTCTCTCTCTCTCTCTCTCTCTCTAGGCTTATTACTCAAATGCATGTTTGTTTGATTTCTGTAGGAACCCAGAGTTTTCAATACGGAAGGCAGCGTAAGGATCGTTGCAGTGGACTGTGGCATTAAGTACAATCAGATCCGCTGCCTGTGTGAGCGAGGTGCACAGGTCACCGTAGTGCCGTGGGATCATCCTCTGAATGCTGATGGTGAGAGTTGGAATATTTATTTCCGTATAATTTATGTATTCTTAGCATTTGCATGAGCCATGCTTTTAATTCCAGCCAGTGTTCAGGATTGTCTTGAATGTTTAAAGGTTTTTTTTTATTATTAAAAGCAGGACACTCAGCACAGAGGAGTGTTTCCATGACCAGTCAGTGATGTCTTTCTGTTTCTCCAGACTTCGACGGACTGTTTATTAGTAACGGTCCTGGTGACCCCAACCATTGCAAGGAGACTATTGAACACCTGAAAAAGATTGTGTGTGTGGAAAAGCCCAAACCTGTGTTTGGAATTTGCTTGGGTCATCAGCTGCTGTCGTTGGTTACTGGTGCCAAGACGTACAAAATGAAGTAAGTTCATATCGTTTGCGTTGCTTTTTCTAACGCCCAGAACTGTTGGTGGAATTTGCGGTTAAATGCCGGTTTGTGTAGAAGTTAACGTACGTGGTTTGTTCATAGACGTGTGTGAAAGGGTTTCTACCAGCTTATGCAATTGGCTTCTTCATTACACGTTTGATAGATGATAGATCATCCATGTTTATTGCCTAAGCAGAAGCAGATAATGGGTTGTTAATGAGCATTGCTTACATTTGGATAAATAACTGCTATCATAATTACATCCCAAGGTCAGTAGAGGCTTTTGGCAGGAGTACAAGAAGCTTTCTTAGCCCTCAGGATTTCCCAGGCTCTGTCCGTGTTCCCTTGGGAGCAGCGTGTTGTTGAAATTGCTTTTTGTGCTGAGCTCTGCAGTTTTACCTCGATACCGCCCCGGTGAGACAGACTCTGGGACAGATCGCTGTGTTGTTCTTCTCCTGGCCCGTGCCCAAGGCCAGTTCAGATGCCAGTCTTCCCCTTTCAGTGGAAATGTTGCCAGTGTAGCTGCATGTCAGCGTGACCAGAAACCTGCGCTTGTTGTTTACAGACGAACAGCTTGTTTTGGCTAATAGGACATTAGATTGTAGCGTAGTAGCAGACTGTGAAGTAACATTTATTTAAGTATATCATTAATGATCTTAAGCATTATGGAAGGTTATTAAAATTAGAACATGCACTATGAAGCAACTGTAATTGGTTAACTCTGTTTCTCACCATAGCAGCTGATAATTAATCAAATACGATTAACTGTAGCTCAATTATAGCGCAAAATGCTGCCATTTCTACCTGTTCCTCCCACCATGTTAGACCAAGCCCACTTCAGCTTTTTGGACACAAATACGTATATTTGGAGCACTAAACAGGTCCAGATCGTAGCACTGTGTCACATCCCTTATATATTGTCTTGTGCGTGGTCTAGATACGGGAATCGTGGGCATAACCAGCCCTGCATCCATAAGGGCACAGAGCGCTGCTTCATCACATCTCAGAACCATGGATTTGCAGTGGATCCTCAGACCCTTCCGGATGACTGGGACGTTCTCTTCACCAACGCCAATGACCACACAAATGAGGGCATTGTGCACAACTCTAAACCTCTTTTCAGGTACTTAATCCCGAGGAGTGATCCCGTGTGGTATGGGAATAGTGTTGTCAGTGTATGTTTATGGTTTTTTCAGCGTACAGTTCCATCCTGAGCACATGGCCGGACCCGCTGACTTGGTGAGCCTTTTCGATGTTTTTCTGGATGTCGTCCGAGATACTAGTGAGGGCAGAGCTGGCAAGTCAGGTGAGCTTTCTGTAGACAGGGGTTCATAAAAAAGACTCTTTTCAAAATGATGTAATTTCTGTAATTTTATGATTACTTAACCATCACTAATGGACGTTCTCTCATCTGTATAGTAAAGGAGAGGCTGACTGAGCATCTTACCTTCCCTGGATCTCCAAAGCCAGAGGACTTTGTTCGGCCCCGCAAAGTGCTCATTCTGGGTTCTGGAGGTCTCTCTATCGGACAAGCTGGAGAGTTTGATTATTCTGGCTCACAGGTAAATCTATATATTTCTCAGTGATGCTCACATCCATGTATGAAAATGGATCCCATGCATTATGTTCTCCAGAAGGAATCACCATCTTTCCGGTGTTTTTTTTTTTTTTTCTTCTTCTTCTTTCAGGCAATTAAAGCCCTCAAAGAAGAGAACATCCAGACTATTCTCATCAACCCTAACATTGCCACAGTGCAGACCTCCAAAGGCCTCGCTGATAAAGTGTACTTCCTTCCCATCACGCCAGAATATGTCACTCAGGTAATTAATGAATAAATAAATAAATAAAATCAATATCACTGACCGGTTATACAGATCAACACGGTAGTCAAGTTAGTACTGAGGCTTTTCAGAACTTACTCAGTTGTGGCTTTCAGCTATTCTTTAACTTTTTTTTTTCAGTCTCTATATAAGTTATATGCCTTAAAGCAGACGTGTTTGAGTTTTTACCCAATAGCCAGTGACGTTTGTACTCATCATGAGAGTATGAAGTTACACTGAACTGTTAGAGAAACCCTGTAACACACCCTTATTTCCTAATTACCCAGCATTCCTCGTCACATGAACCTGTACAGATTCATACGTATTTGTCCATATGCCTCATTTCCATGAATTCCATCTGATTGTACATCAGTTTTATTTTACAGTTTACTGCCAACTGTTTGACTGAAGTGTGGGAATAAAACCGAGAGCTGTGCTCGTTTGTAAGTGCAAAAGCATGAACAGAGCCTGTCTTTGGCCAGTTCGAGTGAGACTGCACCAGTTTCGTGCATGTCCCTAGAGAGACCAGCTTTTCAAGTTTCGTGATGACAGCTTGGCGCCAAACGTGCAAATGCCTGCTGAAAACTGACTGAGGAATAAGAGGCAATTGAGTAACGTTTTGCTTGTATTTCCTCATTCGTAAGTCACCTTGGATAAAAGCGTCTGCTGAATAAATAAATGTGATGGAAGTGTAACATTTCGGCTGTATAACCTTTGGGTCAAAGAGTAGTCCATGGCGCTATGCTGCCACCAAGAGGCGCAGTTTGGTGGCCTTGTTTTTCTGAGTAGTGGTTAATGTACCGCATCTGCCTGTGTGTCTATAGGCTTTACGGTTTTGGCTGCCTGATTTGTTTTACTGGAGATAATATTAATAATGATTGTCAGCTTCTGGATACACGCTTCTGAAGGGGAGGAAAGGGACTCCACACACCACAATGCGGAACGGAGTGGTGTTTCTCCTACAGAGTAATTTAAATCATTATTTATGCCTGTTGTCATGGATACATTTCAACGGGTTTACAGTTTGAAGCAAATGTTTCCCATGGCCATGTCGTAATCCAAAACACAAGGCTTCTTGATGGACCAATCCAACACATCCACCTCAGGAGCCGTGTTCAGACCTGCCTGGAGTGCACACATTGGTGCATGTTTTACATCAAGCAGAATAACACTGATACTTATAATTATAGAGCAGAACTAATAAAGGCATGTGTGTGTTTTTTGACACAGATGGCAGAAAAAAAGACGAAGGCATTTCCTGATAATTGTGCTCAAGGTCTTTCCCTGCATGTGCTCCCTGTAGTCTCCAACGGATTTATCAACTGCAGTCAACTCCAGAATTCTCAAACATTTTGACAAATATTTACCCCATACATTTTTCCAATGCTGAGCAAATTGCTGCTACAGCATTGTGTTTTTTTTCATGGGGACTCTGTTATTGAGGACAACAGAGAATGAAATGGTTTGATTTCTGGTCCCATCTGTAAACCAGGTGATCAAGAACGAGCGTCCTGATGGCGTGCTGCTGGCATTCGGGGGTCAGACGGCTCTGAACTGTGGAGTGGAACTGACTAAGCAGGGCATCCTGGAGAAGTATAACGTCAGGGTTTTGGGAACTCCAGTGGCCTCTATTGAGATGACCGAGGACAGGAAGATCTTTGTGGAGAAGATGGAGGAGATCAACGAGCATGTTGCGCCAAGCGAGGCAGCCATGTCTGTTGAACAGGTCAGCTCATCCGTCATGTGATCATTATATAGCAATCAAAGGAAATGTTTTTTTCCCCAGTGTTTTCACAGATTTGTACAGATTGAACTCTTAACATCAAATTAGCATTTTCAGTGCAGAATCTCTCCATGTGCAGGCCGTAGCTGCTGCTGAGAGGCTTGGCTATCCGGTGCTGATCCGCTCGGCCTTTGCGCTGGGTGGACTGGGCTCCGGTTTTGCTAACAACAAAGAAGAGTTGATCACGCTGGTCATGCAAGCCTTTGCCCACACATCCCAAGTCCTGGTGGACAAGTCCCTCAAGGGCTGGAAGGAAATCGAGTACGAAATCGTACGAGATGCTTACGACAACTGCATCACGGTAATAAACGTCCCAAATGCTCATGATCTGTGCACCAAAGGTCGTGTTAATAGCGTTTGTTCAGTTTAACAGCGTGACCACTTCATATTTCTAGGTTTGTAACATGGAGAACATAGACCCTCTTGGAATTCACACGGGCGAGTCTATAGTCGTGGCTCCTAGTCAGACGCTGAATGATTACGAGTACAACATGCTGAGGAGCACCTCCATCAAGGTCATCCGGCACCTGGGGATTGTTGGCGAGTGCAACATTCAATACGCTGTCAACCCAGAATCTGAGCAGGTAACGATGTCGTCGAGTCTACTTATCTAAATCCAGACTTACATAACCGCACCAGTAAAGGTTCGTAGTAGAGGAAAAGATTTAATATGAAACGCTCAGCTGTTCTTGGGAACTCTCAGTTTTGTTTGTCTCTTTGTGTGGAATATTTAACCCAAATGTGCTGTTCGTCATTATAGAGTTTCCTCCATTTTAGCATTTCGTACTCTCCCTTACGAGAAAATAATTCAGCCTTGCCCTGATGATCTTTTTCAGTAAAGTCAGATTGTATAGAATTGATCACAAGTGCCACCTTTCCCAATTCCCATTTATAGCACGTGAAACAAACGTGATACCTATTAGGCTTCAACTTTGTTCTTCTTTGAAGCCCCAAAAACACTGTGTTTGTCTCCCAGTACTACATCATCGAGGTGAATGCCCGTCTCTCCCGGAGCTCTGCTCTGGCTAGTAAGGCCACAGGATACCCGCTGGCCTACGTCGCAGCTAAGCTTGGCCTGGGAATCCCCCTCCCTGTCCTCAAGTAAGTGAGACGACGGAGAAGCAGCAGAATTCACCATGACCTTTCACTTCGCCACCTTTTTCCTTATACTTTTTCTTTGTCCAGAAACTCTGTGACCAACTCCACAACTGCCAACTTTGAGCCCAGTCTTGACTACTGTGTGGTGAAGGTTCCTCGCTGGGACTTGAGCAAGTTCCTTAGGGTTAGCACCAAAATTGGCAGCTCCATGAAGAGCGTTGGTAAGGCCACCTGCGTTATTCTTTGTGCCATTAAAAGGTTACAGTTTGCAAATTTTTCTTGTTTTCTTGTTTGACAGTTAAGTTTTTTCGCATCGGAAAAGCCAAAGTGGGAGGTTGAGAGAAATGCGTGATCACTGTCATGAAATTTGGACAGAGAATCTAAAAAAAGATTGTTTGTTTCCCAGGGGAAGTGATGGCCATTGGGCGCAGCTTCGAGGAGGCTTTCCAGAAAGCTCTCAGGATGGTAGATGAGAACTGCGTTGGCTTTGACCATACCATCAAACCAGTTTCAGAACAGGTTAGTCCTAACGATTAGATTATAACGTGATGATTTATTATTATTGTAAATCGTGGTTTATCTACTTGTTCAGATTAGAAGCTCAAAATCTTCTCTCTCGTCTCTTTTTTTTCGCTCATCAGGAGCTTCAGATTCCTACAGACAAGCGGATATTTGTGCTGGCTGCAGCCCTGTACGCCGACTACGGCATCGATCGTCTGTATGAGCTGACCAAAATTGACCGCTGGTTCCTGTACAAGATGAAGAACATCACAGATCACGAGAAGCTCCTGGAAACGTATAACCAGGATGAAAGTGCAATGCCACCTGAGGTGATGAGAAGGGCAAAGCAGCTGGGCTTCTCAGACAAGCAGATTGCTCTGTCTGTGCAGAGGTACGGAGTGATGCCGTACAGCTGATGGGATTCTCTCTGTCTGGCGTTTTATTCTGCAAGGTCTTTTCCGTCATGCAGATGTTTAACGTTCCTGTTGATTTTCTTTCGCTGTCTTCAGCACCGAGCTGGCCGTGAGAAAGCTGAGGCGTGACTGGAAGATTTTGCCTATGGTAAAGCAGATTGACACGGTGGCTGCTGAGTGGCCCGCCTACACCAACTACCTGTACCTGACTTATCATGGCACGGAGAGTGACGTAGTCTTCCAGGAGCCTCATGTCATGGTGATCGGCTCTGGGGTCTACCGCATTGGCAGCAGCGTGGAATTCGACTGGTGTGCTGTGGGTTGCATTAAGGAGCTTAGGAAGGTGAGTCTTCTACATTTACTACTGTTCCCTGGAAG
>JAKKZK010012414.1:0-24745 GCA_037577455.1 Pangasius macronema | reverse complement strand
TCTGTTACCTGTTTAAGACACTTGATGTTTCCTCCCAAAATGTACTGGTGCACTAATTTCTCCACGATGGGATGGGAACTGCGGTCCAGCTGCGTTAGAAAGCTTAAGCAAAAACCCTGCACACACACACACACACACACAGGTACTTTAGTCTGTTTGAGCTCTGTCTATATCTAAACTAAAACACCAGAATGCCAGATTAAAGATTTGCGAAAGTGTTATGCAATAAAAGGAAAGTAAAAAATTTTATATTTTCTAGACAGAACGGTCAGAAAGGGTGTCTCACCTCGTAGAGAGAACGTTGGACGTTGTAGCAGGGGTTTGTCGCTACGTACTTGAGAGCGCGGCACAGTGTGCGTAAGCTGTAGTGAGGCTTGTGGCCGGTGCCATCCACCAAGCGCGAGTTCGCCTCCTTACGAATGGCCAAATAAAAACTGCACGAAAACAACAAGCAGACCTTTTAACCTTCCGGACCGAACGGAGAAATCACACGGTAACACGTCCTATAACTATTTCATCGATACTGAAAAAGAAGAGACGTTTGGCTGTGACATGATTCCCAAACCTGATGATTCCATGGATGGTGCTTCTGTTCAGGTTAAGGCCTTTGAGGTAATCCGAGACCAGGACGCGTAAGTCGCTTTCGCTCTCCAGTTCCTCGACGTACAGCTCGGTAAACCTGTTGCGGATTCCCAGGGGCAGGTTCCTCTTGCCTACGTCGGTGGCCGGGTTCATGCAGGCGAACAGGCGGAAGTCGGAGTGGCGCACCAGCGGTTCTGCGTGCACGGTTATATAGTAGCATGTAAAAACAACTAAAATTCTCTGAAGGGGCTACGGCATCTCAAGAACAGCGTGACGGCTGTGCTACTCAGAAGCCCATGGCTCACCAGAATGACAGATATTTAGCTCACCTGTATCTCCTCGGTCCAGCAGCACCAGAGACCCGGCGCTGCCCTCCAGCAGCCCGCTCAGACACTCCAGGGTCTCGGCTGCAGCCAGGTTGATCTCGTCAAGCAGGATCCACTCTCCCTTCTTGACCGCCTGCGCCAGAGTACCCTAAACACACACACACACACATTATGTCAACACAGCTTGCTTAGAGACTTCCAAACACATCTTTTATTCACATAAATATTCCATATGTCTGATATTATTCTGCACTTCCACAGGACAGATGTGCGTTCTGTGTTTTTACCTCGACGAAGGCAAACACCAGTGCGGCTTCCCGAGCTCGGATCTGCTCCTGAGTCTGACTCAGCCTCAGAGCGAGTGCCTCCCACTGCTGCTGCAGCAACGCAGCTGATAAACACAACACACACACACACACACACACACAATCCGTGACCTCTCATCTATTCACATACAAACATTGATTAAGTGTAAGAATGGACTTCTGTTACCATTCGGCTTGTCCTGCAGCTCCTTGGTGAGAGCTGACTTGCACACGTGGTCCATGAGCTTGAGCAGGTCCTGCCAGCGTTTGCCTCGGAAGCAGGTCTGCACGTGACCCAGGAAGGTTATGTTCTGTTTGCGCGAGTACGTCTGAGAGAACAGATCCTCAAACGCCTCGCGCAAGGGCAACAGGATGAGCTTATGGTCCACGGGTTTGTACCTGCCAGACACACATCAGCAGCTCAACACTCCTGTCTATAACAGTGAATCCTGCTGTAATTCCAGTCACAGGTTTTTATTAATACGCTCACTGTAATGCTTTATTGTTTCTATAGCAACAGTTAAGACATAGACATGGTCCACGTAATTAAAGCCTAATAATAAACAGATTTTAATAAGCCTTGTTATTTATCTGTAAGGAGACATTTCTCTCATTTTTGGGGAAGGAGTCTCCAGTGTCAGTAGGTTTTCCACCACATGCAAGTCTTCAGGACAGAGAACAGGTAACGTGAAAAGCTGGGTTGGTGCTTTTCAATTAAAAAAAAAAAAAGGATGAGATGCTGATGACAGAGCAACTCTTTACAGCTGCTATAACATAAGCGATAACAAGTGTTTCATTCCATGACTTGGACATTTCCAACCTTCTGGATTATGGACTGTGAGGACGGGTTCACCGGATACCCCCGACTTACCCTCCCAGGAGATCAGCCGTGTCGCTCTGCTGGTTCATGTTGATCACACGCAGCTTGTGTCCTGAAGCCAACGGAAAAGATAAACGGCTCATATTTAGTATAAATCCTGTTGCGGCTCAGTCTTCTACCTTGCGTTGGAGAGATGAACTCACCTGTTAATCCAGCTAGGTACTGCACGGTGGAGGTCTTCCCTGTGCCTGTCTCTCCAACCAGCAGCACGGGCTCGCCTTTCGTGACGCACACAGCCAGCTCCTCCAGAAGCACGGAGGAGGGACGTGTCGCTGCGAACGTTTGCTTATCTCTGTAAGACACGTGTATAAGTATATATAAATATATAGGTGCAGCTGAGGCAGTTTTAATACAATTACATGAATGATACAATTATTGGGTTCAAACTTTCATCACTAAATGAACAATCTGTGATTTGTAACCATTGAACATGTTTCATAAGATTTCTCTTGAGGCAGTATTACTCTAAAAGCGGTCCTCGAATGACCACGTATTCTAGGATGCTCCTGTACAGCATGTTTGGCACATCTGTCTAATGTGCTGAGGGCTGTGCCAATGCGCCGAGCGATCAATTCAATGTTTATTCAATTTACCAGCAGGGGGGCAACGGCTTCAGGGCAAAGGCTGGCATGGACTGAAACTATCCATAATACCCCAGAGACAGACAGAGAGCTAGAGAGATAGATAGGGAGATAGACGGGCGTGAAGCCAGAGTGCGGTTCGGCTGAGGTGATGGCCTCGTAGAGCCTCTTACACTTCGAGGCGCACGGCGCCGCTCTGTTTCCGCAGCAGCATGGCGCGTCCTACCGTCACCTCCAGCTCTGTGATGCTGATGGCGGGCTGGTACATCTGGCAGAAGTGCTGAGCCTGAAACAGCACGTTGTGGAGTGTGTTACATAACATCTGGCCAAGACACCACTAATATTAACACAACGTTCACATAAAAAAGAAAAGAAAAAACACAATACAGCAATACAATGAATGGCACGTTTATTTAATGCTTGGTATATGGCACATTCTCTTATGTAGAACAGACATAAAAAAAAAAAAAACTCACATCAATGGAGCAAAAAGAAGGGCTTTTGCCTCACTTCGTTCACTGGGCTCTTGGCCATGGATGGCTGTGGCATCAGTGGGATTCGAACTCACAATCTCCCGATGATGCCACAGCCATCCGTGGCCGAGTGTCTAGGGGGCAAAATTAGCCTAGCTCTTGGAGTGACAGAGCTGGCATTACTCTTTCTTTCTCCCTTCTCAATCACTGTCACATTAGCCAATCGTAAGTGTCTGTGAGCTCATGTATGTGGAAGAGGGCAGATAGCGCTTCGATGCAGTGGCTGGCTTCATGTGTCTTAGATGAGATGAAGTTTTCAACCTCACTGGTTAGTAGCAGTTATATGACAGGGGAGATCTGGCTCTGGCTGGTGGGTTGGAATTAGCAGACCCATGTCAGCCGGTATGAAACAAGAAGGCTGTTGTAGTAGTTTATTTTTTATTTCCAAAAAAAAAAAAAAAAAAAATGGAGGAAATGCTAATTAAGTAGCGTGTACAAGGGAATTTCAGTTCAAAATCAGTGCCCACCATGGCGGCTCATAACTGCTTCATTATAAATAAATAAATAAATAAATAAATAAATAAATAAATAAATAAACCACCCACTCATAATTCTCTCTCCCACTTTTTCTCCCAAATTAAAAAAAAATTATTTTGCGTGTTTTGTTTTTTCATTCTTACCTTCTCTTTGGAGATGTTCAGCTTGCTGCCGATGATCTCGGCCAACTTTAGGCGGCTCTCTGCTTTGGACTGCATGGCAGTGAAGCAGTCCAGGGCCTACAGCACACACAGCATGTTAATACCCAAAACAATACTGATCCATCTGTGTGGCGTTTCCATCACACTGCACATGTCTTTTACTTCAGCGACTCCCAAACTGGGGTCCAACAAATGGGCAAATTATCTAGCAGACAAGCTTCAAGCAGCTACTGGAGAAAGCCAAGTGTGGCGCAGTCGTGGCCTAATGGTCTGAGAGTCGGAATTGTAACCCGAAGGTGAACCTGAAGGTCGTGGGTTCGAGTCTCGGGTCCGGCAGGGATTGTAGGTGGGGGAGTGAATNGGCACCGATCCCCCAACTGCTCCCTGGGCGCCGCAGCTAAAATGGCTGCCCACTGCTCCGGGTGTGTGTTCACTACTCTGTGTGTGTGTGCAGTTGGATGGGTTAAATGCAGAGCACAAATTCCGAGTATGAGTCACCACACTTGGCCACAAAGTCACTTCACTTCTTACATATTATTATACACATTTAAACAGTTCACTTTTTCATGCCGCATCTCCTTCCTTTTTTAAAGGAAAAAAATTATGATTTTTTTTTAAACAAGTCGATCAACGCATTCGCACGCAGTTACGCAAGTAATAAGTAATCTGATAATGAGAAAACCGGCTCTACATGAATCAGATTTCTTTTTAGGCACATGATGTACGGCAGCAAATTTTAGTTTTTTAAATAAATTTCATTACAATCCAATTTTACAATGATTTTAAATAATCAACCGGCTTTATCAGATTCCCTGAAAATCCAAAACAAGCTTTAATTCCTTAACAGACGCTATAATAGCATGCTGTTTACACCATCGCGTGTTTAGTGTACGCGTGAATCAGGGATCTCGAGTCTAATCCTAACCCTAACCCCTTTATGGATAAGTTCGAAGATCGTTAACGTAAATATGAGTGAATGAAACAACAAGGCATCTCCGCTGTAATCAGGACGAGTCACTCACCTCCAGGAAGACGTTCTGTGCCGTGCTAGAGGCGGAGCTGTCGAAGTTCCCGCATATTCTCTCACACCACTTCAGCAAATCCCTGCTCACAACACACAGTACCGACCAATAAATACACACTACATCCATTTCTCTATATCGTTACACCATATACAGTAAAACTTTTATTATCACCATATTACACACTATTCCGCTGGTCATTTCATTTCATCCACAATCAGTACACACAACGGTCAAAATGAGATCACAGTATTATTAGATTGCTGAATTGATTTTTCTTGGCCACACAATGGATTCAATCAAAACATCACATTATTGCAATACTGGCTTAGATTGATTTCTCCTTTGTGCTTTACTGAAAACACAAACAGTACAACTCTGGAGTGAGCACAGCAAAAATGACTGGGAAAAAAAAAAAAGTCTAGGCCAGGTGCTGGTTATTGCTCAGAGCTCAGGGAATCAGCAATGCTCCACTTTATCTGATTACCCAACAGCGGCATTGCGTTCTGTCCTGACGCCAACTTTACATGGTGTAGGTCTTCCTAATGGAGACTAAGCGAGATCGATGGACGCGTCTGAGCCTGAAAAGCTGATCGAAAGCCAGTCACATGAACAGCAAACCGGTACAAACCAGGTAGGCCATAATGAACCACAATCAGTCAAAGATTTCTAACCATGTACTTGATTGCAGCCAGGGGAATGGTGTATATAAAATGGTGGCAGAGTTTAACCATGACAGTTGATTAGCAAAGCGTGAATTTTTTAAATCCAAGATTAAATTTCACCAAATTTTAACGCTACCTCAGAGAGAGTCCTCGGCCTTCCAGCACTGCGGTTCGGTCCTCACTTGGGTTCTGTGGGCCGGAGCCGCTGACAGCGACGTGGTGTTTGTCTCCAGTCAGCTGGCAATAAATGTCCAGTAATCGATCCACCACCACAGCCAAGTTAGGGTACTTATTTTGCACCACCTAAGAGAAAGCAGGAAGAAAATCTCGCTGAGTAAAAGAAAGAATAGAACTGTGGTAATATAATAATACACTCTTGCTTGCCTGTTTGAGCTCGTCTCTGGTCATATTCCCAATCTGGAGCTTGTTCCAGTACTTGTCTAGTAGAGCAGCGTGGGTGCTCTGAGGCCGGTGCCACGCTCCACCGCTGTAGAACATCCTGAATAACAACAAACATATGACTACATGTGTTTATATACAGCACTGAAATCCAAAACCACATCGTATTACAAAATAAAACAGCACAATCAGTAGACACAGACAAAACGGCTTACTGAAAGTTGAGGAGCTCAACAGTTGATATGTTGTTTATGTGAATCATTGCAATATTTGTCAATACAATTTCTAAAGAACAAATGTTTTCGTCAGCCAAATCAAGCAAAAAATTCCCAACAGATTTGTAACTGTTTCCGTAACGCTGTTTTTTTTTTTAATACTCAGTTGTCTGTGTTAATAAACACCAAATCACCCATAAATTACCACGGCATGGCTGATTTACATTTAGTGACGCCCACAAAACTCCATAAAAAGGCAAAAATCTTGCATCAAAATCTCACAATTTTGCCTCCTCAGCACGGTGTGGGGAGCCCTAAATCTTCCAGTAATGCAGCTCAGCCACTGCACCGCCTCAGCTACCATAGATACACACCAAGGCGTCGTCTTTTTATAGGGTGCCATTACTTTTTGGCCTAACTGAACAGCTAGGCTTATTCTAGTCTTATAGATTATGCCCTGTTGCCAAAATAGGACTATAAGTTTGAATCGGGATCACGCTACAGTATTTCAAGTGAGCATAATAGCGGCACAGAAGTTACCCGTTCTCTCTCACACACACACACACACACAGTTATTGTTTCTTACCGTCTCGTAGCAAAGAACTGGAAGCCAGGGGCAACCTGAATGCAGTCCTCCCGGCCTGGAATGGTCAGCTTCTTGTTCTCCATCAGCGGCAGCAGCACGGATATCTGAATAGCGAACACGGCAATGTGAGAAACTATGAATCCCTGTATAAAAAAAAGTGGTAGATAACGAGTAATCCTTTGATATGGTAGGAAACTCACCACATCCAGCGGCGCGTGATCGATATCCTCCAGGAGGATCCAGTAACCCTTGGACACGGCCTGAGTGAGGGACCCTGGCTGCCACACAAACTTGCCCGGGATGTCTGTGCATCGGTACATCCCGAGCAACATCTGCAGCACACGCAGAGGAACGAACCAGTGAATAAATACCATTTAGACATCTCAATTATACTTGAGTGACTGTAGCACATGATTAAGGCTTTTTCACAGATGTGCCATAAAAATCAGGACATGCTAAACACAAACATTTCAAGACTCATGTTATATATAATTGAGGCAGGAAGTAAAGCCTCACCTTGCTGTCTGTCTGATCTCCCAGTTGAACCTTGAGGATGTTGGGGGATTTGATGTGCCCCGTAGCAGCTGCTAGATATTCGACCAGAGCTGTTTTCCCACATCCGATAGGCCCTTCCAGAAGAACGGGCTTCTGGGACGCCACGGCCATGGCGAGCCGCCTGAGGTTTCGACATGTTGAGTCCACCAGCACCAGGGTTTTCAAAGGCGTCTATGAACAAGAACATAATTTACAACCAACTGAAAGAGATATATGTAGAGTTTAATCAGAAACATGAAACGCTTGCTGTTATAGGAGAATCATCAACAACGGGGTGTTATGATGTCCTGAGCTGATACTATAGAAACGATAGCATGTTGGACTGTGATTTGTGGCTGCACTACTGCCAGAGCTGCTATTATAGAAAATTAATCAACACCTTCTGACCAATCAGAATTCAAATTCATTCTCATTAGCGCAAAATTCAATAACAGAGCATGTCACATATTTTTAGGAATACCTGCTCGTCTTGTCGAGGCGTCAGTCTGGGCAAGATCACACCACACACTGCGGTGATGCACCGCGAGAGGTCTTCTGACCCCATCTGACCCTTGGTGAGCTTATTTCCTTTTTCCAGCTGCCACATCACAGAGCCCTGATTGGCTAAAACCAGAGCTTTGTCAACCTCCAGCTGCTGAGTCTCCTCCAGCGACCTGATGATATGGAAACGAAGAGTGTACTAAAGACCAGAAGCACTGCAAGATCTAACAAAGCATATTTAAAACAAACAAACCAAAAAAAAATGGGAAAGTAAGTGCAACATACTTCATTTTTAGATGTAGAATCTCCTCACTGGACAGAACCTTCCTCAGGAAGATTGTTTTCTGGTTGTCAGTCATGTGGGACACCAAAGCAAGGCACTGCGCTGTGTATCTTTAATCAAATCAGATAAAATAGAATAAAGGTTAATGTTGGACAGAAAGTAAATCAGTGAATAAACAGGGTACTCGGACATTCAGTAGGAATCGCTGATCCAGAAATGCACGTTGGTCAGAAGTGTCAGAAGGACCGTTTCACAGCCGTACCCTCGGACCATGACGTCACTCGTGAGCAGCTGCGAGATGCAGACGCTCCAGTCCCACAGCACGCGGAACTTCTCGCAGTCGCTCTGGAGGAAGCGGAGGGTGGCCCCCATCAGGTCCCGCAGCTTCATGCGCCTGGGGCCGTACTGGATAGACGAGGCCTCTTCGCTAGTGAAGAACAGTCTCTGAAAGACGGGTGGCGCGCTGGTGAAGTACCTCGCCGCAAACCTGGAGGTTGAGAGGACGTAGTGTCTTAGAGCGTGACTTGTATGATGTGTGTTATTATGAATTGGAAAAAAAAAAGATGGCTCTGCTTACGCCTGGGCATCGGGACTGACGCTGAGGAGCTTGCTGAGCGCCACACACAGTCTCTCGTGGAGGTCATGGTTGAGCCGGACGTCCTTCTTGATTCGTTCGGCGTTCCTCTCCAGCAGGTCAAGCACGAGTGGACGCAGGTGCCGCGCAATCAGGAGCGTGTACTCCTTCTCTATCAGGAGCTGAGCCAAACAGCACAGGATGGCTTGTCTGTCCTGCTGGCTCCATGTCTGAGAAAATAGTACAAAAATGGCATTTTAGAGTGGTTAAATGTAGAAAGTGTGTGTGTATGTGTCTGTCATATTAGCAGCAAGAAACAAAACATAGGATGCTAGAACCTGACTTGGTTAATGAAGTAAATATGTCCTACTAACAGCAAAAAAAAAAAAAAAAAAAGACTATGATGTGACTCTTAATAGTTATTATCATATTGTTAAATGAAATATATATTATTGTGTGTCCTGGGATGAAATAAATGTTAAGAAAGGTTTTTAAAAAAAGAATAATAATCATTTGTTTAGAGATACTACACTACCTAGCTAGGTGAGTAAACAAGCTAGCTAACCTTAGCTACCTTATGAAAGAACACGTGCAGGTTTTTAAATTAGTGACGAATTAATACATTATTAACAAAATATAAAAGACTTTTTTTTTTGCAAAGTGTTTATTTAACAGAGTGTATGATGAAGGTGAAGTGATATAAACGCTGTGAGGACGGCCAGCAGCAGCAGCACTAGCTAGCGTTAAACGGACATCCCCGCGCGCGCGCGAGGTTACTATGGCAATGTGGCGGCGCGTGGTCGCTATTCCAGCGCGCGCGCGGCTCACCTGTTTGGTTAAGTAGGCGCCGAGCTCGCCGTGACTCTTCTCGACGTGTCTGGAAATCGTGGTCAGGGAAGCCAGGCTCAGCTCCACAGCCTCCATGCCGTCATTTAGCCGCGCGTGCAGGGGAGAGGGGGGGGGGTGTGGGAGCAGCCGCGGACCCCGTGTCTCGGGAGCACGTGCACAGTTAGTTTTTGTTTGTTTGTTCAGCGGTTTATGAATATTCCGTGTAAACCGGGAATCAGAAGGCTCGTCGCCGGAGCAGATCGTCCGGGATGGATGACAACAACATCAGCGAGCACGTTCCCGTCAGTGTTAAAGTGCCCGTCCACATGTGAGTGGCGCTGGATCACTTCCGGGTCACTGTGTCATCGCGTGCGCCGGAGCCTTTGCGACAGAAAAACACTTTTTTTGACTTTTCATTTTATTTATTCAAGTGAAAGAGGAACTTTTAAAAAAAATGTGTTAATAAAAAAAAAAACGATAATAATAATAATAATAAGTTTATAAATAAGTATAATGATTATCATAAATGTCAGTAGTAAACAAATAAGTATTTAAAAAAAATATATGTTGCATTTCTGGTACTACTACTATTATTAATAATAATAATAATAATAATTATCATTTAATAAATGGCGAGGGCAATCACATATGTACTTAAAATTGTGTTGTATGTCTACTTTATTTATAATTTATTTTATTATTCAAATGAGGTATACTACTACTACTACTACTACTACTACTAATAATAATAATAATAATAATTACTATAAGTATATTAATTAAGAATGTAAGGAGTAAACAATGGCTTTTTAATGATTGTTACACTGTTATGATATATTTATTATTTATTGTTATTTAAGGCTACTGTGTTATTCAGCGTTGGTTTGTGTATTTGCTTGAACTAGTAGTTGTATTGGTATTTTATATATATTCTAATATAGTAATAATAATTACACAGACTCCAAGGGTAAACAAATAGCTGTGAAAATATATTTTAAGAAAACAGCTACTAAATTACGACGAACTGCAGTGACTCTAACATTATTTAAACATTATATCTGTTTTATTTGAGCTTCCTGGACACCGCAGGTTTAATCATGACATGTTCGTTTTGTTAGTTTTGTGCTTAATCCAGAACAAACTTATAACATTAATACACAAGTTAACACCAACACCACAGGTCTCAAACTCTTAGCGCTCACGGAAACCCCGGAAGTTTAGAGACCGCGCGAAAATGTCGTCACTTCCTGTTTTGCGACGCGGTTCGGGTTGGCGCGATTGTTTTTGGAGCAAAGCGATTCTGAAATGGTAAGAAGCGAGCTACACCAAGCTATATTACTCTTTTCAGTCGTTACACGGTGTCACAGATTCCTGTTGTTTTGAAGTTTACAGCGAATTCTGTTGAAATGTTAATAAAGAGTTGTTTTTTTAAACGCTTTAGTTTACACCGCTAGCTAGTGGATCAGCCTGGAGCCCAAACGCCTCCGTGCTCCCTTTCCGAGTGCACTACTCCAGAGTGTCCCTAAAGCTGATGGCGCCTCTGTTCTAGTGCACTACGAGTTAAAGCGGCGCTTTTCAGGACTCAGCCCGTGTTAAGCTAATCTAGGTGAATGTTAGCGAACAGGTTGTGGGCTGAATGTGGGTTCTTAGGTACTCACACACATATATACACACACTTATACTTTTTTAAAATGTTTTTGCTCATTAGCTGTTAGCTCACTATCCTTACAACACCTTCCTGCTTTGATTTGTGCTTTTTTTTTGTAGCATCTAGGCTAGCCAAGTGTAAGCCTCCTTCTCTTTGTTGTTGTGTCTTCAGCTTAAATGCTCAAAGTTCACATGATCATTAACACTTGCATGATCATTGTTCCCTGCAGACTTCTCGAGCAATGTGAGGCGTGTACTAACCCGCAGAGATGGAGACGAATGCCATAGATGAGCTTTATGGTGATCTTGGTCAGGGGCATCATGGTAAGATTCCACACAATCCATAATGCACATCATGATGCTTTCCGTTTACAACATATCAACAAGAGCGTTGTACTTCTGGAGCAAGCCGGCATGTGTTAAAGTGGACAAATCATTCACGATACGATATCAACATCATCATCATCATCATCATCTGATCTGATACGGACCTCCTCGCAGTCACCGTAGATGATCAGATATCTGTTGAACCACTCACGATTAGGAAAATGTTATTCAAAGATTTCAAAGACTGAGTAGCTATAAATATAAATCTAAGTGTATTTCTTTTTTTTTGTTGTTGATTTAATATAAACAATAGAGTACACAGTAGGTGGGCACGATATAACCGAAATATCACATCACGATACTTCCGCAATACGCAATACGCATCACACGATATTTGATACTTCATGATACTTGAATTTAACGTCTACAGAAATAAATTAGCACTGAAAACAAGGTGTGTGTGTGTAACAGTTTTAATGCTTCCGAGTAGTTGATATCTTGTAATTGTGGTTACTGTTTTAAAAAAAAGTTCTAAGAAGATATCACAATACCCACGATATGATATCGATTATTATATCATATCGCCCAGCCCTGGTGCTTCGTAAACGTACAGTAAGTAAGTGTAATAATGCATTCACACAGCCATTTACCGACATTAAACATGTAAGTAAGTCACACCTCTGTGTATTAAATATATAAAGGCCGTCTATGAAATACACACATGGCAAAGTAAGTTAATAATGTACTAGATTATTTTTGATTTATTTGCGATTAGACGATTATGTAACGATCGTGATCGAGATAATAACAATCAGGTTCCGAACCCAATACCCATAATCAGTACCCGATCGGTGTGTTCATGTTTATCCATAAATACAATCTCTTAATCAGGCTTTGTTATGTGATACAAACACATTTTTTTAATGAATTTTCAGGCACAGAATAAAAATGAAAGATGATTTCTTCTCTAACGTCTTCCAACATAATCTGTTTAGATTCTGTCCTGAATTATGACGAAGAATCTGTGGATATTTACTCAGGACTTGAGGACAGTCCCAAGAAAAATAAAGACAACGGTGAGCGTCCCAATTTTTTTTTGCAGCAAAAGTAAGCATTTTAATAACACTGACGCAAGACCTGGACTTTTGCTTACGCTTTCTGTGAGTGTTGTAGTGTGCTTGTTGTTGAATGTGGCATCTCTGTCGGTTTTTCTCCTCAGGCAAGGACAGCAATTTCCTTTCACCTAATAGGGTGAAAGAGTCATTGGATCTGTATGAGGAGCTCATTACTGAAGAGCAGGAGGAGAAAGACGCGACCTATAATGAGGTTTTAATCCTTGTCTTTTTGCTAGTGTTAATTTGATTCTTATACACAGCGATAATGGGTCTGACTTCTTAATTTCTAATTTCATCGCAGTTGAAAAGTAAATTTGTTGCGGCACAAAACCAGGTGCAGGATTTGATTGCAAAGTTGCAGCAGGTGCAAAATAAGGTATGTAAATTTACCTGCAGACCTTTACACAGTTTTTAAATTTTTATTACGGAAGAAGTGAAGTAAGGAAGAAAACACTTTGGGGGGTGCTGTAAGAGGGAATTAATCAACGATGGGGCGGTGTGATGAAGCAGAGTTACTGCTATCACTCTAAAGCTGAATATTTTCCAATAACGATAAGCAATTTGTCGTCAATTACAATTACACTTTTTTATAGTTGCATTTAACTTAGCAGTTACATTATATCAGCTATAAACACACATTCCCTCGCCATCATCTCTTTCCTCGTTCATCCTCAGCCGCTAGAAAATTAGTCGACACCTTCTGACCAATCAGATTTGAGAATTCAGCAGTGCTTTTGTATAATGATTGTTATTGCATAGAGTAGTAATAATGATTAAACAAATTAGTGAGAAGAAACAACAAACATAATCTGATGTGGGTTTTTTTTTTTTGGTTACAGAACTCAAGTTTACACCACGAGAACACTCTGCTGAAGAAAAACATATGTGCACTTATCAAAACGGCTAAAATGGAGATTGTTAGGAAGGATGAAGAGATAAGCAAGTTAAGCAAAAGGTAAACAATGCTCCGTTATGATCAGTTTGTCTGGTGGCTTTACAGCGTCTATAATGCATGGATGCCGTGTAGAGAGAAATGACTACATCTTTCTTTACTGGATGTTCCTGCAGATCAATTCGGGGTAGTTTCCATCCATCTATGAGGGAAAGAGGACAAGATGCCTACAACAGGAACTTGACAAATTTGAAAAGCCCTGCTGGTCCTGTAAGGGAGTCTCAGGATCCTAAAAGAGACAAGGGGTTAGCAGAGGTGTCACAGGGAAGACCATTAAATCAGCCTGGTGATTCATCCTCGGTGGATGCCACTCCATCATCGTCTGTGGTGCTGCGAAGATGCTCCAGGAGCAACCTTGAGAATCCTTTAAATCGGCAAAATAAGGATTCTCATGGTTTGGATTTACTTTCCATCCCCACTCCACAAGATCACAGACATGCCCAGGATAGTAGGACGTCTTATAGCAGAGACAGGGAAAGCACAAGCACGAACTCTGAGACTAGCAGTAGGCAGAGCGTTTGTGATGAAACGGATAGCAGGAAGGGAGCGAAACAATCTGGTAAAGAGAGCACCTCAAAAGAGAGGGACATATCAGAAAAATCTCAAACCAAAATGGATAAAAACAGATCAGAAAGAGAGCAGATGGAGTCTGCAAAAAGCAGTTGTGGATCCGGCAATGGTCAACGTCACCAGCATGACGATCCTGTAACGCTCAGGAGATCTGGCCGTCCGAGGAGTCCTTCCTCTCATCCACGACATGCCTTCTCGTCTACCCCCGATTCATCTAGATCGAATGCAGACACACAGAGCAGGAAAGAAGAATTCCGGCATAAGCAAGGACAGGAAAGACAAAGCGGACATACAGACGTGTCTGGCAGTAGAAGTGAAAAGAGCAGCTCGGACAAGTTGCACCAAAAGATGGAGAAAAGAGGAACAAGGGAGCATCACAGAAAAGAGGAGAGGAGGCAAGAGGGTATGAGCAGCTCAGAAAGGAGACGGACCAGAAGTGATGGGATCAAGGAGTATGAGCATAGGAAGACTCAAAGTGAAGAAAGAAATAGACCAGATGAAAAGAATAGCAATAGAGGAGAAAGAAGAAGCACCAGGTCTGAGACTAGCAAAGAACACGAGCAACAGAATGCCCAAGATTCGAGTACCACAAGAAGGACGAGTAATAAAGCAGACAAAACACGCATCAATGATGGAAAGGACCGAAGTCGCGCTGACGAAAATAGACTGCATGGTTTGCCCGTTAAACCTAACCATAATGCTCAAAAGCTGAGAAAAGATCAAGATGACAAAAGGAGGACATCTGGCAGAACTGAAGAATCATCCAAGGGCAAAGCATCAAGCAGTCGTGATGACTCTAGAGGTTATACAAGTTCTGATAAACATAGTGCCAAGGAGAGTATAAAAGGCAAAGGGAGGGTTGATAAAGAAAAACGAACTGGCACTCCAGACAAAGGATCAATGGACACTCCAGATAATGCAAGGATCCCCAAAATGAGTGAGGATGGTAATGTTCAAGTGGAGAGCCTCAGAATTGCAAGAAGAAAATCTCCAATAAGGTTAACCACCAGTTGTGATAGTTCTGCCATGCCAGAGGAGAGTAGTCCAAAAAGAAAATTAACCTTTATGGAAACTCTGAACCTGACTGTCTCACCAATTAAAAGGCAAAACAACTCTGAACGAGCTAAAGAGCCAGTTCAGCCACCTCCTGAGGACATCCTTGTAAGCAACTCGACTAAGGACAGAAGTTCGTTTGAGGTTGGAGAAGAGTTTTGCGTGATTGATGAAGTAGAGGATGACTCTATGGATGACTCCCTGGCTCTCCCTACCAGTACAACCACACAGACACATTATAAAGAACCACCAACAAGCCTGGAAGTCAATGGAAAGGAGCTTGAATTGCCAAAAATGTTTGATGGTGACCTGAGTGAAACTCGATCTGGGAAAATGGACAGTACAGATTCGGCGCTAAAGGAGGATGAATCCATTACAAAAGCAGATTTTGTAAATACAGATGTATGTCCTACAAGCATTTCTCAGAAATGTGTGGTAGATAAGACTGCTGTTCCTGAAGTTCCTTTAGCCCCAGAAAATGCTGAATCAATTGACAGTCCCTCTGTTCCTTTAACTGATGTTAGCTGCAAAGAACAAGACTCTCAGGCTTCTGTGAAGAAAGATGAAGAAAGGAGAAGGATCGGTACTCAGAATTCTAGTGAAGGTGGCCAAATAGATGATAAACCTGAGGCATTAGTTCAAAATGACACACCACAGCAGGAAGAAGCCACCTCTGTCATGGCAACTGCTACGGCCAAGACTTGTTCAAATTCGGACCCCTCTGTGTTTCTGGAAGTTGTCTCTAGCACTGTTAGCGTGGAAAATAACCACCAAAGCAAAGAAACAATAACTGTTCCAGACATGGAGATCACACGAGGCCTTGAGAACCCAGATCTTTGTCCAGGCCCACAAGTAGGGCCAAACGCTGAGGCGATTAATGCCAACACCATACTATCTGAACAAGCAAGCTCCTCTGAGCCTGATTCCACAGAGACTGAGATTGAGATCTCCAGGCCTTCACGGTCTGTATTGGAACCTCATGATGAAGATTCCATGATGCTGACCCTGAGCAACATTAAAGTAATTCCAGAAGCCATCAGTCCTCTTACAAGTCCAGTACGCCAGATAAAGAAATCCCAGCAGGAGCACTTAGGAAAGGAACCACATGTCAAAAGTCTCAGCAAAGGTCAGTGTACTATGGGCTTTCTGTATTTTATGGTTTTGGAAAAAAAAATCCAAAAGGGTTCTTTGGTTTGTTTTACTGGGGGAAGTTCATGCAGAACCATACAACAAAAGAGTATATATTAATAAAGTCTTGCAACTTTGCTGAAATGTATTACTATGTTTTAAAGTGATCTTTAATTTTACTTGCAGGTCAGATGTTTACACATTATATACACAAAATTTATTTATTTATTTTTGTTTTCAGATTTCTCCACATCAGCCACTGTGGCAGATAAGGATGCAGTCAAGATGGACATGAACAAAGAAAACAAGAGACCTTATTCCTCGGTCATGCCAAGTGTGCAGAAAGATCAGCAAGAGGCTCTTTCCTCTACTGCTACTGAAGAAGACTTGGAAGAAGGGGAAATCATCAGTGAGAGTGATGGGGAAGGTGCTCTGGTCATTCAGAGTCCTCCAAACGAAAAAAGATCAAGTTTACGGAATCAGCCCAGTCCCAGATCACCAAGGTTACAAAAAAAAGCTCAAATGCGACCCGCTGTTACTCCCAGCCGCAAAGAACAAGAGAAAAACACGACTCCTAAAGACAGTCCCTCCTCGAACAAGAGGCGTTTCAAAACCGTCACTGTTCCACCCAAGGCGAAAATTTCAACTTCTGCTGAATTTATGAACATGTTGTTATTTATACGGTCAGAGCTGAGACGAAAGTACATGAAACTTCATAAAAATGTCACCAAACCAGCTTTTTGCTGCATCGTTGAAATGTCTCAGGCTTCTTTCACAGAATTTGTTGACAGCGTAAACTTTCACAAATTTTGCAGTCAAGGAAATGAAATCAAACCTCGGCTCAATAAGATAATCTCTTCTGTAATGAGCAAGGTCTCTAACAATGGCATTGTGAACCGTATCTTTGAGCAACGAGCCGAAGATCTCAAGCAGAAGCTGTGGAATTTTGTAGATGGCCAGTTTGATTTTCTGTTTAAGGAACTAAAAGCAGCACTTAAAGGTGCTCCAGATCTTTCCAAGAATAAATCATGTTTTGAAAGTAAGCAGTCAAATCCTAGGGTAAAAGACGGTTTGAATGTGGATCTGAGCAAGCTACAAGCTAAAGAACCTTTGAGCACAACTGAAAACAGGCCACATAAAAAATCTCAGGGTGAAATAGAAAGCGAGGGCCAAAAGGTCCAGGAGAAGATCACTTCTTCAAACAGTTTGCCATGTAGAGGCATTGGCAGCAGTGGTAAAAACATAAAGGCAACCATGGAGGAGGGGACCAAGGTACCAGAGGTATCCACACCTAACCAGTGTAATCAGCTACAAGCAGTTTCATCATCTGAGAAATCTCTTCCAGAAGGTGTCCCCGCACATGAGAACAAAACCTCCAGCTATACCCGCCGTCTTTCTCACAGTGGATCAATCCAAGATAGGGCAGACTTTGAAATTCTGACAGAGCAGCAAACATCAAGTTTGACCTTTAATCTGGTAACTGATTCCCAAATGGGAGATATATTCAGATGTCTCTTGCAAGGATCTGATCTGCTAGAGACTGGTGATCATCAAAACTGGCCACTCAACACCCCACGGAAAGAAGGTCAAGCTGGAGAGAGTCTCATTGGGGTCATGACACCCAGCAAGATGATAACACCATCGAAGCTCATCACAACATGGACATCTATTTCACCTTACAAGTTTCAAATGCCATTAAATCCAGCACTCCTTGATGAAAACTGCATGTTGGAAGTACCGTCTAATGCTCTTTCTAACCAGTCTGCCCCTGCCGTGGCCACAGTGAGTTCCCAGCAGTCTTTCTCTATTTTGGCAGAAGATTTGGCGGTATCTCTTACCATTCCCTCTCCCTTGAAGTCAGATGGCCATTTGAGCTTTTTGCACCCAGCTAGTGGACCGCCACGGTCCACACCAAGCAACATCATCAGTGCTCACTACAGCGAAGATGCACTTCTTGATGGAGAAGATGCCACCGAGCAAGATATTCACTTGTCTCTCGAAACGGACAACTCCAGCAGTCCGTCAAGTACCAGTGGAAATTGGGAGGCTACAAATCCAGCAGTGTTCCAGTTCAAACCCAACTTGCCTATGCAGGCAGAGGTAATGGAGAGGTCCAATGATCACTTTATAGTTCGGATCAGACATACGTCTCCTGGGGTACAAGAGGAACCCAAACAGGAGCACAAAGAAACGCTGCCAGCTGCAGAGGTTTTGTCTTCACATACGCTGGATCGGAGACTACCCTTGGCAGGTAAGCCTCAGGTCATCTCAAATGAAAGAAGTGAAGCTGAAACATCAAGCAAGAACACCTCAAATGGTGTGCTTGCAGAAGGCAGTACAGCCAACTTGCCCAAAACCACTGAGAACCAGATCGAGCAAGCTGAGAAAGGTGCTGATGCCACTGGAGTCACTGCTGCCAAAGAATCTGAGCATGAGTTAAAGAACGCATGCCACAGGGTGTCCAGGAAACGTAAGAAGCATCATTCAGGGCCAAAAGCAAAACGTTCTCGAAGAGAGAAATCACAAGACAAACAAGAAAAACAAAGGCACAAAAAGAAGTCAAAATCATCCAAGAATAAAAATGAGAAGACCCCTTCAAAGAAGATCAAGACGCCATCTCCTCAGTTGTCTCCTAACAGTCTCTCTGCTAAGAACGTAATCAGGAAAAGAGGAGAAGTGGTGGTGACCTGGACCAGGTGAGTGTATATTAGACTTTGGCTGCTGTAGCTAATGTTGTGTCCACAGTAAGTCATTGCCAAGAATCAAGCAAGCAACAATTTTTTTTTTTGTATTGTTTTTTCCTCAAGGGAGGAAGACCGAGATATTCTTGTTGCGCTCAAAACGAAAGGAGCTTCTTCTAAAACATTTGCTACTCTGTCATCCAAGTTGAGAAAGACACAAGCACAGGTATTTTATAACTAACTATATCGGAAGTAGATATGAGATCTACCTCAAGGTAGCCAAGGCTGAACCTAACAATGTCCCTTTCCCGTTACAGATTGAAGAGCGATTCACCCAGCTCATGAAACTGTTTAAGAAGAAAGAGAAAATGGAGAGCTAAGCCACTGTGACTGCAGGATAATGGCTAACTAAAGAGCCACAGGCAAAGAAACCAGCAGAACCCAGTCCTTTCACTGGATTTTGACAAGCTGGAGAGTTTTTTTTTTCCCTTCCCAGTGTTCTTTTGAGGAGGCAAGCACTGCGAAATAATCTGCAATACTCTGGTCGAGAGTCATTGTCTTATATTTTGGCGCCTTCAGTTAAGTTTATAGGTCATTATGTTCAATTCTAGGCATGAGCCGAAATCAGTAGATGTTGACGGCACTCGATCCATCACAACATTTTGGTTCCATGCAGTTCATTTGGTGTAAATTTTTTTTATAGATATACAAAAACCATAAATAACAGCAAAAAGGTTCATTACAACATGATGTCTAAACTGAACCTGAGGTGAATTAATGGCTTTCCATTAAAGACACTGGAGTCATTTTTGCCTAGTACCAGCTACCTCGAAGAGATTAAGCATGCTTGAATGAGAAGTAGAAAATATGAGGTGGTGTAAAGCCTGACAGAGCATAGACCTGTGTTCAAGAAGTGTTTACCAAGGAACTATAAGCTGCCACCAACATTACCATACAAAACTTAGTTCCTTTTTTTTTGTGTACTTCATATATAATTATCTTCAAAAATCGTAGCCATCCAAATCACAAAGACACATGATAATTCAAAATGAAGCAGAGCAAACTGTTACCTCAAAGGTTCCAAATAAACATGCATTCAGTTGTTCATGACAGTTCAGAGTAATTTCTTTAAAGTCAGTAATTGAATGGTTAAAATTTCAATCTCGTTGTCCTGAACTCAGGATTTTATTGTTCCTCAGATTATCACCAGGCCTGCAGGCTTGTCTTGTACATATGATAAATGTGAGAGTTGTTAGAAGACTTTTATTACTTAATAAATTTATACCATTTTTATTTCGCCCTGAATGCAGAGATTGCTAGACAGCCTTCTGTCGAACTTCCTGTCTGAATAAATATTCTGTAAATATTGTAAAATGCAGGAAACCTTTTTACTTTTTAAAATAAAGTTAATTTATTTCAAGTCTGTGTGATAATTGTGTGTGTGTGGCATTATTATTTAGACTTTCAAAAGCTTTTCTTCATCCTACTGCAGGAAGCTTTTACTGAATTTCACAGTGTTCATTGTTTTCATTCCATATGTAAAAATGAAAGTTTTCAAAGTATGCTGTTCATTAAAAACTGAAATATATGAAGTCTCTCACTGGGTTTCCAGTCACCTTAGAATTATATCTTGGCTCCATCGTGGATTTTTGGTGTAGCAAAAAATGGGCTTGCTCTACAGCAGTTTAGAAGATAACCTGAATCATCTGGTTCTGTAAGCATCCCTCATTTAATTTTACTGATCTGACTATATAGAGTTAAGAAAATTTTAGTTTTAAGTGTATAAGCTTAATTATCTGACCACAGTTGGTTTTGGAAAAATGCTGCAGGTGGAAAAAGAAAGACCGTGTGGAAGAGTCAGTGTTAGAAGTTGAATCATCTCAGACTGAAGAAAGGCTTCCACAACTGTAGCAGTTACCAACTTAGTTTACTCTAATGCATCACCTTTAATCATCCTGCTTCAAAATCTGAATCTAACAGTGTTTAATCTCATGTTTATATATTTCATGCATTATAGCCATGTAGGATGGGTATTGAGACTAGCATGTGCCCCTCCCCTTATGTTGTCAGTGACCGAGTTGTGCCTGCTATTGCCCTGAGGGGGCTGTCCAGCCGCCCACAGATCAATAGAAACCTTGTATTAGTTCATCGGATGCAGTACGTCTGGGATTCATTTACTGAAGCTATGCCCAGAGAGAGGAGCTCACCTGCTTTACTGAAGAAGGGAAGAAATTGGAGGTGCACAGCTAGCGTTGTCTCCGTCATAATGAACAAGTGCTGAGAATCATCTTTAATACAGTTCAAAGCGTGTAAGTCTCTGTCTTGTTCACTCTCACAAAAATGGTTCCTCAAGGTTTCTTTAGGGTGTTAATAGTTCTAGGAGTACTTTCCTGAAAGGAAACCCTTGGTTTTTGGGTACTACATAGAACTTTTAAGGGTTTCCCCTCAGAAAGACTTTGGGTTGCTAGATGTAACTTTTTTTTCCTAAAATTGTATCTACCTCCTTAACCAAAAGTTACGTGTATGTTTTGCACTCTCATACAACTTTAGGCTATGTGAAACCAAAAATGGGTGATTGGAATTTTTTGGGAAGCATCTTGGAGGAAGTTCATGTCCACTCCACCATTGTGGGCAAAATATGGCTGACTATCCTCTTTATCTTTCGCATGCTGGTCCTTGGAGTTGCTGCTGAAGATGTCTGGGATGATGAGCAAAGTGAGTTTGTGTGTAACACGGAGCAGCCCGGGTGCAAGAATGTCTGCTACGACCAAGCTTTTCCCATCTCCCTTATCAGGTACTGGGTCCTGCAGATCATCTTTGTATCCTCACCTTCTCTGGTGTACATGGGCCATGCGCTGTACCGGCTGCGTGCTCTGGAGAAAGAGAGGCACAAGAAGAAAGCTCAGCTCAAAGTTGAGCTGGAGGGGATAGAGGGAATATTGGATGAACACAAAAGGATTGAGAAGGAGCTGAGGAAACTGGAAGAACAAAAGAGAGTCAGGAAAGCCCCTCTGAGAGGTTCCCTACTGCGTACATATGTGTTTCATATTTTAACCAGGTCAGTGGTGGAAGTGGGCTTCATACTGGGTCAATATGCCCTTTACGGTATAGGACTGGCCCCATTGTATAAGTGTGAGAGAGACCCCTGCCCCAACATTGTGGACTGTTTTGTGTCCAGGCCGACAGAGAAAAATATTTTCATGATCTTCATGCTGGGCATCGCTGGGGTTTCCCTCTTCCTAAACATCTTGGAGATCTTTCACCTGGGAGTGAAACAGATCAAGCAGAGCATATATGGCAACGCACATGGTGGAGATGATGAGAGTCTTTGCAGGTCAAAGAAAAACTCCATGGTGCACCAAGCATGTGTCCTTACAGATTGCCTGCCACAGAAATTTGCACACATGACCCAAACATCCTATGCCATAGTGACCGATGGGCAGGTGGAAGCTTTGCCACCCCACATGCCCCCAAGCAACCCTCTACCCACCCCTGAGGCACCAACCAGTGACGCTCCTGGATCTGAGCAGCCCAAGCAGCCACGTATCCCAAGCCAGCCTGAGATCCAGGCCACCCGTCATCTAGGGGCCTCAGAGCGGCTTTCCACCGTGGACAACCGTGGCCACTCTTCCAGCAGCGATGACTCTGGACCCAAGATATCTGGCCCTCTGAAGGGTGTTGGTCAGCTACCTCGAGCTTCCCTCAGAGCCAGCAACATCGAGATCCCAGCATCCCTTCAGAACTCTGCACGCAAGCAAAGTCGGGTGAGTGCATGCAAGGACCTGAGTGAGGAGAGTGATTCGTCAGAACACCACCCCACAGGTAGGAAAGCTAGCTTCATGTCCCGAGGGCTTTCTGAAAGCAGACTGGCCATTCCACTAGACAGTCCAATGTCTAAAAGCGGCTCAGAGTCAGAGGCCAAGCGGCTGGCTCAGAGTGAAAGCCCTGCCATGACCCCTCCACCTGCTGGTGGGCGCCGCATGTCAATGGTAAGAACCTATTTTCAGGAGAAAAAAAAAGGTCTTCTGCATGAGGTGTTTGTAATGACGAACACTTTTAAAAGGTTAACTCTAGAATCATAAAACATTTGGTTTATCCCTTTAAAATTCTATTTTACCTACAGTTTCGCTACCAGAGAGGGTTTTCGGGAATTAAATAAAGAATAAAACACAACAGAGGCATGCTGTTATAGGAAAATAATCAATGATGTGGTTGTGTGGTGTGGCCTGATATTGAGTTCCTGTTAGCACCCGGAGGTGATTATTTTCCTATAACAGAACATACTGAAGTGCTTTATTCCTCTTATACCACACCAATTTTCCAACTACTAAATTTCTTTTATTTATTAAAGAGCAAGATTGTGTACTTTTTACAGCCAGAACTACTGTCATTGCTGCTGTTATAGAAAATGAATCAGCACCTGCTGACCAATCAGATTCGATTATTCGGCAGCATAAGAATCCTTAACAATTTAAAGAACTGCTAAAGAACCTATTATTATTTCTAAAAGTGTAATTGTAAGTGCAATTACTTCACTATTATTATTTCCAGTTAAAAAAAGATATGAATACCTATATAGTAGGTGTACTAGGTAATATAATACACATCATATGAACCAGTACATGTGGTGTATATCCATATTATAATAATAATGAGATGTTTAAAATTTCTCCCTCTTTCAGAGCATGATCCTGGAACTGTCTTCGATCATGAAAAAGTGAACTCTGATGAAGTGTCAACCTTTCAGAACACCAAAAAGTGGATCATCACTATGGCTTCGCTGACCGTATGCTGCACAATTACTGGCATATTTATTGGTTTATGTTCTGTGTAAAGAGTTTGTCCGTTTGCATAGAGCTTTGCTAATTAAATTACTCTTTCGTCCTCATGCACACACTGATGCACATTTTTTCCTTGTTGTGACACAAAATAATTAGAGGCAATGGAATTTTTGCACATAAAAGCTAAGCATATTGCACATTAAAATTGTGCTTTAAGACCACAACTGTAAATGTAAACTAGGGCCTTACTTTAATTCATTTTGACTGTATTTTGAAGAAAAAATAATCAATAATTTTGTGTAAATCTTCTTATAAAAGTGGTCAGGTATATCAGCACAGAGCTTTGAATTTATTTATATGGTTTTCCTGTCTTTTTAAAAAAACAAGCCTTTTAAAGCCAGGATTAGAATAAAAAGCTTTTTTTTTTCCTTTTTTTTTTTTTACATAATGCGACTTTACTATCTGGTCTTTGTTCCCTTTGCCTTACTGTCTTTGTATTTTACATTAACTGCTCTAAACTGTATGAATATCTTCTTTTTAAATGTTTGAAATTTTACCGCTTAGCTCTGTTATAAACATCAGACTGAAGGTTGTTGACCTGTTGTGACGTTTTTGGGACAACTGTGTAACTTCCCGAATTAGCTTCATCAATAGCTGCGCTCTGAACAGCAGTATTGATTAATATCTGGGAACCACAGGCCTCATTAATGTACATCGATACAAATTAGGTTCAGACAAACACCTGTTATTGCAGTCTGCTGAAGTTGCTACTGTTTTGTTTGTTTCTGCACATAATGACAATTCACATCAGTGTAGTAGCAACAGTGAAGTCCTATATCTCCTATAGGTGAAAGTGTTGACACTGGGCTCATGATTATAAAAGTGTTGTTCATCACATAAGTGATGTTACAGAAAAGTAATCAACGACAGGGTGGTATGATGCATAGTGACTGTTACCACCCCAAAGTTGATTATTTTGCAATTAACATCACCTCCCTGAAGGGTTTTATTCCTCTTATACCATAACAATTTTGCGAAC
>JAKKZK010012130.1:0-14777 GCA_037577455.1 Pangasius macronema | reverse complement strand
ATAGGGATAGGTGGAGAGTGATGATTCGCTGTGGAGACCCCTGAAGGGAAAAGCCCAAAGAAGAAGAAGAAGACTCAATGAGCTAGCCCCTCTCGGTAGGGAGGGGAAATTTACATTTACAGCATTTGGCAGATGCAGAGCAACTTACATTTATCTCGTTTTATATAACTGAGCAGCTGAGGGTTAAGGGCCTTGCTCAAAGGCTCAGCTTGGTGGTGCTGGGATTTGAACTCATGACCTTCTGATCAGAAGATCGAGGTCTTAACCACGGGGAATGGCACTACTCTTTCTTCACTGTCGGTCACAGCGACATTAGCCAATCAGGGGCCTCTATAAACTCATGTATGTGGAAAAGGGCAGATAGTGCTTTCCTCCAAGTGAGCCGTGAGCCTTTCGCTCTCCCCCGTTGGCAGATGGAGAGCTTTCTTGTGGTTGGGAGTCAGCAGGTGACCAAATTGGGTAGAAAAATGGGGGAAAAATCTGAAAAATTGTGTTGAAATATTTAAAGGCCACTGTTTGTTTGTTTTTTTATATAAATGTTATTTGTGATTGGTCTTTGTAAATGCCTTTTTTAAATATCACTACTTTTATGCTTATATTGGCCTTTATAATCCTCTGGACTAGTCTTTTACCTATGCTCATTCTCTACCTCCACAGCGTGAAATGGAACTTCTACTATTCTACTATTCCTTTGTTTAGTTTTTATTTAGTGTATTGTGTTTTTCTTTTTTCAATTAGCTTCTCCTGGAAACTCAAGAAGAAGACAGAGTTAAGTAGCAAGTCTACGTAATATAAAGCCCAATTCATGCATCAAATATTAATCCATTTAGAATATAAACTCAATTTTACTGGTGTATTAGAGCTTCTTATTCTGTTACATTTCTGATCTCTGAGGCTTTTAATCCAAGTAGTGCAATGCATAATAATCGATACAATACCACATGATAATCTACCGCGTTCCTACATAACCACCTCATCTTACTGTGCCGCTCTGACATGATCCTAGAGCACAGGTCTCAAATACGGATGGGATCAAAATAAAAATCCAGTTCGTAAACATCTTATATGATGTAATGACTGTAATGATGATGGAGGGAAGGGCTTTTCCGTCATACGTCACATCTCAGACCACTTTCAGCTGAAGGTGAAATTGAAGCACTGACGCTGTGGAGTAAATAGTAGCCCGGGGGGATGGAGGGGAAGCTGAGGGAAGGGGTTGTCATGGAAACAGATGGAATTCTGGGCCCATTCCCAGTCTTGGTTCCTGATACTCTTCTAATTCCAGCTACTTTTATTTATTTATTTTTTCCCACTGAACACCACTATATCTTCCTCCATCTCTTCCTTCTCCCTATGTGCTCTTCTCTTGCTCCCTTTCTCTCTGTGGTTGTTTTTTAATCTTCGATTTTTTTCCTACATAGGAGAAAAACGGTTCGGCCCAGAAAAATAAATAAATAAATAAATAAACATGATGATTGACTTGCAGCATGTCTCGTGTATCACCCTGTCAGATTTCCCAGAGTCCCATTTTTGTTAAACAGACTGATTTCTATCTTTTACCGGAGCAGTTACACACTCTGCTGGCTACAAGACAAATTGCACGTGGAATAAAATCCCTTTCCTCTCCTAGCCCTATCCACCTTTTGTTGACTCTATCTATCCATTCCTCCTTGTGAGTTGCTTTTTAAAGAAAAACAGTGGAGCTGAAAAAAATGTTCTGAATGAGGGCTAATTTCAGGGCTGGAAATTTTTAAAGCGAAAGCTGAAATGCCTTCTCAGTATTGCAAATCACACTTTTTATTTATGATGTGTCTTTAAAGTGATATTGATATTTTTTTTAAATAATACAAACCGCAGCTTTAATGTGCCACAATCCTATATTTTGCCTAAATCATTATTAAACTGACCGTGTTTAACTTACAGTAGCCTAAATAATGTTATTCATTTAGTGGAAAACACCACCAGCCCAGCATCCCTTCATCCCTTTATATCTGCTACCTTCTCCATTTCCACTCTCATTTGTCATTACTCTCTCTTTCTCCATCTCTCCTTCCCTCCCCCTCTCTCTCTAGCTCATTTTCTATACCCCATATATGTTTCACTCTTATTTTCTCAGCCTTTCTGGCTCTATCTTCTTGTCCATTACACACACACACACACTCTCTCTCTCTCTCTCTCTCTCTCTCTCTCTCTCTCTCTCTCTCCATAATGACTCTGGAGGAAACTCAACCCACTGCCCTGAAACTAGTAACCAGAAACAGGATAATACACACATTAGTGGATTCCTCTTGCTGTGTTGCTGTCAGGCTTTCCGTCTGCACATATCATCTCTCTCCATCTGAATTCCTGACTTTCTGTCTCCATGTCATGCCTCAAGGCACGAACACATGACACCACTGCCATGCTGAGTCATGTTTTTTTTTTTTTTTGAGATGCGACCACTTTTTTTCCTCACGCACCATGTTCTTGTTTTCACCAGGTGGTGCTCAGTTGGTGTTGAGAGCTACAGCTCTTCAGTGGTAGCCAATTCAGTGAGATGTGCGACATTTTTGTCCTGGGTTACATGTTTCTGTTCCCTCAGTGATATAGTCTTACAATATTATACATAAAGGGTACTTAGGTTAAGTATATTTAAGGTTCCACGTGTCATAGTTGGTTTAATGTGTAATGTGTGGATGATTTGAAATGTCCTGAGAACATAGATAACCTGAAACAAATAGGGGTCTAAGATCATAGAGCCTGTGGAAAATAAGTGCCTGAAACCTTGGGGCCTGAGAAGGTAGGAATCCAAAAACATAGTACTCTAAAAATTGGGCTCTATGAACAATGGGATCCAAGAATATAGGAGCCTTAGAAAATAGGAGTCTGAATACATTGGGCACTGGGAACATAGGGCTCTGGGAATATTTGGAACCAGGAACATAGGATTCTGGGAACACTGGGATCTAGGAACAAAGGGGTCTGAGAACAAACACCTTGGAAATATAAGGAACTAGGAACATCAGGCTCTGAGAATGTAGGGCTGTGGGAACACGAGGAACCAGGAACATGGGGCTCTGGGAATATTTGGAACCAGGAACATAGGATTCTGGGAACACTGGGATCTAGGAACAAAGGGGTCTGAGAACAAACACCCTGGAAATATAAGGAACTAGGAACATCAGGCTCTGAGAATTTAGGGCTGTGGGAACACGAGGAACCAGGAACATGGGGCTCTGAGATGGTTGGACCCTGAGAATATAGGACTTGTGCCCTAAGAGCATTGGGCTCTGGAAACAAAGGAGCTTGGGATCACTGAAACCTGAGCGCTTAGGGCTCTGGTCATATAGGGCCTTGGGAAAATGTGGTGTTGAGAACAGATGAAACTGAGAATGTAGGTCTCCAAGAACATAGGAACGTCAGAACTTAGGATCATCAGTAAAAACAGGATTCTAAAAACCTGGGCTCTGAGAACATGGGGCTCTGGGAGCTCAGAGAACACAGGATCAAGCACAGTTCATATGGCTTTGGAATAACAGAACCAGTGCCACACATGCAGCTGACCATCTGTCGGTGCTTTCGAGAGCGAAACTCACACGTTATTCCAGTTAACACGCTCCTGTCCCGTCACTCTTACACTGAGCCCGTCATTCATCATGTTTACAGTGTTACAGCAACATGAGCTGCTTCTTTATCACTGAGTGAAGATCATCAGTGTAGAGCGATCAGGGTTCCGATGACGCTGCGTTCCTCTCAGCGAGCTCCTTCAGTGAAAAGGAAATGACCCTGTGCCGAGGTTAAAGAGAACATGTCCTTCATGCCCCTGCCAATTAGCCGTAATGCAAGATACAGCGTGTGTTTGCGTGTTCGTTAATTATTAACCACTCCCTCCAGATACCTGATTCAGCTCCACAAACAAAAAGCTCGTCTTACAGCGTGTCTACACAAAGTCACCGATGCCCAGGCTAGCTTAAAAAAAAAAGTAAGAGGAAGTGATATAAAAGGACAGCTCACAAGGTAGGAAGATGATTTCCTGCCAAATGCAATCGCATCGATGACAAACTGACAAGTGACGAGCAGAAAACGTTCCACACTGAAAAGCAGCACCTTCACTGAATTGCTTTTATGTAGCTTGATCAGCTTGATCTTTTTTATGAATACTTGACTGCATTTCAGTGTGACACGACTGCAGCGCAGTGATGGAAGTGAAATGCAATACAGCAGGGAATTGTCTCCATACTTTATGTTCTTTAAACAAATATGACGGACTTCAGTAAACGTGGTCATAGTGAAATGATATTCCTGAAAGAAGGATCATTTTTTTACTTCCGTGCAAAGAATGCAAAAGCATTTGTTTTCAGGCTGTTTTCCTTCAAGCCTTTTTGATTTATACAGCATCAGGGATCAGAATCTGCTTTATGACATGCTCCATGCTCATTTCTATAGCCACAGGCTAAAACCATTAACACACGTTCTCTCGGGAACCAGTCCAGAAATAAACAATGAGTGTGTATACATGAGAGCAGCAGGGATGCTGGTGTTACAGGGCTCCATTTATGTTTACTGATGGATAAGAAGGTTCAAATGTACTGCACGCTTTACAGTCATTCTAGCGGCAGGTACTGTATGCTGGCATTAAGGTCCAGTTCTGAGGGCCAACTAAAAAAAAAAAAAACGTACAAATTCACAACTTCAAATAAAACTCAGATTGTAGTGGCACGTTTCTCATTCCAGGAAAACACTCTGGGGTAAGAATTAAACATAAAACATTTCAGGGAGTCCCAAGATGGACGACTGCAGGATTTATCTGATTCTGTTGTGCAGCACATTCACTTAAAGTGTGCTGTATATATAAGGAATTAAAATAATGAATATTTCAAAAGTATAGCATTTAATTTGCACTGAAATTGTTTAATGTACCCAACCTCTTGTACAAACACACATGGGAGCTGATAAATCCTAGCAAGCCAGCTGCATGCTAGCTAGTGAGCTCACTGGTTAGCAAGCTAGCAAGCTAGTTTGCACCTCAGCTAGTGAGCAAACCAGCATTACTCTCAGTTTTTTCTTATTCTTGTTACGGTCTGGTGTTGTGCTGCAAGGGGCCACAAGGGAAGTGTTAAATCCACCACTAAAACGTTAGAAATACAAGATCGACAAAACCAGGTCAGCGGACAGGGTTTCTCGTTTTTATTTAGTAGCTTTATCGTACAGTCACGATTTGAACACACGCAAATATTCAGTCCTTATTCATCTATACAGTTAGAGTCAGGTAGGTGGGCGTGGACGCTTTAGATTAGGTGTGTCCAAGCAAAGTCCAGTGTGAGAACTAATTACGTGTGTGTGCGTGTATACGAGTATGTGTGCGCTTGGCTTTAGTCTCTTGCATTCTTCTCCATATATCATATATGAACAGTAGTTTAAAAGTGTATGCAAACCTGGAAAATGGAATTAAAAATGGTGGAAAGACACATTTTTCAAATACGGGATATTTAAACCAACAGAGTCCCATAACCTTCATGTGTTCTAAATCCAGACGAACCTGATAAACGATCTCTAAATGTTTTATTGCCTTCACGCCGACCATTCAAACACTCCAAACCATGGACCTCTAACCACGGCGACATTTATGGGTTCCTTAAGGGATCTTCGGAAAGGTTCCAACCGAGGGACAAAACCCAAAAAAAAACATTTAACCTTTTTTATCCCAAAAGAATGTATGCCATGGAAAAGTTAGAGTTAGAAAAGTCAAAGAAAAAAAAAAATGAAAAAAATTTGCGATATATATGAAATTCTTGGTGGAATTTTATCGCACATTTTCTTACTTTGCAAACCTCATGTGAGAATATTTTTTGCAGGAAATGACATCATTATGTGAAACCTTACGTAAAAAAAAAACTATGTAAAAACCTTAAATAACCCTTTCCGAAAACTTTGCATAAACATTACATACCCTTGTGTAAACCTTACACAAACCTTACATAAGCTTTATAATAACCTTATATAAAGTTTACGTAAACTCTACGCAAATCGTACATAAGCCTTAGATAAACTTTATGTAAACCTTACGTAAACCTTAAGTCATTTTCAGAAACCTTACACAAGCCTTAGATAGAGCTTACTTAAACCTTACATAAACCTCACGTGAAGCATGCGTAAATCTTAAGTAAACCTTAGGTAAAGATTACATAATTCTTACATAACCTTACATAAAACTTACCTAAAGCTTATGTAAACTTTACATAAACCTTAAGCAATTTTCATAAAAGTTACCCAAGCCAAACAAAAACCTTAACCATAAAGTTTGTGTAAACCTGTTGTAAACTTTACGTAAATCTTAGGTAAACCTGATTAAACCTCACCTAAACCTTACGTAAATCTTACATAAACTAACGTGAACTGTACGTAAATCTTGCGTAAACCTTCTACAATCCTTACATCACCCTTACATAAAACTTACCTAAAGCTTATGTAAACTTTACGTAAACCTTAAGCAATTTTCATAAAAGTTACCCAAGCCAAACAAAAACCTTAACCATAAACCATAAAGTTTGTGTAAACCTGTTGTAAACTTTACGTAAATCTTAGGTAAACCTGATTAAACCTCACCTAAACCTTACGTAAATCTTACATAAACTAACGTGAACTGTACGTAAATCTTGCGTAAACCTTCTACAATCCTTACATCACCCTTACATAAAACTTACCTAAAGCTTATGTAAACTTTACGTAAACCTTAAGCAATTTTCATAAAAGTTACCCAAGCCAAACAAAAACCTTAACCATAAACCATAAAGTTTGTGTAAACCTGTTGTAAACTTTACGTAAATCTTAGGTAAACCTGATTAAACCTCACCTAAACCTTACGTAAATCTTACATAAACTAACGTGAACTGTACGTAAATCTTGCGTAAACCTTCTACAATCCTTACTTCACCCTTACAGAAACCTTGCATGAAGCAGACATAAAACCTACGTAAGCCTTACGTATACTTTACGTCAACTTTACGTAAACCTTTTTATCTAAGCCTTTTTAATCGTTAAGATGAAACCATTGAGGTCATTTTATCTCTCGCATTATGCTCATTACAGGAAACTTAGCTCATGCGAAATCTTTTGTAATTAGCAGTCTGAAATAATTTATCTGGTTGTGCTAACTGGGATGTAAAAATGCAAATCGAATGAATGCTTGCTAGAACTTTTCTCATCGTAAGCGACAGAACCAGATGAACACACAACTTTTCGACCATCCGTCACCAATATTGTATATGTGTGATATTACGACAAAACCAGTTTTGTTTTTGGTACCAGCCAAAACGACCACACAACAGTGTCGATTCTACCATTTCTAATTCTGCACATAGACCACACCCACATTATTAGCCGCTTTGATCCGGCCAATGGAATCCAGACCCTGTTCCCTAAACCCTGATCAGAATTACAAACATCGATACACACAAACAATACGACATGCAAGCAGAGCTCGGAGAACGAGAGAAAGACGTCTGCACTCGTTTTCGTCCATCTGTCTGTCTTTTCTATACAGTAGATCGCACAGGAAGTGGCGTTCCCTTAATTTCCTCTTCAGTAGACGACCAGGATGGCTTTAGGATTATTTCCCAGGCGTTGTTTTCCAGCTGAAGACCATTTACAGGACTTTTTTTTCTTTTTCAGTAGTAAGCATATTGAAACTTGTTCAAGTTTAAAAAGGCAACGAAAAACTGTTGTTTTGATGTTTTGACAGATTTCACGTCGGAAACAGTTTCTAATTAATGGATGCGAATGCAAAACTGAATCTATATTAACCAGAACTCATTTGGTCATGGCTGAAATTGAGAGATCGGATTTTAAGGAAAGATGAAAATAAAGGAAGGATGCAAGTTCGTGCTATAATTCATCCTGTCTACAGCATGTCTTTCTCTGTCTAAGCGTCTTGAGCAAGGCCACCATTTTAATGCTGCAAAAAGGAGGTGGGACGAGCGACTCATCCCTCATTGGTGGATTAAAGAAGGGACAAAGATGTGCTCCTTGGCATCTTATTGGTGGGCGGTTGCCATGGCGGCGCTGACAGGGTGCGCCAGGCCGTTGGACCCTGAGGATGACAGGGAGAGAGCCGAGCTCGAGGAAGACATGGGCCGTGCAGCCTGGCACCTGCGCACATAAGACAGGAAGTGATGTCATTAACACGAGACAGGTGAGTAGAACAGGTTCACAAACATCTTAATAAGAGATAAGGGGTGATTAGAGATAACGAGGCTTGGTCAAACCCTTAACAATGCCTGATACCAAATCTTCCTAATCCCAGATTGCTGCTTTAATGTCAGACCTTAATAACAATAATGCAGTTAATCCAAAATTTCAAATTATGCATTATGAATTAACGTGTTCTTCACATGAGAAAAACTTCAACCCATTGAGATGTGTTCTGGCCAAAAAAAAAAAAAAAGAAAGGTACCAAATTCTCCTTCTTAACCAAAATGTACTCAAATAGCCATGTTCTTTGTCCCAAATTACCATCTATAATTTGGCACTAAAGCATTGTTGCTAATATTGCTAACAATACCAAGAGGTTTAGAGCCTCCAGTCTGGCACCAGTTAAACTTCAAGATCTCTGAGAACTCTGAGATTCCATGTAAGAATCTGCATCAGTGCCAGATGTTTCTACAAAACAAACTGACCCATTTTTAACCAAGGACACAATTCGAAAAGTTAGAATCCCAGATGAGAGTCCTATGGCCATGCTCTCTGGGTGGGAGGGGAATACTCTCTCTCTCCTGTCAATCACAGTGACACTAGGAAATTGTGGGCGTCTGTGAGCTCACGTATGCGGAAGAGGGTTGATAGCACTTTCCTCTATGTGCGTTATCCTGCCCTATAATCTTGCCTCAAAACATGGTCATGATGCTAAACTGGTAGCCGAAAGAATGTCACACTGACCAGGACTGAGACTTCCTGACCCGACTGGCCGCTACTTTCTCCCGGTACGACGCGTTGTCCAGTTGCACGTCTCGGCTTGGCTCCGTCTCTGACCCCGCCCTTGGGAAGTCCATTTGAAACAGGGTGGGCGGAGTCATATCCAGCTCCAGAAGCATGATGTTTTCAGCCTGGAGTTAAAAAAAAAACAGGTCTATTACCACTGACATAAAACATTAAAATAGTATAAAGAAGAAAAAGGCAAGATATACAGATGTATGCTTAGCACCTTAGCACCTTTTTTTTTTTACTCTTCTATTTTCTCTTCTCATTTCTATAACCGTACCCTGTATCTGGAATTGGCTCCCATCGCTATGGCAACCCTGGCATATTGGCTGATGGGCCGCTTGTAGCCCACGGCGGAGGCGGGTCTCCTCTTCATCTGAGTAAACTTACTGGGAGAGAGAGAGAAAGAGAGAGAGAGAGGGAAAGAGATGGATCATTGCCTGGACAAAAGCATCACACAAATTCTAGCGACAGCATTAGTGTGTGTGTGTGTGTGTGTGTGTGTGTGTGTGTGTGTGTGTGTGTGTGTAAATGAGTAAAAGCATGCATTTTCCTCCTGAATGCCCTTCTGTTCTCTCAGCTGTCTGTGTGAAGAACAGTGAGACCTTGTGAGGTCTTTGAGGAGAGTGTGTGACCATTTGAGACATGCCTGATGCTAAACTGGTAGCCATGAGCCTCCATTACCCTTTAGCTACGTTTGCCTTGTCACTCTATAACCAAACACAAAACATGGCTAGAGGGACATTGTGTGACTTTTTCACTAACTTGTTCTCAGTAAACACACACACACACACACACACACACGTTTGAACCCGTGCTCACACGTCACATGGATCCATGCACACGCATCCACGAAGAAACTGAGGTCACACAAATGTCAAGGTCGCCCCCAGGTCAAAGATCAAAGGTCACTCACTTCTCAGCGGGAACGAGAGGTTGGAATTTCCACTGGTCTTCATCGACATCAAACACAAGACGGTTCATGATCTTGTTCTTCTCCTCCGGAGGGATGAAGTTCTCGATTATGAGGTACCTGCACATACACACACACACACACACACACATACACACACAAACACATACAGATACACAAACACACAAATAGATAAAGATCAGAGACACACTATTTGTGGGTCAGTACATACTGTAATAGTTTACATACTGGCGTGTGTGTGTGTGTGTGTGTTTGTGTATCTTTGTGTGTGTGTGTGTGTGTGTGTGTGTGTGTGTGTGTGTGTGTGTGTATGTGTGTGTGCGCTCTCACTTGAACTTGAGCTCTCTTGTGAGCTCATTCTGCGTCTGCTCTAGTTCCTGTCTGGTTCTGACGTGTTCGTCGTTCACATCCTGAATCTCGGCTTTCACCGACTGCAGCTTAGCGTACAGCTTTAAACAGAGAGAGAGAGACAAGGGGAAAGAGAGACATAGAGAAGGAGAGAAAGAGAGGGAGAGAGAGAGACGACCGTGAGATGACAGAAGATCCTGATGTCCAATCTGCCACTCTGTTGCCCACAGCAACAAGATTGGAACATTCAATTATGCAGAAGTGGGCCAATCACAGATGGTCTCCCAGGCAACCACATCCCATAATCCACCCCCAGCTGGTGTCTTCCATTCTCAAACCCTCACCTTCCCTTCATCCATTCATTACGTTCCTCCCTTCAACATTCACCACACATTCATCCACTCTTCTATCCATCTATCTGTTTATTCATCCATCAGTACAAACCGTCAAATGCCTATGAATACATTCCATAACCCATCCAATCTTTCCCACATCCATCCTTCCATCCATCCTTCCATCCATTCAGGTATCCATCTATCTATCTATCCACCCTTTATTTAATACATTGATCCATCTGTCCATCCATCATACTATATAGTATATAAACCTACAAATATACAGCATATATGAAACCAATCCCATTCAGCCCATCTGTATTCATCCGTCCATCTGTCCATCCATCCACCCCTTAATCCATTAATTCCTTAACCCATCTTAACCCATCTATCCATCCATTAACCTATCTATTCTTTACTCCATCCCTTAACCAGTTCACCCATCCATCCCTGCATCCTTTCATCAATCCATCCCCTGATCCATCCATCCCCATTGTTCCATTCATCATACTGTTTTTCTAAACCTATAAATTAAATAAAACCCATCCCATCAACCCCGTCTGAATTTCATCCAACCAGTCATCCTTTCATCCTTCCATCCACCCTTTAGTCTATCCATCCTATCCCAACTATCTAACATACAATTTTTAAAAAAAACTTCATCCCTTCAACCCTATCTGTATTTCATTTATCTATCCATCCATCCATCCTTTAATACATCCATGCATCTATCTATTCATCCACTCATTCATCCATTATTCCATCCATCCGTCAACCCATCAAATTTTCCTTTTTCAGCTTCATGCAGTGAGTCACAGATCTGATCAGTGTTACAGTGTGGAGAGAAAAGGTCATCCCCTGAGCCGCAGCCAATCAGAGCGCTGTATTCACGCTGCAGAGGTTAGGAGGTCAGAGGTGAGAAGTCATTATGGGCCTGGTGATGGGGTTAGAGGGCAAAGGTCAGGCAGGTAGTGCAGAGCTTGGGGGTAGAAAGAGGGGGTGGAGTTTAGAGAGGCAGTTAATGGTGTATTTTCATGGAGAATGCTCTCTTCGAAGTGATTCAGAGGTAATAAGGATAATTTTTCTTTCCCCATCCATTATATCAAAAAAAAATATATGTAAAGAAGAATAAGATTTCTACAACTTTTAACTAAAACATTTCAGACAAGCCAGAAGCAGTAAAGCAACAATGAGTCCATGCTAACGATTGCTCTTTTCAGTTAGCTAGTCCGAGATGTGTGACACACACGGCAGCCATTTTGTCAGAGAACTGAAGGAAAACGCCTCTTGTTTATTTTCTGTGACAGATTATGATGTCCATTAGGAGGAAACTGTACTGCAGATTAGCAGATTAGCATTGGATTTCATGCTAACTCCACTCAGATAACTGTACTGTGCTGATATGGTCTAAGAAAAGAGGTGAGCAATAGGAGGTTAGCATTAGCGTTGGAGCTAGCATTAGCATCAGCGTCGACGGTGCAGTCTCAGACTGGGGAAGTTTAAAAACGGACAAACCTTTTTGTACTGATAAAAGGGAAGAAAATGCATCCTCAGGGGGTCAAGGGTGTGGTCCAGGGGTCAAAGTTCAGGGGTCAGGATTTAAAAAGGAGCAGAGAGGGAACAGACAAGTTAGGAAACACAAAGTAAAAGTCTCTGTGTGTGTGTGTGTGTGTGTGTGTGTATAGCATAGGGGTGACAATGTATTGACTTAGGGCACTTGTCATAGGGCACTTTTCAGTGGGCACTTGTGATAGGGCACTTGTGACGTGTATTAGTCTCACCTTTTTGAGTTTTTTGGTTTTTGCCTCCACTTCCTGTTGCAGAGACGTGAACGTTTCTCTCAGCTCCAGCGTCTCCTCGTCCTGAATTAACATCTGCTGCTGCATCTCTCGCTCTTTACGTGTCTACATGCACACACACACACACACACACACACACACACACACACACACACACACACACACACAGACACACACTCATAAAGTATAAGGAAGGTCAGCAATGCATGTGATTTTTCTCCCTGGTTTTGCCAGTGCGAGTGACTGTTGTCCTCAGATTATATCTTTCAGACATTATGTGTACTTGTGTGTGTGTGTGTGTGTGTGTGTGTGTGTGTTTGTTATACCTGTTCTGCAATCTCTTGCCGTTTCTGTTCCAGTATCTTCTGTTGTTCATTGGTGTGATCAATGATGTTCTTTCCGCCAACCAGAAGCTTACTCTCCATTGCCTAGCAACCAAGGAGGCGGGGCAACATCAGGGCCAGGGTAAAATGTATTTTACAATTTTACTTCACACACACACACACACACACACACACACACACACACACACTGATTTCAGAGGTTTGTGTAGCCTATATAGAGTAGGTTTGTGTAGCCTATATAGGGAGCACATAACCAATCAGAAACAAATTGTGGTGTTAGCCCCGCCCCTGAAGACTGTTGGTACCAATCTGAAGTATTGTATAGTTACTGGACCATGGATCTCACACACACACACACACACACACACACAGATCTGAGTTCTGAATGGCTCGAGAAACTTCTAAGAATTGGCACAGGACCACATCAAGGAGTCACTTCCTGTTTGTCCCACGCTTCAGAATTACCCATGCTTTCATGATCCGTGCCAGTATCTGATCAACATGCACACACACACACACACACACACACACACACACACACACACACACACACACACACACGAGATGCAAGGATGAAAGAAATCACTGTTCTGGTTGCACATTTTTCCCAGCAACAATAAAGCAATTATTCATCTCGTTAGCTAACACACACAGAGACACACACACACACACACACACACACACACACACACAAAACGCTTATACATAGTGCCAGCACACACAATAACTCTCTGTGATATATTTGGAGCTGTTATATTTCTGTAGCCAGCAGAAAAACTAGGGATGAGAGTGTCGCCCTGTGTGTGTGTGTGTGTGTGTGTGTGTGTGTGTGTGTGTGCGACTAACTTAAAATCCAACAAAGCAGAGAGAGAGAGAGACTGTGCTGGGTTAGGGCTATGGGATATATGTATGTAAATAAGGAAAAATATTTTCTCTCACACACACAAAGATCACACAGTTCAGCCACACCCTGTTATATACATTAGAGAGAGAGAGAGAGAGAGAGAGAGAGAGAGAGAGAGAGAGAATTGATCTATAGCTAACTCAGATCAACTGCCACTTCCCCAGCACACACACACACACACACACATTGAGTCAGCGGTAATTAGATCATTATGATGACAGAGATGTGAGCAAGGACAGACATACAGGCAAACATCCTGCTCACTTCATCCACCTGCTGAGGTTAATACAGGTCATCTGTAGGGTTTATGTAGGGAATAAAACACTTGGGCGCATGCTGTTATGGGAAAATAATCAGTGATGAGGTGGTGTGATGAAGCAGTAATAACAGTAGTGTATTATTCATCTTACATCATAGCAATTTGCCAACAAATTACAATTTTCCAATTCTTAAAGAACGACACTTTTATCCGTTAATAGTTACATTTAATGTTGTGGGACAAGTTAGTACCTCACTTACATTATAGCAGCTATAAAAAGTCGTTCCCTCACCAGCCTCTCTTGGAAACAAAAAGACAAAAAACAAAAAACAAACAAAAAAAAAGCAGCTTGTCATGTTGCCTAGAAACCGCAAAGTGTAAACTCCTGATGTCAAAAAACTTAGTTACACCTTTACCGCTGACACTGGAGACTCCTTACAAAACTTAATTTTTGTTTTTTAAAATCCATTTATTATTAGTGGGTGAATGATGCGTTACTATGGAAATGTTTACGTATCAGAACATGCACATTAATATTAACCTGCACTACTGTCAGCGCTGCTGTTGTGGAAAATTAATCCACACTTTCTGACCAATCAGAATCCAGAATACAGCAATATATAAATGTGATTTATATATGGTGTCTGTTGGGTTTATGTTGAGATTATGAGGCTGATGTTATGATGCTAAACCAAAGGCTATAAGCTTCCATTGCTTGTTAGCAAGATTAGCGTCGTAGACCTAGTCCAGAACCAAGAACACAAATGGATACTAAACACATGAACAGTTACATATTTAACCACCATATAACATCATATAACACTAATCTTCTTCTTCTTCTTCTTCTTCTTCTTTGGGCTTTTCCCTTCAGGGGTCTCCACAGCGAATCATCACTCTCC
>JAKKZK010011688.1:0-16480 GCA_037577455.1 Pangasius macronema | reverse complement strand
AAAGGAGAGAAACAACAACCCATTGCTGTTGTATAAGAAGAATGAGACCCTTTGGGGTGGTAACAGTAAATCTGCTTCAGGTCAGGCTACATCATATCAGTGCATTGCAGCTTGCTGGACCATGGAGCAATGGAAGAAGGTGGCTTGGTCTGATGAATCATGTTTTCTTTTACATCATGTTGCTTATCTGTGGAAGAGATGGCACTGGAGCGTACTATGGGAAGAAGGCAAACCGGCGGAGGCACTGCGATGCTCTGGGCAATGTTCCACTGGGAAACTTTGGGTCCTGGTATTCACGTGGATGTTACTATGACATGTACCACCTTCCTATTCAATTCAACTTTATTTGCAATTTTATTTAACAATGGACATTGTCACAAAGCAGCTTTACTGAAATATATAAATTCAAGATATAAACCTTCTTGAATATAAAGTTTCTTGAGGCGACAGTGGCAAGGAGGAATTTCTTGAGACGATACGAGGAGGGAACCTTGAGACGAACCAGACTCCAAAGGGAACCCACCCTCATTTGGGTGTGATTATAAATAATTCCCTTCTAAACTGTATACTATATTTTCAAAAAGTGCAATTGTGTAACCACAAAAGTTAATTAAAGTTGACACATGAAGTCTATTTTGTTGAAGTTATCAACTGTTCACTAATGGAGACTATTCAGTTCACTGTTCATGGGAAATGCAGTCCTAAAGCTATCATAGTAAATGTAGTCCTAAGCCATGGTAGTAAAACTGTTCATATCAATTTAAATCCAAAGCCATCTTCATGGTTTCTAAGTGGGACCATCCACAGTAATCTTATGTCACTTTAGGCTGTCTGTGTGGGGTCGTCCTCAGCAGCAGCAAGTGGTTTCCAAATGATGAGAGCTCCAACCAGAAGTAGGGCGTCAGGATGGATCAGGCAGGTCCGGAGACCAGAAAGGCTCAGGATCACTGGCATCTCAGGAGTAACATGTAGCCCAAGAGAGAAAGAGAGAAATTTTGTCACGATTTTTGTTCTAATTGTTATGTAAAAAATAAATATGTACAGAGTTCAAACAGGGACTCTGGCAAGACTAGTTATGACAGCAAACTAAGTGGGAGAGCCAGAAGCTAACACAGACATGAGGGTGCCATGGGACCTAAAGCAGCCAGCCACTTCACCATCAACAAACCTGAGTGAATGTGAGAGAGTGGGGGGACGACAGCATCCAAACATCCCAGATCACCACAACACTTTATGCCTGTGAACCCTCCAGTTCTGCTCCTTTACCTAAGAAAAAAAACTATTCACAAAAGGCTAAACAAATATGTTTTCAGCCCAGACTTAAACACAGAGATTGTGTCTGAGTCCCGAACACTAATCGGAAGACTGTTCCATAACTGTGGGGCTTTGTAAGAGAAAGTGAAGGCTACAGCAGGGGGGAGAGCCATTTGAGGTACCAACAAGTAGGTATGACGGATCATAAAAGACCAAAAGTTCGCTCAGGTACCACGGCGCGAAACCATTCAGTGCTTTATAGGTCAACAGAGGTATTTTAATCAATGTGAAATTTGATTGGGAGTCAATGCAGGGTGGATAAGATAGAGGTGATGTGGTCATATCTTCTATCTTTGATATCATTAGATTCTAGTAAGAACTTTGGCTGCTGTATTCTGGACTAACTGGAGCTTGTTCATGCACCTACTGGAACATCCAGGCAGTAAGGCATTACAATAATCTAATCTAGAGGAAAAGCATGAACATGAACCTACCTAAACATTGTTGCAGACCAAGGACACACCTTCAAGGCAATGGTATTCCCTAAGTCTCTTTCAGCAGGATAAAAAGAGGCCCTGCCACACTGCAAAAATTGTTCTGAAAGAACATAGAAAGAACATGGCAGAGTTCAAGGTGTTGATTTGGCCTTCAAATTCCCCAGATCTTAAGCCAATCGAGCATCTGTGTGATGTGTTGGACAAACAAGTCCGATCCATGGAGGCCCCAGCTTACAGGACTTAAAGGATCTGCTGCTACCACAGCACACCTTCAGCGGTCTTATGGAGTCCATGCCTCAGAGCTGTTTTGGTGGCATAAGGAGGACCTACTCAATATTAGGCAGGTGTATATTGTACATTGTACTATGTAAAATTTAGAGTGAGTATTGGAGGGAGTGGTGTTTGTAAATGAATTAAAAGACTGCCTAAGTGAATGTGGGCCGTAAATAACAGCGTGCACGATTGAAATTGAGAGAATTAAGTCAGCTTAATTCTGTAATAGAATCGGGGAGGTTTGTTTCAAGCTCTGGCTGATTGCCCTGCCTGCATCTGGCGTTGGATTCTCCGTGTGGAGTTGGAGGCAGATTGCTTGGAGCTGCATTATTAAGAGTTTAATGGCTGAGGATATGAGGAGCCTGATAGCGTCAGGATTTCCTGTTAGCCTGACTGATCAGGCTGGTGTGTCAGAGAGAGAGAGAGAGAATATCGGGGATTGTGTTGGCAGAGCCCCCCGGCAACACCACACAGACAGCTGAACTCACCTCACCGCCCACAGAAGAGTTCAGACGCTTACATGTCGACTGCTTTCATGCACTCGTTTTACCTTACACACACACACACACACACACACACGCTCTCTCTCTCTCTATCTCTCTAGCTCTCATTTTTCCTTTGCTGCCACCTTTCTTCTTGTCTGTATCATTTTCTGCCTCACTTTCTATTTCACTCCCCTTTCTTCTCAATCCCTTTTCCTGTTGTGTGTGTGTGTGTGTTTGTGTGTGTGTGAGTGTATGACACGTCTTCACCTCCTCCTACACCAAGGAACATTAGATCAGCCAAACCAGGAAGTAAAACAGATCAGTTTTATATGCTTTAAGGGAGGAGAAATGATGCTGGCCACTAATCTGATATATAAAAGATTCAGTGGTGCATATTCTGACTGTGTAATCATCATGATTTGTGAGTGTTGATCCTGCACATCTTCTGTTACATTTGGGGTTAGATATTTGCAGGATTTTTAATCAATCATGTTAAAATATTCCAAACTAACCATTACCGTGTGGCCACTTCGACATGTATGTATGCATTGGTTTGATGCTGCACATAGAGTTCAATGTACCAAAAATCAAAATTGATTGCGAGTTTGAATTCCAACAATGACACAGCCATCCATGGCCGGGAGACTAGAGAGTGAAATTGGCTGTGCTGTCTGGGTGGAAGGGATGGCATACCCTCTCTCTCCTGTCAATCACAGCAACACTAGACAATCATGGTCATCTGTGAGCTCATGTATGAGGAAGAGGGCAGAGCTCTTTCCTTCGAGTGTGTTACACAGCCATTTGATGCAGCAAGACCAGCAGTTTGAAAAAAATGCAGTAGGCTGGATTGAAGCACATGTAGGAGGAAGCACATATTAGCCTTCATGCTCGCTGGTTGGTAGCTGTTGTACAATAGGGGAGGGTTAGCTGGTGGGTGGGAATTGGCAGGTGACCATTTTGGGGAGAAATATGGGGGGAAAAAAAACTTTCATTCAATGGTCATAAATGTGGTGATGGAAGAAGGTACATTTGCTAAGATGTAGAAATCACAAAACTCACCTGAGCTGTTTGCTATTCAGGAGAGCCACAGCATAGTTGCGGACAAATTGTGCCATCTGTCTGTCTTTCAGTGTGTGTGTGTGTGTGTGTGTGTGTGTGTGTGTGTGTGTGTGTGTGTGTGTGTGTGTAACTGTTTCATGCCTGTGTATACTGATTTTTACTGATGTATAACAATGTTTCAGCCACCCCTGTCCCATTCAAACAACAACTGATACTGATAAACTGGCACCTTGCTGTAAATTAGTGTTGTTGAAGTGTATGTATATATTTATTTCTACAATAAAAAGTAGATTTTTAACAGCTAAAACTTAGTGGAAAAAGTGCTTAGCATGTGTGGAAACCTCCCACGTGGCAGCATGCAGCTGGTGAACCAAGTATGTGCCAAGAATGTGCGAAAGTGTCATCAAGGCAGATCTGAAGACTATGCTCACTGCCTGCTCACGTCTGTTTGAGGCTGTAGATTAAGTGCCTTATGCTGTTTTGTTGAAGTCTGAGTGATCAGGCCACAAACCAATACATTTTCCATGCTGAATGAAGAAACACAAGGGCCATATCTATGGTTGATCCAGCACCATTTTCTACAAAAGGACATAGCTGGTCTTCTTGGACCCGAACTTGATGAGCTCACCACAGAGTTCCAAGCACGTTGTGAATCACTCGACATTCTGCTCCAGTTAAAATCACAGTTTTGCAGATGACACACTTTAACACTTGTCTGAATATTCAGACTGCATTCAAACATTTAGGACAAAGGAGAAGAGCAAACGAAAGTACAGCTGATTACTCGGATTCAATTGAAGATACTCAGCAAGTCTTCCCCTTCCGCCTTCCTGTGTATGGTACATTCCAGGTCTCATCAGTTTAGCATAGTGTAGCTTGTATTTGCGTGACCAAGAGTTGCAGGCAGCATGTGATATAGAGCATAAAATTTAACATGTGCACTCAGTCTTACCCCTCCCTTAACGTGCATCGTGAGAATGAGTCATGGCTTCAGAAATGTCTTTAGACACATTCCTGTTCGTGTCAGGCTATAAATGACATCCACACAATGAGGCCCCATGAATCATCTACAAATCATGGTGGCTTACTTTACTATCACATGCTAATATCTACACACTGACATGTGCCACAGTATACTGCTTGCTCTGTTTGTTTGTCTGTCTATCTGTCTGTCTCTCTCTCTCTCTCTCTCTCCTCCATGTGTGCCTGCTTGAAGCATCAGGCCATTAGTGGGCTTGGGGCTGTTTTGGGATGAATTGTATGCACCTGTGGGTGTATGAATCCTGCTTTATGACTCACATCCCATGGATGTGTATGACATTTTCCATCTCTCCTGTGATGGTTCTGCATTAGGCTGATGCATATTGCACCTGTACTTCACAAGCTGCACAGAACAACACATCCTCTCCAAATTCTCCTCCACACTTAAAGGTCTCGATCTCGCTCTTTCCTTCTGATCTATTCTTCTCCTTTTCTGCCAATTGACCTGCACTCATGACTCCGTAGATTTGGTATCCTTGGCCGCTCTTGAGGGAGTTCCTCATCACTAACTCCTTCTGTAAAGATTTAACTGGTCACACAGACTTCACACATTCAAAACTAGGTTTAAGACCCAGTTTAAAATTTGGCTGAATTCCAATAAATTTAATCCCTCCACAAATCTGCTGTCTTTTTTCCCCCTGCCCCCCCTGCCCCCTCTTCTTGTGCAGTATGAAGCACCATACTTATACTGGGTGGCATGAATTCCACAAGGCATTGGCAATATTCCTTTTGATTCTGGTCCATGTTGATATGACTGCAGCACATAATTGTCTCTCTTGATCTCTCATTCTACCAGATCTCAAAAAGTCCTTTATTGGATTCAGCTCTGGTAACTGGGGAGGCCACTGAAATACATTGGTGACTTGTGCTTTGTGACATTATTACGCTGGAAGCAGACATTATAAGATGGGTAAATTGTGGCCATGATCAGCAGCAATACTCAGACTGGTGATCAAATGATGCTTGATTGGTGTTAAGGTGCCCAACTTCTTCCAAGGAAACATTCCCCATACCATTACATCACCACCACCAGCTTGAACTGTTGGCACAAGGCCAGTTGGGTCCATGGTTTCTTTCTGTTGATGCCAAATTCTAACACTATTATCGGCATGTTTCAGCAGAAACCGAGAATCATACGACCGGGCGACTTTTTTTTTCCCCATCTTCAGCTGTCCAGTTTGGGTGCCTTTGTTCCCTGTTGCCTTAGATTTCTGTTCTTGTCTTGCACTAGTCGAACCAGATGTGGTGATCTGCTGTTGTAGCACATCCACCTCAAGGTTAGGCATGTTTTGTGTTCGGAGATGCTTTTCTGCTTACCATGGTTGTAAAGAGTGGTTATTTCAGTTACTGTAGACTTCTTATCAGCTCGAACCAGTCTGGCCATTCTTCTGCGACCTCTCTCGTCAACACGGCGTTTCTGCCCACAGAACTGGATGTTAACAATATCCACCCAAGGTACCATATCATATATGGGAATTGCCATCCTGAATGTCAATTTTAGTGGTTATATATTTCTTCACGTAGGGTAGTAGAATGTGTGATGATGATAATTTTAGATGGCCAGCTTAAGCGAAGTGCTTATTTTTAAGCTATTTTTAATGAATATCTAATAGTGGCCTTGTATCATCATCATCTGCACCAGTCCTTGATTTCAGTTCTAGTGTTTCCCTTCTGTCCAGGTGCTATAGAGCTTCATCAGGTTTCATCATAACCTTGAAAGAGCAGATGATCTTTACACTTCCATAAACTCTGGCTTAGAGAAGTGAGCAGGTGTTAGAATATCCTTGCTCCTTTTACAGACAGATCCTCTCTCGGGAGGGGAAGTGGAAAGGGCAGCGTGGTTGGACTCGAGCCTTTTCTGTCACACTTCAGATAATGTAGTCAGCTATTGAAGAGTCCAGGAAGAACGAGTTCACAAGGGAGCTGCTAGGTGTCGGATAAACCTCTCGTCTGAACGTCCTGTTTGTGGTAGCTCTCTCGGTTTCTCTCTCTATGTTTCTCTTTATCTCCCATTGCTACTATTGTATGGTATTTATATAACATTATATGTTACTGAACCAACATAGCAAATTGTTGCAAATTCATACAAATTGAAAGACCATATTGTGGTAGGTAATTGAGAGTAGTTGTTGAAAGATTTTCTTTTCAGCAATGGACCTAGAGAAGCTGGCAGTCTTTTATCTAATGCACTATTTTATTCTATTCTGCTCTTCAGTTGGAAACCAGTAACATTCACACATTTTCACTGGACATGTCCAGTATATCATTTGTTAATTATTCTCACACCATTGATCTTTGCAGTATGATTATCACAATAGCTGTAATCGCCAAGGTCCATTTAGCAGCACCTGAATCAAACCCTGGGATGTAATTGTTTTCCTTTTATCATCTTTCAGTAGCCTACCTTCACACTAGCAAGTGACAAGTCTTGTATTGCTTGTAGTTTGTCTCTTGTGAGCGTGTAACATCCATTAACACTTTAACCTGTAGACATGTAGTGATCAGATTATCAGATGAGCAAAGCAAGCTGACCCTACTATAAGCTTGATGAGATGATTGGCAGTATTTTCAGGAACCATGGATAGATTCCATATATAATGATGGCCATCTGTCGCAGTGGATATTGGACTGTTTAAATGTCTGTTGGAAAACGTAATGTCTGCAGATTGACAGAAACAAACTGTAAAATTGAATTGAAGAGCCCAGCTTTTGAAGACAACGTTATATGAGCATATACAGTGGTAACACATGGTTTTAGTAATGCGATGGTCCAATATGTACAATTTGGGCAATATATATGTACTCATAGTAAAGAAGCGGCTAAATGGAGCTCCGGGCTCAAAAGAGTGAATAGCCAAAAAAAAAAAAAAAAAAAAAAAGCTCCCATCTGTGTTTCCATCCAGTTGGCCTTCTACCGATAAAATGGTGTGCGTGATGACATCATCCTAAAAAAAAAAAAAAAATAATGTCAAGTTTTGGTGTATCACAAAAGAAATCTGCCCTTGAGTCGTTTCCATACATAATTTTGCGTATATCGCAATTTTTGTTCTATTGTTGTTCCACATGTCCTCAGATCTTTGTAAAATGGAGAGTATTGAGACAGTTAATTGAAATTGGCCAGCTTATTGTCATTTTAATTTCACAAATAATTGCAATTGTACAAAATATCAGAAGACGGCGTGAGAATGGAGCAGTTTCTCGTCTGATAACTTCCACTGATGTGTGTATATGCTGTGTGCAGCTACTTAAGGAAAATTAATGTGGCGTTATTTCAGGCTGCCAATAGTGGAAGCCAATGAAAGTGAATACTGTAATTCCTTGGCGTGTCTTGTGCCACAGGTTTATGATGTGTTGGATGGTGCGCTCATCCCCATTCCCCCTGACAGATGAATACATTCTGTCATGTGACGTACTTAATTTTTGCGTGAATGCCATTTTTCTTGACACATACAATTTCCAAACAATTTTTTCGCAAAATTTGACGTATAGGCATTTAACCGAAATTTAACTGAAAAAAGATTGTCAATCCTTGTGAAATTTAATAGCTTTAAATACCATTGAGCCCCTGAAAATGGAGGTACTTTGCTTAAAATGGCTGTAATTCCTAAACGGTAAATGCCATATTTTTGTGGAACCTCTTAAAATAAATCTGAAAGTCTACACTTCCATCACATCTTCATTAATTTATTTCAAATCAACTGTGGTGGTATATAAAGGCAAAATCACAAAAACGTCGTCATTGTCCAAATACTTCTGGACCTGACTGTATGTGTGTGTGTGTGTGTATGTATGTATGTGTGTGTGTGTGTGGATATGTGCTCAGTCAATCAATCACTAGAAATATTAGATCTAGAATATCAATCTGCTGTATTCTGTCTCTAATATGAATCTAAGATGAAAAGCCTCACATCAGTCTTACACACAGCAGCGTTGTGTGTGCATGAGGTGCAGAGCGTGAGAGCGAGAACCTTCTGACGAACGCTCGTGCCTTTGCCGAGAAAATGAACTGGTGGAATTAGTGGAGATCAGGGAATGAATCCGCCGTGCAGAATACACCTTGCAGGTGATGTGAAGGTTGTTTCGCTTTGGTGATGTACGGTCTCTTCAGCACTGACGGTATAAAGATGGGAGATCAGTCTTGATCATTTGCCATCAGAGGATAGAGCGCCCATCTGTTCTGCACAGGAAAACACTGTGCCCTACTGGAGATATATATATCAAATTTATAACATTACCATATACCGTTAAATATATGATTTTGGGTTTTTTTTTTGGGTTAAAAAGAAGTTTGTTTAACAAAGTCAAATGTCTAATTTATGGAAGGTGTCTCTGTTGTATAAGCACATCGTTTTAGTCAAAAGTTTTCCAGCACAGGAAAGTCTTAAGGACAGAGGAGTTTTTGGTAAAATGACAGACTGTGTTTTTTTTTAAAGAGAGGTGTGGGAGAGAGAGAGAGAGAGAGAGAGAGAGAGAGGCTGGTGAGGGAATGATGGTTTATTGAGACTATAACGTAGGTGAGAACAGGAACTAACTTGTCTCCTGGACGTTCCACAACATTAAATCTAAGTATAAACCTTTAAAATGTGCAACATGGGTTTAATTAATACATTAAATATTGTAATCATTGCACCGCACAGTGCTTCTCCTTACTTACCTTGCACTCTCTACACGGACTCACGGTGCTGTCGTTTCTAATCCCCGATGATTTCCGTTCTTAATGAATTACAATAATCCCCCTCATTTCCCCGTCAAGTGAAGTTTCGTGGACAAAGTAGTAAAGTTGTAAATGTAAGTAAAGTGTGTAAAACACGTGTCATTTGAAGCATTACGAGGGTTAACTGAGCAGTTAATCCGAATGTTATACTTCAGGAAGCACTCCTGTTTTGGGCAATGCTCATCAGCGTGCACTGACCACTTTATGGGACATCTGTTCACCTGTTCATTCTTGCAGTTATCCACCAATCACATGGCAGTGTAGAACCATGCAGATATAGGTCAAGAGCTTCAGATAAAGTTCACATCAGATTGGGGGGGCAAATCAGTGACTTTTGACCATGGCCTGGTTGTTGCCACCAGAACCATGGGCTGGTTTGAGTTTTTCAAAAATCTGTTGATGATCTGGGATTTTGAAATTCTCACTATGGGGCAGGTGGTATTAGCGGGAGGAGCTTTGGTGAGATGGAAAATTCCTAAAAATAAATATTTAAATGATCGTTTTTAGACCTGACAACCTGTGTAGGATCGCTCGATGGTCTCCATCCATCCACCACACCCTCCCCACCAAAAAACCCCCCCAAAAAAACAAATCAAGAGTGAACTGATATCCGGAATGATTGACAGGTATTTTGAGGTCGCTGCTTAAAAGAGGCTCTGACGTAGCGCCCTTGCTTTCTGTCACAGTAAATAGTTCATTACCTTGAGTTTTTAGTTCATTAATGTGAAATCAGTGTATGTTTGAGTTGATCATTAAAGCATCAATGAAGTATACTTTTCTTCAGCTGAAAATATTCAAAAGCTGCTGGGGGGAAAAACAATTTAGCATGCCTACTCAAAAAACCGGGAAGTGGTGGAAAAGAAAAAAATAGCTCTGTTAGTAGAAATGTCTTGTTAATGAGAGAGGTCAGAGCTTACAGGAAGGCTGTAGTAACTTAAATAATCACTCTTTACCACCGTGGTGAGCAGAAAAGCATCTCAGAACACATAACACCTCACATCGAGCCTCGAGGTGGCACCGCGTTCCCTTTCCAAAATGAAAAATAAACATCCCTTCACAGAAAATTTCACCGAACGCAGACATTTTTGGAGTCTGCCGTGGCAGCATGAATCCATGGATTCATGTCAGTCGTGTCAACGGTTCAGGCTGCTGGTGGTGGTGTAATGCTGTAGGGAGGATTTCTTGGCAAACGTGGTGCATATAACATTTTAGAATGAGCACATTGATGTAAATCAGAAACCTGATTGGCTTTGTTAGTGTTTGAGTAACCAAACTGACCTTTTAGTACAAGATATATGAGACTACAAGATATGTAGGCGCAAGAAGGACTTTGGTGTTGGACAATGAGGCTGGTTGATACACTTTTTATTTGCTGTGGAAAGATTCACAGAGACACCAACATGTCTTTAATGCTTTAATTAAAGTACGAATATGGTAAAGGATAAACGCAAGCCATTACTCAAGGAACGAGCTTGATGACACAGACTATAGAAAGATATACAATGGAGTGGACAGTGAAATCTGGGAGTGGGCGGCAGTATGGCTCAAGCAGAGAAAGATGTCTCTTTGAGGTGAAGTGAGAGTGGGGAATTTGGCAATCAGAGATGCACAAGAGATAACAGACGCTGCACACTGAGAGTCGGGAAATGCATACTTTTTTGGCTTCATGTCCATGGTCGCTATTGAGAGTAAAGCGAGCTGCTATATTGCAAAACGGGTGAGCAGAGCCGTTTCTGTCCTTGGACAATCTCTTTGCATTTTTGTGAATGCCAGTGATTGCGCAGGGAGAAAAGGAACGAGATGGAGAAAAGGGTGGGGTGTTAATTACAAAAGAGAATGTCATCACTGCAGATGGCGCGTTAGCAAATCATGCACATTCCAGATGGTATTCTTTGCACCATGTGTATGAAACTGCACTAAATTCTCCCCCCCACACCCAGAAAAACAATGACACACACACGTTATACTTTTCATTTTCTCTCTCTGTACATGCTTTACTTTACAGGTACTTGTACAGCCATTTAAATTTGGAATGGTGTCAGTGAGACAAGGACATTTCAAGAAAATTAGCTTTGTCATTGGGATTTATGAAGAATATCTATCAAAAGACTCGAGCAATATTACACGTGCGCCCCAAATGTAGAGTCGCTGAAGAGCCCTGAAGTAATTGATGTGGACGGAGATAGATATTATTAATTTTGCCACTGGTTTAACATATCTCTCAGAGAGGCCGGAGTTGGGGGGAGTTTGTATCTTTTACATGTTATAAGGCTGTAAAAGAGATCAAAATTGTACTATCTGTACCAAGAAAAACCTGTCATCATGGTTTGGTGTGAATTCAGGCTCTGGCAGTTCTTCAACATCAGCTACATCACTCAAGTGATGTAATTGGTCTCAGCTAGAGATCGTGCAGGTCGTGCAGTTAATGGTTCTCGTTCCCAAAATATAAACGAACTAGTGGCCTAATACAAACCACTGTTTTAAAGGGTGTTTACTAAAGGTGGAAGAGTGAACGCTGTTGAACGTGGTCTTTGTCCCACAAGCTTCATATCTAACAGCACGCATACTCCTGCGTTAAAGTAGTAACCTCCCACTTGCGCAACTTTTTTCGCAACTCGCAGAATCCCCACTTCCAGTGCTCGCCACTACTTTTAACCAAATGCCCTATAATGCGCTAGGTTGTGTATTAGATTAACTTTGAAAGTATTGAAATTTATGTCAGCTAGAGAAAGTGACTAATTTGTGGGCTTTCCAGATATTTCTATTTTAAATATTGACTCAGTGCAGCAACCACAGGCAGTCTCTCCATTCCAACGCCTGTGATGTTTACCTGGATTAAGAAAACATGAGTAATTTACTCACTGTAAGATCTAATAACACACATCATTTCTTGCTCGTTGATGGATTAATTAAGACAGCAGCAGATTCCCTCAGTCACTGCAGACATCTTCGCCTAGACAACGACCAGAGCAAGCACGGTGCCAGCTTGCCTGGAGGTACGGGAATACGCTTTATCGTGCCCTCTGTATTAGGGAAGCTGACCGTTGTGCCCCGGTGCATGACCAGGCCATGGAATTATCCACATTACCAAAGGGACAGAGACAGATGGCACTGACAAGTGTCCAGATTATTCCAGAATGTTGCCCATGTGCTGCAAATTTCCAAAGTTTTATTGGGATGAACAGTAGGGCACAGTGTTTTCCTGTGCAGAACAGATGGGCGCTCGATCCTCTGATGGCAAATGATCAAGACTGATCTTTATACCGTCACTGCTGAAGAGGCAGTACATCACCATGCAGCGCAGACTCGCCTCAGAGAAACAACTTTCGCGTGTGTATATATAATATATATAATGCCATGTTTTTGTGGAACCTCTTAAAATAAAGCTGAAAGTCTACACTTCCATTGTGGTGGTGTATAAAGGCAAAATCACAAAAACTCTGTCACTGTCCAAATACTTCTGGACCTGTCTGTGTGTACACACACACACACACTCCCCACGTAACATGCTTTATTTGCACCTAACACTTTTGGGTGATTTTAGAGAGCAAGATCTCGTCCATTTAATCCTGTTTCCTCCAGTGATTGGACTGCGTGTGTATTACGAGATGACCGAAGCACAGGCCTTGCTGTTCCTACTCATAGTGCCTATTGTGAAAGATAGGGACATTTTGCACAGCTTCTTTTCAAAGCCCTTGCCCACACACACACACACACACACACACACACACGCGCACACACATCACTACATCAGATATACAATAGGAAGGACACAGTGTGAAAGCATCCTCTCTCGCTCGTTTGTCCCTATCTGTCTTTTTGCATGTCTTTCTCTCCGCTCTAACCGAGCTACCTCAGCTAACTCTGGGGGGGAAAAGAAGCTTTGAGCTCTTTCAATAAAAGTGCACAGTCCTTATAAGCACAAGGCTCATCCTTCAAGTTAACACCTTCACCTTCATTACCATAAGGTGAGGTGTTTTTTTTTATCTTCCTAAAGGCACAGAATGGCTGTAAAATTTTAGTGTTGAGTGGTGAATTTATTTAAGTGTGAAGTCCTGACTACAGAAAATTAATGCTACCTGCAGTCCACACACTAGGGAAAAGTAAACCTGTGTGTCCAGAGGTCTTCATTTCCTAACAGCACTTTCTCTTTTGTCGCAAGTCACCACCAGCTTGTCTCTTTATTTAGAGATCCTGTGTGGCATGGTCATAGCTGGGTTTGGGTCGATGGCTCTCTTCCTGTGTTGCAGGATTTGAGGTGTCCCTGAAGATGCCTGCACCAAACAGCTAGGGGAAGTGGTCCTTTACTATAGACATGCAGTACAGACTTTTGCTAGAAATAGATTAGCAATTAGATTTATGTTGTAGGGTTTCACAGTAAGGTTTCTGGGCTTTCCTTAATGCCACAAGAACCAAAGGTGAAGGCTCTTGGAACTTCATGATGGATGCGCCAGCACTGAGACACTAGAGTGGAGACACTACAGTGGAGTAAAACCACTCCAGTGTGAATATTCAAGGCCAACAGACCAAACATGGCTTGCTTTCATTCAGCCCATGGTACATGGTACTACTACTCAATTTCACACTATCTAGAACCTAACAGCAGACCTGTAGTGTAGCTAGCACGTGTTAGCTAGCTACACATGCTGGGTAAAGTGGATCTGCTGCGTTTGACACAAGTCAGACCAGCGTCTATAAATGATCCAGAATGATGCAAAAAAAAAAACATCCAGTGAGAAGCAGTTCTAAGGGTGGAAGCTCCTCGTTGATGAGATCAGTGGAGAAGCGCCAAACTGCTTCGAGCCGACAGGAAGACTCCAGTAACTCGAAAAATAACCACTAGTTATAATCATGGTGAGCAGAAAAGCATCCCAGAACAGTGTCTTTATGGAGATTGAGGCTGAATTACTATGCTTAGGCTTAGGGCTCTCTAACTCTTGTCACTTTTGTCCTAAGCAGTGAATGAAAGAATAAATAAATATAATGTTTTGATAAAGTCGCAAATTCTTCTTTGTCTTCTTCTTTTTCCCCCTACTTCTTAATAATAATAATAATAAGTAATAATAATAATAATAACATAGAAAATTTTGGCCTAGTAAATATATAAATATAAAAACATGGTGTTAATTAACTACAACTCAAGTGTTTTCACACTCTTTTCTTGATTAAAATGGGTAATGACTCAAACAGACTCGATCCTAATGAACTTTTCACACATAAACCTAACAGAATGCGTTAAATTCTCACTTTGAGGAAATCTGCCAGTCGTCTGAGCGCGTTCGAATGGGTTTATTGGAAATCGTGAGTCTCGCCCACTCTCCAGCACACGGGCAAGAAACGATGTAATGGTCCCTTTAAGAGCAATCAGTGCCTCTGTGGTTGCTAAGTTACACACATCAGGCCCTGAGAGGGGCTTAGTGCGTAGCGCAGAAATCCTTCCAGGTGCGGAAGTTGGGCCAAATGTCAATGTTTTTCGAAGTTTTTTTTGAATAGCAACTTGAATAATATGTGAAACAGAGGAATATTCGCAGATGTCAGAAGAACGCAGATGTCTGAAAAACATTGTGTAGCCCACAGGAGTGAAGAGAGATTGATGCACGCTGTCCTGTGTATCCGGAGATACACTTTTCCCAGCCGAGGTAGAACACACTGATGGGTTTGGAGGCAGCGTTATTGCCTCTAGGATGGCATTTTGGCATGCTCACATATTATGAAGCTCTGGGATGTGCAGTGAGATTTACACAATTTTATTTTTTTTTTTAAAAAGATGTTTTAAACCAGAATTGGCCGTCCATACGCAGCTGGGTTTGTGTGATGGGAACTTGGGACAGCACTTCAGCAGATGATCCTTGTAGGTGTTCATGCACCAAACTGACGCGTGTTTAGCTCATGTGATGAAGAGCCCTGCAAGTCACTCCTAAACAAATGGGAAATCTTCTCTTCCTCCCACACCATCCCTTTCTTCCTCTCTCTCTTTCTCTCTCTGTCTTTTTCTCTCGTTCTTGGCCTTATTTTTGCACTCATTCCACGAGCCATTCTCTCATTTTCAGAAGATGAGAGCAGTGCTAGGAACCATGACACTCCTTCTACATATACATCACGGCATGGTTTAGTAGTCATCTTCTTCTCTCCTGTTCTCTTCTATCCCTCAATGATCATCTGAGATGGTTAGGGGAAGAACTTTCATCTGTATATTAACATTAAATCAACATTCAACCAACAAAATATAGGCATCGTCAAGCTGTTCATTGCTCTGGTTTGTGATGTTATAAAATGATGGAAGATGACTTTCCAGGTCATCATGAAATATCAACCTTTTTTTCTTTTAAATTCTTGGCGTGATGTCACACTGACTTATGCAAATCTATTAGTTTAAATATGTTTTTTTTTTATTATTAGAAATATAAGCCGGGCCGCTGCGATGAAATCCTGAAGTGGAAACCTCCCAGTCACAATTCTGTGGACTTCCGACTGAAGATCTCAAAAGTTGGAGGAGAAGGGTGAGTCAGCATCATCATAACACACACACACACACATACACACACACACACACACACACACACACACACACACACACACCTACCAACCATATACACTACAATATGCAAATGGTAACAGCATTTTTAATTCACCTCATTACTCTGTAATGGAATAAGTTTTATTCTGCCCTAGATATTGAATTTTCTTTTTTTTTAACTTCTATAATTAGAAACTTCTTGCCAGCAGGTGTTTATAAATACCAGGCTTTTATAGGTCTTCCTAATGGAGCTTTGTGACTTTTCACTAGCCTTATCTGGCATTAGAGGCATATGATGCTCTTAGTGTACTGTAGAGACTAATGATAGAAACGGTGAAATATATATATGATATGATGGGTATATATATATATACCTAAGTAATTCACGATGGGAGGAATTTGAGGTTCTGTGTAAAGCAAGTAAACAGATCAATACCTCCTACACAAGTGGACGTGGTCCTCCTCCACCATGAACACACACACACGCATGCAACTTGAGAAACCTCCATTAGAACCTCTGCCATTCTCCTGGTAGTGAAGCAGCGCCGGTACGGGTTACCGCCTGCGTTCTCGACGTTCAGACAAGGAAAAACCCCGGTGATTTTGTGACTCGTGAAAGCAGAAAACAGTGCTGCTGGAT
>JAKKZK010011432.1:1454-22840 GCA_037577455.1 Pangasius macronema | reverse complement strand
GTGGGTCTTTCTGCCTTCAGTCTCGTCTTCAGTAAGTGAAAAGCAGCTCTATTGGGTTGAGATCAGGAGACTGACTTGGCCAGTGAAGAATACTCCATTTCTTTGTCTTCGAGGCCTTTCGATGTTGTTGAGCTCACCAGTCCTTTCTTTCTTTTTTAAGAATGTACCCAACTGTTGATTTGGCCACACCTAAGGTTTTTGCTCTCTCTCTTATAGATGTATGTTGTTNGCCTAATGATGGCCTCCTTCACTTGCATTGAGATCTCCTTGGACTTCATATTGGTAGCTCCAGTTGAACAGCTGCCAGATGCCAACTCAATACCTGATATCAACTCCAGACCTTTTATCTGTTTCCATTTGTCTTGAAGTAATGAGGGAATGGACCGCACCTGGTCAATTAACTTCATGACAGTCAATTGTCCAAATACCTTTGAGCCCCTGGAAATGGAGGTACTTTGCTTTAAATGGCTGTAATTCCTAAATGGTAAATGCCATATTTTTGTGGAGCCTCTTAAAATAAAGCTGAAAGTCTACGCTTCGATCAACACTTGATTGTTATATTTCAAATCCATTGTGGTGGTGTATAAAGGCAAAATCACAAAAACTGTCATTGTCCAAACACTTCTGGACCTGACTGTATATTTATATATGTATATATTTATCTGGTGGAAATGGGCTTGCATAGCATCACCTAACTCCTAAAAAGAATCGGTTCTCAAACGGCTCAGAGTTGACCCGTTCCTGAACGACACATCATTTACTAGACAACTTGCTTTCCTATTTAAAAACCTAAAAATCAGTCTGGAATGAGCTTGAACACCCTAACACTTACTCCTTTACTCTTACAGCCCAAATGATACTTGCTTTCAAAAATCTGGCTACAAGAAGTCTTTGATAAGCTTTTCAGTGAACCTCGAAGTTCACTTTTCCCACCACAAGATGGCAGCAGCGATCCACAAATCTCAGCTTTACTCGGTGACAAAGACAGACTTAGTTAATGCCGACTTCACACCTTAATCATCTAATTCCATCACAGGTAATGAGAGGAAGAGAGAAAGAGAAGGGGAGTGAGAGAGATGACAAAAGAACAGAAAGTGAGCATCTCTCCATCTGTCAGTGTGACCAAGGCAGACAGCAGCCGGTAACACGAAGCGGAGAGACAGCTGGCTCACTCATTTCTTCCTCCATCTCTCATTCACGCTCCTGCTGGGTGATTACTAGCAGGGATGAGTATGCAAATCCATGCCGTTAACGAGCTGGTGCTACAGGGGCTGGCGGCGCAGTCTGTCTGACCATATGACACACACACACACAGACACACACACACAAACACACACACATCCATACACACATCCATACACACTCTACTCATACACAAAACAGTAGGAATATATTCTCTAAATCTGTTTGATAAGAACATCCTGTTTTGGCAGGTATTCTGATGCCCCACACTGAAACCTTCACATACCACTGGGGAGAAAGATGGAGGGAGAAGAGAAGTAGACAACGTGAAAAGAAGAGGAGAGAAAAGAGAGCAAAGCGAGGAGATGACACACACACACACACACACACACACAGGCACCCCTTTGACTGTGTGTTGCAAATGAGTAAAATGAACAAGGATAATTTTGATTATTTGTGGCGCAGCAGAAAAACCATTGGCGCTTCACAGATCCAGGGTTCGATCCTGAGCTCGGGTTATTGTCTGTATGGAGTTACACGTTTTCCCTATGTCCATGTTGGTTTCCTCCGGGTTCTCCATTTCTCTGGGTTCTCTCAGTTGTTGGATAGGCCCCGGGATAGACTTTGAATCCACAGGATAAAGGGCTTACTCAAGCTGAATGTATTTTCTTCTATTTTCCTTGCTCCCAGGTTTGTATACTGTGAACATCACTGCATCTCATTTTCTACTATCATACTACTACTGCTTTGGGTTCAGAATCCATTTTAATCTGACGAGTAGTAGTAGTACCCAAATCGTATTTAAATTCTGTATAAAAATGTACAACTTGTTACAAATTTGCACATTATGGCCACCTGCTCATAAGAAGATTTTAAGCTTGCCTATACAATCTGAGCTACAAGATTTTGAAAGGATGCACAAACTGCAACAGGAGAACCTGCAGCCCTCCGGAGCAAGACCTGGGAATGGAGAGAAATGGAGAGAATAGGTCACATGGTAGGGGGGGGAGTGAGGTGTCAGCAGGAAGTCTGTATGTAGTGCAAGAGATGACAGAGTGAACACTAGCGGCGCTCATAAATTCAGCCCTGCTGCGCATTCTCACACACTTCCTCCACGCTCGCGTTCCCTTATCTCAAAGGACCGCTGCTCTGGAAATGGGTCTAGACTGAAAAAAAGTAGGTCTCGTTTGTTAACTCCGAGCATCCTGGCCCATTTCTCTCTTACAGCTTGAACAAATGAGGGATTATGGGAATGCGAAGGAGGACCAGAAAGTTCATGAAGTCATGAGTAACACACCTGTCTGAGGCTCAGGAGTCTCTTCAGCCAGGGAATCTGTTACAGATGGGCTGCGTTTCATCTTCAGACCTGCACACGATCTTCAGTAACGAGGCTCGCGGTAACACAGACAAGACCGCGGACGGAAAACAGGCGGATTTTGTCCTGATTTACTTACAAATTTCTCCACTCAAGGCAGAAAATCTTACAGAGTCTCTCCTCAGTGGCTGACTAATGGGAGCTCTATGTACACACACACACACACACACACACACACACACACACACACACACACACACACACACACACGGAATGATGGACCTGTCTTTGGTCACCATGGGGTTCTCACACCACTGGGATTGAAATGTGGACATATATGTGGACATTATGACGTCCATTATCATTATTTTCGACTCCTCAACAAGGCACTTTATACAAAATTATGAAGACAATATTTTTTCCCCTGATCTAAATATAAACAGTCGGACTATGTGCCTGTGCTCTAGACTCAAGACCTCAAGTTTAGGTCTGGATTGCTGGCCATAACGGCGTTGTGTTTAATCTCTGTTCGGAAAATCGGTTGCCTCACAAACTCCTAACAGCTCTCAGTAGTTAACCTACTGTGACAGTCGAGACAGTGACTGGGAGATGAAATTGCGTTCAGAGCAAGCTCTCTGGCACGCATCTCGTGCGGTTTTCCGATTTTACCCAAAGAGTCGTCGCACAATAATAACGAGACCACAGTCGGCTCATAGCGAGAACAACGTAAATCTCTTTTGAGTATCGACTTCGCTGCTCACTTCCTCCAAGCAACACTTAAGGGGTTAAATTATCTTGCAAGCCAAAAGCAAGAGTGAGCACTTTCTGATCACGCCCACGCACTGATATCGATACTGCTCACAGTCTGGTGTACAGACAGAAAAACACAGGATTTCCTATGCTTCCTATTCCAATTAGTTTTTATAGCAATATAATCGTAAAATGTATTGTCATGATACACAACATGCTGTTTATACATAAATATTTCCTTCATACTCTTATAGGAAAATCGTCAGTGATGGGACGGTTGATGACTTTCCAACAACAGCGTGTTTTATTCCTCTTATACAGCAGCAATTTGTTAACAATTACAATGACTTCTTTATTAAACAAAGACACATAATACTTAAATTGTTTTTTTAAATTTTTTTTCTCTTTTAATATGCTTAAAGTTGAGACAGTGGACACTGGAAACTCCTTCCCAAAATGCTAAATAAATGTCTCCTCACCATAATTGTGAAACATATCAAATAAAGGGTCTTAATGAGACCAATTTGAATACAGACAGTTTTAAATAAATTGTCAGACCAGTGTAAAGTTAATCAAATGTCTCTTAGCTGCGCTCAGCTTTCTTCTAGCTTTCTTTTTACACAAGAGTTTAATCGCTTGGTGTGATACGCGTTACAGTTTCGTCATAGTTCAGTATGTGGACTTGTGTTTGAGAGCTTGGAATTAAGATACTGAACCTGACATCATTAAGGTCCAAGCATATGCGACGTGTGTTTTGTGGCGTTAAGCAATATTTTGGTGTAAATCTCTGGCATGCAAACTGAACTCAGAACCCTATCATTTCTGGGTAATCATTTCTATCCCTGCAAAATGTTTGTAAAGTACATAAAACGCTGAATTATGGAACTACGCAGCAAATGTCTAGCACGTTGTCTCGCTATGACCATCCTGCCGATGAGCCTACACTATAATAACTTCCTTCCTTTGCCAGATTCATTGTTTCCAGTGGTGCTATTTTTAAAGCAGTGTTTCATCCAGTCTCCCTCAGGATCTCTCTCTCTCTCTCTCTCTCTCTCTCTCTCTCCTGCCATTTGCTATATAAACACACAGAGGCAGTGTGAGTGCATTTTCCTGTTCCTGATGAGAAAAGTAGGCCGAGAGACATAGAACAACAGCGTAAGAGAGAGAGAGAGAGAGAGAGAGAGAGAGAGAGAGAGAGAGAGAGAGAGAGGGAACCTCCAGGGAATGTGAGGTTAAATTTTTTTTAAGAAGCCGCACATATCACAGTGACTTCCCAGTCTTTTTTATTAAAGTTAATTAGATAAGACAGGCTCTGTGACAGAGGTAATGTAGTGAGCATGTAGGAGCGAGACGGATGGGAAATGAGAGAGACCGGGAGTGCGACAGGTCACGATGATGTGCGAGAATCCAGTCCTCTGAGATTAGCACGAGGCTGCACGCAGCAGTGGATTAATCTGCCTATTTATTCACCTCAACCTTATAATATTATTTTTACAAGAACACAGTGTGTGGTTGTGTAAGTGTGAAAGAAAATCAACTATTATAACATAATCGATTGATGTCGATTTCTCAAATCTGATTCATGAACAGCTAATTAATGGGGACTTCTTTGGTGAACGCAACACATGATGTAAGCCTCGTTGATATGGTGATGCTTTCCGTGATGAGATGTTTATTTAACATTTGTGGAAGGAGTCTCCAGTGTCAGCGCTTTGTAACTGTAACTGTTCCACCAGGGGAAAATCTTCCAGTTTCTGGGGAACATGACAAGCTGTGTGTAGTGTTTTTTTTTGTTTTATTAACTTCAAGAGTTAGGAGGGAATGGTTTCTAGCTGCTATAACATGAGCGAACTTGTTTCGCGACATTAAATAGGCTGTAACTGTAAACGGATAAAAAGTATGACAGCACAGTCTGTGGTAAAAGATGTGGTACAGAGGGATGTTATTTTACTGCTGTGTGTGTGTCTATGAATAAATATTAAAAAAATAGGAAGCCTGATAACTGCACATTACTTGCAGGTTCATGTGTTCTTCGGTGGTGTTAATGCACTATCGCTGGTCATTACCCCGCGCGTGTGACTCAACCTGACAAAAACGAGCTGCCTCATTTCTAACGGACTCCCGTTGCCATGGCAACGTGCCAGCTGCCTTTCCGCCCAGCCCCCACGCGTACGATTACACGAGGTCCGATCATGTGAAAGCACTCTCTCCTTTTCTTCTCCTCCTCAATCTCTCATACACAAACAGACTCACCATTCAGACTGCAGGAATTCATCCTTTTCTTCTGACTGGACGGATTCACGTGTGTCTCGAGTTTTATTTCTTTAATTAATCGTCTGCTCGATGGTTTGATCAATCAGGTTTAATTCTGAGCTGAATCACCTATACTTCAGCGAAGGCATTGTTCACAGCACAATGAAAGAAATTAAATGAGCTGATTAGAAAAAGATAGAAACTATATGACTTAAATTGTGTGTGTGTGTGTGTGTGTGTGTGTGTGTGTGTGTGTGTGTGTGTGTGTGTTAGCAGGCAGGAGCTACTGTATGCCTGGTCAGGTGGATTACTGCAAAATGAGAGGATTGGTTTGTCATCCATCTGTGTCAGCAAAGCGAGTGAGAGAGAAAGGAGGGGGGAGAGAGAGACAAAAATAGAGAGGAAGAGAGAAAGAGAGAAAGACAGAGTGAAACAGAGAGAGAGAGAGAAAGAGGGAGAAGAGGAGGCTGCTGTCATCCTCACTAATACTAACAAGCACCACTATTATAATGAATAGTGAGTCAGCTGTGTGTGATTGGCATTAGTCAGAAAAAAGCAACAACAACAAAAAAATACTGCATGTTTAACATACTGCAACACACACACACACACACACACACACACACACACGCACACACACACACACACACGTTTGTCTTACTATCCTTGTGAGGACCTTCCACTGAACTACCTATTAATGCAGCTAATTAATGCTAAATGACGCCAAAAACTAACCGTAACCTTCACATCAGGAACCAACTTGACTTGTTTAGCTTTTAAGATAAAAGCTGCAGATTTTGAAAAAGCGGTTTTCCTCATATATCCCAGCCAAATGTCCCCACGGGGTCAAAACTGTCAGATACTCCTATCCTAGCACAAATTCACATACTCGTTGATTTTGGGAGGTGGGAGAAAACCTGGAGAACTTGGAGAAAACCCAGATGGACACGAAACTCCACACGGATAGCAGCTCGAGCTCAGGATCGAACTAGGGACCATGAAGCTGTGAGCAGGAAACACTACTTGCTACCGTGTACGTATAATTTTGAACCACTGTGCCTTTATTGGATACATAACATATATTCCATAACATATTTATGGAAGTTTATAGGTTAGTTAGTGTTAGATAAAAGAGGTGTGCATTTAAGGGTTAAGGGAAAATCCTGAGCGCAGGCTAGACCATCAGCATGCATATTTCTTTAAAAATGTGGGCTGTGATATGGTTTGGCAGTTACGTTGTGTACAAAAGTCATGTAATTTGGTCAAATAGTAAGAAAGGCATGAATCGTATTTGACAAATCACAAGACCCAAAAGAAGCAACAGCCCTACCCACATATCCTTAACATGCACGCGCCCAAACACAGACATGTGAACAAGTAAACAAGCCTATAATCTCCAGATTACTGTTGACTTGGCAGAGATTGGTGAGAGTGTGCTGTTTGGACAAATAAGCAGGATTGAAAAAGGACATGCCAGTTTTATGTGGTGGGTTATGGCTAAGGAAGACATTTATAGACCTTTCAGAAACAAGAAGGTTCATGAGCTATGAAAAAGACCACAGATCTATCTTCTCTCTTTTTTATCTCTATCTGACATACCCAGGATCTCAGGATAAAAGATGGACCAATCGGAGCGCTTGTTGGGAAGCCAGCTCCTGCCGTGTGCAGTTAAAGTGAGTGAAGCTTCATTAAGCCTACGCTGGACTTCATCACATGACCAGGCTTTTGCAGTGCACTACGCTGAGTGAGTTAGCACTATGCGCTATGCGTGTGTGTGCCTTTACCTAATCATATGACCTGCTTCACAGACTGCAGATAAATATCTAGGTGCTCACAGCCACCTAACAATATCACTGTAAATCACATCTGAACCAGGGCATTCTACAGACACACTTATCATCATTGTGTTCATTGCCACATCATAAATTACTGGAGAGGACTTTGGTAAATCATCTGTACAGCAGGAGAGAAACAGAGACTATGTACCTGTTGGAACTGATGAACAGAACACTCAGTAAATTGACTTTTGCAAAACCATAATCTAAGCACTGATAGACCTAGTTTTGCTGCTACCGCTGTCTGCTTGACAGATTAAATCAGCCACAGAGAGTAGACAGATCACTTACTTCTGATCCTTGCTCCTGAACATGGCAGGACTCACTGTCTCCTTCAGAGAAGGATCCAGACTCATCACTTGAGTTGGTTCCGTATGCCTGCTCGCACTTGATTTTTGGCCTTGCTGGGCCGAACAGCACGTCAGTACCTGTGCCCAGTTCCTGTGGGTCAGTTGGCATGCAACGAGTCATGTTGGAGCAGGGTGACGAAGAGAACTCAAACTGGGGCAGGCTGCAGGGAGAGCCCCCACTGCCATCCTCGGCATAGGAATACGATGAGCAGGAGCTGGAGGTGCGGGTGCGTGTCTCAGAGGGTGGTGAGCGTGGGCACACCTTTATGGGCACAGGGCAGCTGGTGTTGGGCCTTTGGCGGCACAGGAGCGTTGGCACTTCGCCGGAAGCAGCACCAGGGGAAAAAATCTGTGAGCTGGGCAGTGACTGACTGCCTCCAATCAACAGTCCTTTGGGCAGGTGGTCGGCCAACTCCTTGTCATGGGAGTTGCTGCCTGGATAGGAATGGGCAGGTGTGGGCAGCTGCTCACAGGCTCCTGACGAAAAGATGACGCTACGCCGGTCTAACTCTGTTTCCTGCTTACACACACCATCACAGGATGCCGGCCTCAGAGACAGTCCTGTGGAGAAGCTGTCAGCATCTTTGGGGAAGGCCACAGGCACCTGTGAAGGCCTGTAGTCCTTTTTGTGCTCTCCCTGAGTGCTTGCTTTGACCTGGGCGCAGGCCAGTCTGCTGGCGTTAAGCTGCTGGGAAGTATTGGCCAAGTCTGAGATGCCGCGCTTGAAGAGACCATGCAGTCCATTGCCATCCAACTCCATGTTGGCCATGCCGTTGTCCTTGTCCCTGCCATCATCCTCATCGCCTGACAGACTCAGTGTGATGGGCTCGTCCTCGCCCTCCTGCGGCTCCTGCTTGATGTGAGTCACAGCTGGCCCGCTGAGCAATGTGCTTGGGAAACCTGAGGTACTACTGGTATGTGAGGAGCTCTCGTTGGTGTTGTGCTTACTACAAGCCCACTGGTACTTCCTGTACTTTGGGCATCGTGGCAGATCAGAGGTGACCTGCTGTTCTGAGTCCACTTGGCCATCTGGGAAGTCAGCGTTGGCTACCAGCCGCTCATGGTCTGGCCGCCGCAGAGCATTGAGGGCATCTGGATGGCGGCGGGAGCGTGGAGAAGCAGCCCATGTCGCTGGTGCATTCGTTGTCATGGCCGATGCCTCCGCTTGCATGCTCTCATCTTCTGAATGGTTGCTCTCCGGCACCACCTTTTGGCAGAGCAGGGCCCCGTCTTCCTCACTACGCAGCTGTGCCTCCAGAAAACGGAAGCAGGAGTCCTCTAGGTTGTGCATGCGCAGGAAGTCAGCACAGCGTATCACTTCCTGGATGTTGTCACGGCTGAGCAGCAACTTGGCTGTGTAGGCAAACTGCAACAATGGAGCGAAGCCCCTGGCAGTGACCTGCAAACACACACACAAAACACAGTGGAAAATGTTAATGATACCATCAGCAATGCCATTGTTCTAGGCACTTGGAGTGTGCAGAGGCAAATTGACAGCTCTAATGACCATAAACAAAAAAGTAATCTTACATTGGGTCAGCACTGAATGTTCTATAGTATAAAATGGCCAAAAATAGCAGCAGCAGTCCAGCAGGTAACAATCAACTAAATTCCACCCCTGGTCCCAGACTGACTATTTTCTGTCCTGGGCTGGCCTTTTTCATCCTCTGACTGGCTGAACAGATGGTGCCCCCTGCCTAGCCTTGGTGGTATGACAGTGCAAGGAACACAGGACCATATGGACTGTCTGGGTACTGTCAGCCCAAATGTATGGGGCACGGGAGATGGATGAAGAGAGGGAGGGACAGAGATTGAAACCTGCCCTTTGAACCAAGTGCAGATCATTAAGGAAATGTCCGAGTCTGTAAAGTCTTGCTGACTTATAGTACAATGGACGTGTCTATGTATAGACCTAATGAGAAGCTGGGTTCAAAATCAGGCTTCACAACTTCACAAAAGCAGTTGTCCCTTTGTCCCTCACTTTCTCCACCTTTTTTTTGTTCCTGTTGCCCCTCTCGTTGGTATATTAGTTATACTTATAAATTTAATGAATGGTCATGTCTCATGTAACACCATAACCTTGGGAAACAATTTATAACAAAAACGTAAAAATGTGAGCAATTTATATGACAATAAAATTGATATTGGCTCTGCCTGTCTGAGTTATGAGTCATGTTTTGGCCCAGCGTTATGCCTGTGAGCCACACACACTACTAGGTGTTCTCTACTCCATTGAGTATTGCAATGACTCAACTTTGATCTGGGCCAGTATTGTTTCCATGTACAAAGCAGTCTCTTTTTTCTGCCGGGGTGACAAAATCTGGCAACGTGACTTATCTCCGTACAGAGTCTCAAGAGCACTGGAGAAACACTTTGTTCTGAATAGTGCTGGAGAAAGCCGTCTTCACTCACTGTTTGGATCTATTGTTTACACAGAGAGCCGTGCATGGGAAGGCTCCCTGAATTGTGAGCATACTCTGGCTGGTTGTCCTTAAGAGCCTGAATTTGGAAAGATTAAGCACCATAAACTGCACTGTTTGCTGTGTGTGAATTTTTCCATGTGGAACAACATGCAAATGTGGATGGAGTTCAAAGCCAGACGCAGGCAGAAGGGAATGCCTGAACCAGGTGAATCATTTGCAGAGATATATGTCTAAACACCACTTACGCCAGGGGAGAACACATACCCATATATATACACACACACTGCAAAACAAATGCTATATGGAGTCTGAGTATAATTTGCCACAATGACCAGCTGAATCAGAAAGTGAAAATTGGTAACACACCTCATCTTTTGTTGTGTCCTCAAGTTAAATTTAAGAGCTGAAGCCACAGTGTCTACAAGGCTTCAAGTAAAAACTCATAGGGGGCCTTGTATGAATGTATAGGTTCTTCATATAAACTTGTTATTTAACAAAGAAAGTTGTATAACATGTTGTGATGATGACATTTTCTGTAAGAAGATGTTGGTTAGAAGTTTTCTGACATGGCAAAGTCTTTCCTGTACTTTCCTATTTTTGGCCAGATTTAAAAATTTTTTAAAAAGTTTAACTTCAAGAAAGTTTATAGCTGCTATAATGTAAGTGAACTAACAGGAATTAACTTGTTCAAATGCCATCAAGGGTTTAATCCCTTACTGTAGTACTACAAGTAGCTTGTATCAACACTAACATCAAAAATATACTATTACAAATCCTTTATCTTGATTCTGCACCTCTTCATATGATACCATTTAATAAAATCCTCTATGCTTTGCACACTTCCTGTGTGTATGATGATGTTATCTGATAAAGACAGACTTCTGTTTGTTAGATATAAAAGCAAATCTGTGATGCGAAGCTGGCACAAAAGAGTGCAAGAAATATGTGTGTCTCTGTGTGTCTGAGGGAGAGAAACAGAGTGGGTTGGGGATGATGTCATTATGGAAGGACTTTAATAGTACATTCAGTCCTGTTTGTAAATTCACTCCTGAAATTAGAGATCACAGCACGGCAGCGTGCCGGAGGATTTTCCAACGTACATGACAATTTTAAGGCTTAAACACATATCACGGGCAATAAAGAGCAGCGAGACGGGCAGGGCTGTCTGGCTTCCTGTAGGTAACGGTAGGAGCTGGCAGAGAGAGTGAGAGAGAGCGAGAGAGAGAGAGAGAGAGATCAGTCATTGTTGAGAGGAAGCTGCTGACTCGTAATCTCTGGTGGGGGGGATGGAAGTGTGTGTCTATGTATATGTATATTCATATATATATATATGTGTGTGTGTGTGTGTGTGCTTGCATGAGCATGTGTGTAGAAAGGGGTCAGGGAAGAGCCTCTGACTGGACACACATGATCATGCTAGCAGTGCGACAAAGATAGAAAAGAAAGGCTTAGAAAGAAAAAAGGGGGAGAGGGAAATAAATACAGATCCTAAGTGTATGTCTACGTCTCTATCTTTCTTTTTTATCCGATCTCTCTTGGTGAGCAGAAGTGCTGAGCGCACGCTGGATCTGCTTTCAGCTGACATCAGCAGCTGCAGCCCACAGCAGCACATCACTATGGAGCCTGCACCATCTGTGACACACACACACTCTCTGAAACATATATACACACACACACACACACATTCCTCCTTTCCTATCCAGACACAGCAACCGAGTGAGATGGGGAATGAAGGAGGAGTAGTGGATCGAGAGATAGAGAGAGGAATAAAAGAGGGAAGATAGAGAGACACACACATACACACAAGACACAAAGGCATCCACAGATCACTATGGTGGAGAGAAAATGAGGAAATGAAAGACGATTACTGAAGGAAAGTGGGGAAATTAAGGAAGTGAGGCTCATTAACAGAAGGACTTTGACATATGAAGCGGCGGTCTCTTAACAGCGAATACTATACGTACACAAAGACCCCTATATATCAGCGTGACAGAACTGGGTCATTTACTCTAATCCAAACCTGCTCTCTCTCTCTCTCTCTGTCTCTCTCTCTCTCTCTCTCTCTCTGTCTCTGTCTCTCTCTCTGTGACTCTTTTTTTCTAAGTGGTCATATCATAGTAGGAAATAATATAAAGAGACCTCACACAGCCTGACAAAACAAGCACGAATCCCGCCAAAATAACCCGTTCCGTAAGAAGGTCATGAATGCAGTCAACCCCCAACTCTCTCTCTCTCTCTCTCTCTCTCTCTCACACACACACACACACACACACACACACACGCACACAGAGTCACAATCATCTCACCCCACCCAAGCACTCTACATACTTTTACGCTTGCACTCTTCCATTCTCCTACATCACCCTTTCGGCCCTCTATAGCAGCGGTGTCTAATTGATGCAAATGTGCTCGGGTGAATTCCTGCATGCCATGAATGCTAACGAGTCAAAAGCATGCATGACAATGACGCCGAGAGTGTACGCACACACACACACACACACACACACACACACACACACACACACACACACACACACACACAAGCACCAGGAGATGGCTGAGATATGAAATCTGCTGACTAACATGACTAGCCTTCAAATCCAGACACAATAACGCATGTCTCATTTCACTATTTTCTGCATCTCCTTTCCAGAAGAAGTGCACACGAGTGCTTTCAGTGCACGATTACAGCAAATTTGATCACAAAATACTGCTAAATATTAATAGCACAATAAGACAGATCAATATAGCAAGCACAATGCATAACCTGCAAAACATGCAAATCTTTCCAAATCAATACTAAACTATATGAATCGGATTAAATCAACATTTTACTTTTAGTCTCAAAGAAATTTTACATCTATTATGTATATTAGCATAAATTTAGCTTATAGCTGTCAATATTTTTTAAATTAAAGTGTGATTTTCTAAAGTTATGACCCAGCAGAAACCTATTTTTTAGGCCAGAATTATCTACTGCAGCATTTTAATTTAGAGCAACTGACTGTAACGAATCAATACTATATATATTATATATTTGAAATATATTGTGTATTTGGAAAATTATTGTTTTTTGTTTTAAGTGGGCAGTACTATCCCATGCAAGTGTTTTTTTTTTTGGGAAACCTTTATCAGGAAATCTTTGAAATCTTTGGACTTCATTATGATTCATATTATATGAAAAATATATATATAAAGGATTAAATTTAGAGCCGAGGCACAGTTAGCGTTCAGACATTTTCTTATAATTTTACTCAATTTTACTTTTACATCAAAAAAAAAAAATAAATAAATAAATAAATCCAACCACACTGACCTCATTCCTTTAAATTTATCCAGGTTTTATTGAGATCAGTATCAATCTGGATCAATTCAAAGTCTATTAATATGCAAATTTAATCCAAATTCTACTTATGAACTTTCCTCATCATTTGCACACTGGAAGCTGATTGGCTTAGAATTTATAACATAAGAAAACTTGTTCACAATTTCCAATGAGATTATAACCTCCTCCTTTTTCTTATAGCAATGAATAAACCACTATGACCAGTCCTATGACCAGTGAACTCACTGTTACTACCACAAAGCTGATTATTTTCCTGTTATCACTTATGTTATAGCAGCGATCATTCTCTATCTTGAAAACTAAAAAAAATTCACTTTTTTTTAATACAGAAAACTTCACCATATTTATATCATGATTATACTCATTTTTAAAAATCTGTTTATATATCTGCTTATATATAAATCCACCATAAAATTCCCTGTGTAATGTGTTACTATAGAAACCATAATGTATTACAACGAATACATTAATCAATCACAGGTCGGACATCTGACCAATCAGAACTGAGCATTTAGCAACACTGTGATATAATGGCCAATAAACTCATTTAAATATCAGCACCACACCACACATTTTGATGATTTTGATGAGGTTCTGTAGTTGCTCCGAGTTTACTTTACACACACACACACACACACACACACACACACACACACACACACACACATATATATCTTCTTCTTCTTCTTTCAGCTTTTCCCTTCAGGGGTCTCCACAGCGAATCATCACTCTCCACCTATCCCTATCNCACACACACACACACACACACACACACACACACACACACACACACACACATATATATATATATATATATATATATAAAATCAAGTATCCTTCAAATATCAATCTGCAGATTTGCAGAACAAATGATTTCACACACCGGGGGAGGCTTTTTTTTTTACTCTGCACAAAAGCTGTAACAAAGGACAATAAGACCACATGCTGAAATTGGCTCAGGAATGTGATTCTCCTTTTAATGAAGTGTTTACAGCACATCCACACATCGTATTAAACTGCTCTGATTATGGGGTGTTAGCACTCTTTGTGGATTAAATCAGAGTGTAATAATTAATCCCTCCAGACTGTAGCTTTACCGCCGAGCTACAGACAGAGAGAGAGAGAGAGAGAGAGAGAGAGGTCATGACCTCGGCGTCTCCGAAACGAGGACTTCCTCGGTGTCTCCAGAGACTTCACAAGGGGTCGCACTCTCTGAAACACACCGTTGCTGGTTTTGTTTTAACAGAGAAACATGTCCTTCCTGTCTCACAGCTGCTTACTACGTGTGTGAGAGAGAGAGTGTGTGTGTGTGAGTGTGTGCGTCTTCCATCCTTCTTTGTTTTAGTCCTTCTTTCTCTCGTCACCTGTGTCTCTCACTCCTCTGTTTCTGTCTGCTGCACTCACTCTGTATATAAACACTGCAGGTTTTTTCAACACCCGCACTTTCTTATGTTTTACTACTGTTTATTCACTTCTAGCGCTGCAGACGAAACAAAGCGCTAAAGTATTAAACAAGTGTTTCATCAAAGACGTATATTGTTGTATTTAAGGACTCGGGAGTCTAAATAAGTGCTTTATTAAAGCACAGGTGCACTTGGAGCGTAAACCTGTTAAACCTGGAGATATTAATATCATATTAATGCTAGTATTAATTATTAGATAAATATAAATATTTCATTAAAGTCATCAAGATGTCCGACTTTTCCATCCTATCCAATAAAATAGGATGGAAAATATTTCTCAACTTACTTATCGATATTCTCTACCTCGAGTGTCTAATTTTAGAATTTATATTTTACCTCAAAAGTTGAAATATTTTAAGTATATTAACAAGACTATACTATAATTTTATATGCCACAAACCAGAGCAAAAGTTAGCAGTAGCTCTACATGTGGTCGTATTGTAAAAGCTACAGGAAGTTAAAATGGTTGCTTTCTCAGTAACATCTAACTGGTGTCCCATCAAGGGTGTATTATTTCCTTGCTCCCAGTGTTCCCGGCGTAGACTCCGGATCCACCTTGACCCAGACCGGGATAGAGCACTTATAGAAGATGAATGATATCAAACTAAATTTAAAACTTCCCAACCTGAAAATCATGTAAAAATCTGGCTTCCTGTGCACGATATACGCTCAGTACACAGGGTATGACATCATGGTTTTCTAAATCTTATGTAGTGCTTTAATTTACCCGATAAAACATTATTTTATGAGACACTTAAGTAAGAGACAGAGTTGGAAATGAACAATTTACATGTAATATCACATATACTGCACATTCGTGGCTTATTCTTCAATATTAATCAGAAAATTGGCACCAATGCAAAAATATGTGAAGGAATAGAGTTACATAAGAAACTGTTCGAAATACATTTGTCTAGAATTACTAAACAAATTCACAATTAAATAAAAATATTTATTTACTAAAATAAATGTAAAATATTTAACATAAAAAATATAATTATTTAATTTAGTACAAATCATTATTATAAATTTATTTATTTAATTAATTTAGTAAATTTTTTAGTACAAAATTTTAACATCACATCAGTTACTTTCAGTTAGTTTGCAATTATTTAAATTTTTTTTTTTTACAAATTTATGTAACAATATCACGATATTGAAAAAAGCTTATTATGACGTAATTTAATACGATATCAATATTATATTACTATAATCGCCCAGCCCTGATGTTAGCGTTGATGTGTGCATCAATCCTTAGGATTACAGCTCTTGACCCACTAAGCAACCTGTTTGTATGTGTATGCAACTCTCTCTCTCTCTCTCTCTCTCTCTCTCTCTCTCTCTCTCTGTGTGTGTGTGTGTGTGTGTGTGTGAGAGAGAGAGAGAGAACCATGAATACCTGCCTAACATTTACCTTTCAACCCTCCTTAAATCCTCAGCCCTTACAACTTCTTTTCCAAATAAGGCCTGGCTGTCAGACAGACCGGAGAAAAGGATTAGCCTTTATTTAGTTTGACCGAGTCGTGGCCTCAGATTCCTCCAAAAACCACACACTCATTGCTCGTCACCAATAGTGGCGCTAATCGCGTCCATACCTCAACTAACGAGTAATGAGAGGTGCTTCAGGGTGAGGAGGACAAGCGAGTGACTCGGTGACTTCAGTGTCAGCTTGTGGTTTGATGACTGGCGCATATGTCCAGTGGCAGCTCAGCTGTCTGTCTTATGGAGCAAATGATTGTGAGTTTACAGCCAAAGGCAATCGCAAAGAGAGTTCTTGACTAGGGATTAAATCGTTCCATTCAATTCGTGTACATTTTTAGTTTTGTCATAGCGTCTATCACCTAAATGAACAAACCCTGAATGGTTCATCAAGGACTCAGTTTGGCACATTTTGATTTTACTAGTCGGAGCTCAGAGCACATGGATCCGAAGGTTTTTATGAGTTTAAACCAATAACACCAACATTACAGACACCACAGAATGTTGTGAATCAGTTCGACTAAATCATTAAAAAGAATCAGTACAAAAGAATGATTCACAATCGTTTTTTTCTTTTGACCCTCGGCTGCTCAGTGACTTTATCTCACGTCAGTAATCAGATAGACAAAAATGTCTGCCAAACCAACATGTAGATTAAATCAAAAGATGAAGGAGTGGAAACTCCAGATGATGGTGGGTGAGACCTCATCCTGCCACCTCCCTGAGAAAATTCAGTTTTAGGGCTAATGTAAAAGGTGATGCTGCTATTTTTCCATGTACCTCTCAGTCACTTTACATCCGTGGGAGCTAAAATATGCAAAGTCTAAACACATCTCCGGGTCGTGATAATTAACTAGTGGCACGAATTGAAAACATTTTCTTTCCCTTTCTTGTCTGAAATGTTGAGAATGAACAGTTACTGCACATAGTGAAAATGAATGCTTTGAAAGTTTCAAACCTCAATGAGTGTGTGTGTGTGTGTGTTTCAACAGTAATTTATCCTCCATTGCTGCTTTGATATACTACTGTGAATTAGAGAAACAGTTCTGGAGCCATGATGCTAATGTACCTAACAAGTAAAGGACGTTCTAGCTCCAGTGAACTACACACCAAATGGACCTGTATTATCACTCGAATCCTCACTAATGCACAAATCTGCTTTTAAACTTTTTGTAAATTTGAAAGCCACGTCCACGATCAAACTATATGCAGAGGAAGAAGGTGATTCTACTTCAAGATGGAGCTCCATCGTGGACCTCCAAAATGGACCTCCATCTTGGACCTCCAAAATGGACCTCCATCTTGGACCTCCAAAATGGACCTCCATCTTGGACCTCCAAAATGGACCTCCATCTTGGACCTCCAAAATGGACCTCCTTTTGTCCAGTTTAATCCATAACAGTGTGTCATACAAAGCCAGAAACCAGTAAGCAAACCTTTCTGAGATACTGAGATGAGTGTGTGATGATTAGACGTGCAGATTGAACAGGCACGTTGCTCCATTGCTGCATTAGCCTTGCAGATCCAGTGTGAAATTAAAGAAGATACTAAGCATGTCTAGGTTGAAGTTAGAGCAACCGTGGATGTGTTTGTGTGTGTGTGATTTACTCTTTTAATTGGTAAGGATTGTCCTCTTTTTTTTTTTTTACAGGAAAATCCCAAAGTCCAAACAAACCACCAAATATGATTTACATTTATATGAAAAACTAAATGGGGACAATTTTTCATTTTGGTTATTGAGGTTAAACTCAGGGTTGGGTGTAGACAACCTGGTCTTTTACTACAGTAATACACAGTTCAATGCTAAAACCTATTTCAAAACAATATGGTGTGTGTGTGTGTGTGTGTGTGTGTGTGGGTAGGTGTGTGTGTGTGTGCGTTTCAGTGGTGATGGAATTCATGTGGCCGTTGGTATGTAGAGTTCCAGTGCTGAATCACTCACACCACCACAAATATACACACACACACACACACCCAAACACACACACACACACACACACACACACACACACACACCCAAAACACTGCTGAATCATAGTGACACAGCTTAGCCAAGGAGCTTTGACTGCGGCACACCACACACACACACACACAGGCATGCAGACAAATACATGCTCAAACACACACACGCGCACACACACACACACACACACACACACACACACACACACACACACACACACACAGGCTGTCTCTCTATCTCTATCTTTCTCTATCTAATGCTTCAATCACAAGCCTCATGAATGTGTAACAGTATAAAAGCGCTTTATTGCTCTTATACCACAGCAACTTGCCAACAATTTCAATGTTTTATTTACTAAAGAACATCATCTCGTACTTTGAATCCATGCATTGTTACAGTTAATGCTATGGAACATCTGTGAAACTAATTAGTTCCTGTTATAGCGGCGATAAACAGGTTACTGAGAAACCGAAAACCAGAATGCTGTCTGCTCTGAAAACTTTCCCATGTTGGAAAAGTTACATCTTTTACATCTGACTGTTACAAAGCACTAGCACTGGAGACTCCTTCCAAAAATGGTTCCTCAAAGAAAACTTCCCCATATCAATATAAACCTATAATTTCCTTTGCAGCTGTTATTACTGTCAGTGCTGCTGCTATAAAAAATGAATCAGCTCTTTCTGGCCAAACAGAATTGAGAATTCAACAACACCGTGGTATCAGATTCGATGAATATATAAGGAGTCTAAACAAACTGGACTATATGCTATATAGTAAAATATTACACACTATGCAAAGCCGCTGTTACAATTATCTAGTCTAACTACATCACTAGAGTCTATACCATGTTATAAGCATGTTATATGTAGTATATATGTCTCGAATGTTGTATGTTGAACCTCCATAAACCTGGTTGTGTAACATGACAGAGAATTCCAGAGAAGTCTGTATGGATGCCCCTTTTTTCTTTTGTTGAAGATTCATGCTTCTGTTCAGAATCTAACAAAGAGCTGCTTAATAGCTTCTCTCTCTCTCTCTCTCTCTCTCTCTCTCTCTCTCTCTGTGCTAAACACACTCTGGCTAACACCGATGATGTCACCAGTTCAATGCGGCCCCTTCCGTTCAACAATAAACAAGGTCGTCTCGGAGAAGAGAGAGAGAGAGAGAGAGACGGAGACAGAGAGAGAGAGAGAGAGAGAGAGAGAGAGAGAGAGAGAGAGAGAGTGCATTAGGTTGCACGAACACAAGGATGAAGGCAGGATGATAGGGAGGGGTGCTTTTGGTCTTCGGTCTTTTGTTTCGTATTTCATCTGCAGTAGATATTTTTCCCTGTCTTCAGCTGATCTTTCTAACACGTAGGTTGTGCTTTTCTGTGAGTCTGAATGCAATGCACACGTCTATAAACTTATACATCTTTAATGGAGCAAGAGAGAGAGAGAGAGAGAGAGAGATGGAGAGAGAGAGAGAGAGAGAGAGAGGGTTGGATTCTTATTTACCGCACCAAAAAGGGACAAAAAGCATCCACAACTTCTAGCATCAATTTCCATTAGACAAAATTAGCAGTGTAAGGCAATGACCCTGTTTGCATCTAAATCCAAATTTAATATAAATTAGATATAAAACCCTCCCTCCTGAATATTTTTTCAGCTTAGGGGTTTCAAGGTGACGGCCGATAAAGTCCTGGAGGTTTATTGCAGGAGGAGAAAAGGAAGTGCAGATCTGGTTTCATAAGACATCACGTCATTTTCCCCATTCATAAACTGATCCATTGATTTCAAACATCCAAACGCAGCAGAACGTGGTCTTGCTTGAGCCCTACATTGGCCCTCAGACATTCGAACTTTCCACGCATAGGAAACCGAACCTCTGAACTTTCAATATTATTCATCAGCAGCAGTAAAATTTAAATTTCCTCCACTCACTGATAAGTACAGTGTACAGTGTGTGAGTGCACTTTTCAACTCGATCTAGAGTGGGTTAAAGCTGACGAGCTCCTCTGTCTCTGCATCGAGATCTCACGTTCTCACCCTGTGCTGTAGGTGAGGACAAGCTCTCTGGGGTTTTGTCTTCTTCCCACCCTCCCCACCCATCATGTGTTGCTTTTTCCGCCATTCGCACTCACACCTGGGCATCGCAAAAAAAGGAAGAATAAATTATAAGGGGAAGGGATACTTCACAGGGATCTGCCTCCCTGGGGTTACTTCTCCAAGATGAAGAACGTTAGCTCATGTTCTGGTGAATGTTCCACAAAAGGATGAATCTTATTGAAGATTTTTTTCCCTCCCCACCTCCTTGTTAGCAGCACAACGAAAAGCAACACAGTCTAAGACAGACGTCTTTTGTGTGATAACTGTGCATGTTAATGAGCTCTCAGCAGACTCGTGTGACACTGAGACACCAGTGAAATGTGTTTCCTGGTTTAGAGTGTATGTACGGTGTACTCTGAGGTTGTGTGAATGTGTGTCTCAACCCGTATGTTGCAGTTTACAATAAAGAAAGCGATACGCAACATTTAAAAGTACAACACCGAACGGCTGAATTCGCGAATCTGATTTGTGCACGGCTCGGACAGTTAGTTCCAGCTATTACATTAATGAATGAGTATGAATCAGGTGACGTCCTGATTGATAACAGGAACTAACTTGTTTTGCGGATCTTCCACAACAACGAACCAGGGTCGTAATGAATCGCACAACACCGGCATGTATTATTTCCGTATTACAGTACAACCCACCGTGTGTTATACCTTACATATACTTGGTCTTATCTGTTTTTTATGATACGAGGACACTTTTCTAATATCGGGACACTTCAGTGGACGGTATCTTGCTTATATATTTAAATAAACACAGGCTTTGTATGGTTCACTGTCTGAACCATGTTTGTATGTCTGAAAGTCCATTAGCTTAGTCGTGCAGGGGGCAGTCATGGCCTAATGGTCTAAGAGTCAGACCTGTAACCTGAAGGTGAACCTGAAGGTCGTGGGTTCGAGTCTCGGGTCCGGCAGGGATTGTAGGTGGGGGAGTG
>JAKKZK010011040.1:15068-33114 GCA_037577455.1 Pangasius macronema | reverse complement strand
CTCCCTGAGATGGAGATAGGAAGAAACCTTGAGAGGACCCAGACTCAACAGAGAACCCATCCTCATATGGGTTAACAAGAGTGTGTGCGAGTGTAAATGTGTATTTGTGTAGTCCATAGAAAACAGCTGAGGCGTCTCCTGTCCTCCTCTCCTCTCCCCTCCCCTCTCTCTCCTCTCCTCCTCCTCTCCTCTCCCCTCTCCTCTCCACTCCTCTCCTCCCCGTCCTCGTCCACTCCTCCCCTCCCCTCTCCTCTCCTCTCCTCTCCCCTCCCCTCCTCTCCCCTCATCCTCTCTTCTCCTCCTCTCTCCTCTCCTCTCCCCTTCTCTCCTCTCCTCGTCCTCTCCTCTCCCCTCCCCTCCCCACCCCTCCTCTCCTCTCCTCTCCCCTCCCCTCCTCGTCCTCTCCTCTCCTCTCCCCTCCTCGGCACTGAGTGTAAATGTTCAGGGATGTTTGTTTGGCCCAGCGTTGCCTCAGTGCGTCTGTGAGCGAGTCAGAACAACTCCACTGCTGATCCTCACACTTTTACAAGATTACATCAATTACAGTGCGCCGAGACGCACAGAGACGTCTCGCTGAATTTCACACACGCCTCTCCACTTTCCTCCGCAGGTCTTTATCTCCGACATCAACGCCAACACCGAATCGGCTTCGGCTTCAGGGTGTAGCCTGTTGGCTGCGTGTCTGAAGTTTACTTTAACGTCAGTGGAACGCGACGAACGTCAGAAACCGTTTAGGAAAACAGCAGCGATAGAATTTTACTTACAAATTTCGTAGAGTTTATCAGCAACAATTCCAGCTTTCACGTGTCACCAAACTGCAGTGAGGGAAACACTCCGGCTGTCCAAGGTGACACTCAGTGTCATTCAGTTACAGGAAAACAATCCACGACAGAGAGAACAGCACGTCCTGAATGTTTTATTTCTCTTTTTTATGTCCATGACACAAGTTAGTTCCTGTTCTCACGTACGTTACAGCAGCTGCAAACACTCGATCCCTCACCAGCATCACTTTTCCTCTCTCTTGAAGTTAAAACGTCGTGTTAGCAAGAAACCAAAAAGCGTGAACTCCTGTAAAGTCCTGAAGATGTCGGAAAGGTTAAAGTTACAGCTTTACCACTGACACTGGAGACTCCTTCCGTAAATGTTAAATAAACATCTCCTTACAGAAAACTTTACCATATCAACAAAGTCTGTTTCGGTGAAGTGTTCACTGTACAAGTCACTCTGAATGAGCGGTTACTATAGAAACGAAAATTGAAGTCAACGCCTTCTGACCAATCAGATGCAAGAATTCAACAGTGCTGTAGTGTAATTAACGAACTCGACAGTGATTCCAAGGTGAGAAGCAAAATATATACGAGTTACTGTTTTTATAAGATACCCATATGATCATGTTTTATTAAAGGAAAGATAAGAAGGACTAATAAACTGTGTGTGTCTGTGTGTGTGTGTGTGTGTGTGTGTGTGTGTGTGTGTGTGTGTATGCAGCACCATGGCTCAAATAGTAGTTCATTACCAGGACAAGCTCTCTGGCATCTACCACAACATTCCAGAGAGAGTGTGTATGTGTGTGTGTGTGTGTGTGTGTGTGTGGGGTTGAACTTGACAGGACCACACACACAGACAGAATTAGCATGGCACCAAATCTGACACATCTGACAAATCCTATTACACTTTACACAGGTATTCTGACAGTCGCGTAATTATTACGGATTGTAATATTCCCAAATTTATGTTCAAGGACACGGAATATCGTCACTTCTCCTGATTCAAAAAACCTCTGAGCACTTGGTCTGGTTTATAAAAGCGCTCATTTCCATATATGGACTCAAAGACACACCCACATTCCCATCTACGGTCTTTGAGAAACGCCCACTTAGAGCCACTCTCATTTCCATATATAACTCGGAATAGGCGTGGATAGGAATGTGGGTGTGTCTCTGAATCCAAGAGTAGCTCTAAGACACACCCACATTCCAATCTACTGTGTTTGGGCCACGCCCACTCAGAGCTGCTCTGATTCCCATACATGAGTGTAAAGACACCGAATCGAAGCTTAAGTTTGATGTTTGGACTAAAAATAAATAAATAAATAAAACACCAAATCAAATCAAGAGTGTGTTCCAGTCTCACAATGACCGCGTCTCGCTGTATTTTCTTTGGGTAATTTGGGTGGAAACACACCACGTGACATTTCTTTGTAAGGAACATCGTGCGTGGAGTTAAATCATTAGAGTGAAAATCTCAGAGGGACCGCGGGCCCCCGTGTTCTGATCAGATGACATGTCATGTGATAGGCTAAAAGCACTGAGGGCAAAAATGCTCTTTAACCTCTCTCTCTCTCTCTCTCTCTCTCTCTCACACACACACACACACAGTATTTTAAAAACTATAAAATATGTAATTTTACCTTTTTTGTATATTACTGTAATTGCAGTTTACCCGTGTGTTAGTGTATTTACGGTAGCCGTGCTACTCCAGTAATTACGGTAGTTTAATAACGATGTATAAAGTGAAATCCCACTGTGTAATAACTATCATGCTAGTAAACAAATGCTAAGTTGTTATGGCGAGCAGCTGAGAGATGCTAACAATGCTAACTGAGATTTTAAGTACTAATTTTGCGTGTGTGTGTGTGTGTGTGTGTGTGTGTATTCATGTTTATCGGTGCAGCAGGGAATTACCCTCCACTGGGGTTTCCCTCTGTTTAAATGATGCTGCACTGTGATTGGTCAAAAGTGCTCAGGAGTAAATTCCTCACAGGTCTGCAGCAGCGCACACACACACACACACACACACACACACACACACACACACACACACACACAGAGAGAGGGAGAGAGAGAGGGAGAGAGAGACAGATGGAATGTAGAGAAGGAGACAGCTCATCTTTCACAGGAGCCATCGATTTGGCAGCGAATGTGTGTGTTTGTGTTTAAGACATATCAAAAGGAAAAGCCGCCGCCCCACACACACACACACACACACACACACACACACCCCTCACTGTCATGTGTCATATCAAATACCAGCTAACAGGGAAAGTCACTCCGCCAGGCACTCTGGGAAATATTCCTCCTTTCTTCTCTTTCTTTATCTGATCGTGTGGGTGTGTTTACAGTCACACTGATTTCATCATCATATCTGAATCTGTTCATCCTGTTTTCCTCTTCAACAGCAGATCTTCCTCAGGCTGTAAAATTCTATCCCTGTAATTTCTGTACTCTTCTTCTTCTTTTTCTCATCTCTACTGCTAAAACGTTACAATAAGCACCTTCATAAACGGCCCAATAAAAGCAGCTAATGATGTAGTACTGTGTGTTCATAACGCACGCACGGACACACTGCAATCCATCACATCATGTACGGTGCTTCGCATAAGTATTCACACCTCCATCACACACAGAGACCACTGAAAGTGATGGTACAAAAGCCACGCCTCCTTCACTAAGACAGGGGAAGTGTACAGTTAAGAGTAGTGTAGGGCGTGTGGGGGGAGCGTGTAGGGCGCAGGAGGGAGCGGGTAGGGCGCAGGAGGGAGCGTGTAGGGCGCAGGAGGGAGCGCGTAGGGCGCGTGTAGGGCGCAGGAGGGAGCGTGTAGGGCGCAGGAGGGAGCGTGTAGGGCGCATGAGGGAGCGCATAGGGCGCGTGTAGGGCGCAGGAGGGAGCGTGTAGGGCGCAGGAGGGAGCGTGTAGGGCGCACAGCAGGAGTATTTATTTAGACTTCCTCTGCAGAACTCATCAGCTTTGCTCATAAATGTGCGGCTCAGTGCAGAGACTCTAAACTCTCACTTTCACTGCCTGGGATTTAGTGAATTACAGTAATTAGAGGCTAAAGCTTAGGATGCGGGGAACACACACACACACACACACACACACACAACTGCTGAACCTCAACTAAGGTTTTAAACCCCATATTGAAATTGGTCCACACCCTTGTGCTACACACACATAAACACACTCTTTAAAAAGCAGGAGACTGACATAAATGAGAGGAGTTGGTTACGCTAAATACCACGCCATCAATGTCAGAGTGTGTGTGCGAGTGTGTGTGTGTGAGAGTGTGTGTGCGTGCACACGTGTGATAAAAGCAAGAGATTTATTTTAAAAACACATAAAAACTAATTTTCATGAAGGTTCCAGGGTTCTTGTAAACAAGTTCAAGTTGAAAGCTAGTTACTGAAAGGATTCCTGGGGCTCATGAGAAGGGTTGAGTGTACCTAAAAAAAAAAAAGTTTCCCAAAAAAGTCTTCTAAAAAAGTTCCATGATTCCTGAAAAGGTTCCTGTAAAGAAACTGTGAATTAATTGCAAAAACATTACAGGAACCAATCAGGAGCTTCAACAACGCACGACAGAAAGCTAAATTACAGCTAAATGAACTTCTATACTGTGGTTACATGTAATTCTATAAAAAATTAACACTTTACGCCAAGCTACTGATTTCGTAATTTGCTTTTAGATGCCTTTTTTTTTACCGTGTGCTAGCTGGATGCTCGACGGATTCATATTGCCGCGGGGTAAAAACGATTCTTGGATCGTTATAGCGGTGTAGCTCTCAGCACACGCAGTGCCCAGTCACGATTTAGTCATGTGACTGGATTTAACTTACCTCAGCCCACAATATGTGTGTGTGTGTGTGTGTGTGTATATGGTGCTGCAATGGGCAATCGGTTGTTTTTGTTTGGTCTGCTGTTTAATGACTTCAGCTGCCACACACACACACACACACACTTTGGGTTCCTAAAAAAAGGTTTTAATACCTGCAGAAGTTCCTGATCAGAACTTTATTTGAGTCTTTAAAATGTTTTCGAGTGGAAATGCCAAAAATCAGAAGCCCCAAAATAATGCAGCACATAGTGGACTTTCTCTCTCCACCTCTCCATTTCTTTCTATCCATCTCTCTCTGGATGGATAGAGAGAGAGAGCAACAGAGAGAGTGCGAGAGAGAGAGACAGTGACAGAGACAGTGTGAAAGAGAGAGAGAGAGAGAGAGTGAGAGCAAGAGAGAGAGAGAGAGAGAGAGAGTGAGAGCGAGAGAGCAAGAGAGAGAGAGAGAGAGAGAGAGAGAGAGAGTGACAGTGAGATGGAGAGACAGAGAGGTTGAAGTGTTTACAGGACAAACCCCACCATCACAGACCACTTACCAGCTATTAGAGTCCTAACCACAACCACAACCCCCTCTCCAGTTACACTCGAACTCTGTGTGTGTGTGTGTGTGTGTGTGTGTTATGCTGACAGATGGTGTGTGTATAAAGAGCTGGATATTAGTCAGATTCTGTTCACTGGTGTGGTTGCCATCGAAGCCACAGACAGAGGAGTATCAGAGTCGGGGTCATGGTGAGGCTTCAACACGTTGGATACGGAGGTTAATGCGGCCTTTTTAAGCAGCTGCACAAGTGCAAGTGTAAACACACACACACACACACACACACACACACACATGACGTTTCTGACATGCTCACGTGTCAAAATTAAAACCATGGAGAAAATATTCTACAGCGCTGCATTACCTCCGATATAAAACTCTAAGTATTAAAAATGGTAAATGAGCGAGCTGTTCATCTCATGAAGCTTGTGTTTGCCTAATTAGCGACATTCAGTACTGCAAGCTCCGCCCACAACAGTTCCTCACCTGCAGAAAACCACGGAGCAGGAACTAAAAAGAGGAGATGATAAAGGGGGAAAAAATGTTCATCAGTTACTTAAAAAGTTCTGCAAAACAACCTAATTCCTGCAAAATGAAACAAACAAACAAAAAAAAAACCTCCTGGCCTCCTAGAATGTTCCTGGCTTACTAAAAGATTTATTGTGTTGTTAAAAATACATCTCAATTTCTTGTAAAAGTTCCCGAGTTCCTATAAAAGGTTCCTGGATCCTGGATTAGTATTCCTATACCTATATCTTAAAATGTTCCAATCCTTGCAGAAGTTCCTGGGTTCCTGGTTTACTGAAAAATATCTCCAGTTCTCAAAAATGTTCTAAAAAGTTCCTAAGCAGTTTTGATATTCTTGCAGAAGTTCCTGGGTTCCTGATAAGGTTCTTGGATTGCTGTTTAAATAAAGACAGTTAAATCCGTTCATCAGTGCAGTGTCAGTACACTTTGTGTCGTTATTCCCGTGGGAAAACATTAAAGCGTAATCCCATTCCCACCATCCCAGCCGGAATAACACGGAGTTTCGTCCATGTTTTCCCTCCGTTACAAACTTAATTTGAGCTCATGCTCGTTCTGAAGAGGTTAAACATGAGCAGATCTGTTCTGTGTGTGTGTGTGTGTGTGTGTGTTTATAGCGTCTGACTGCTGCTGTAAATCGCTGTATCAGAAAAAAACTGCAGGATCACACGAGAACAATGCTGCCTTGTTTTGAGCTACGAGGCTAACGTCACTAACACACAGTGATATGATATGAGGCCGTATTAGCCTCAGAGCTCCAGCGCTACACTGAAGAAGCAAACTTCACACACCGGTGTGTCTCGGCTCATCGCCTGCGTTTAGGGAAAACAGGACGACGTTATGTAACTCTCACTTTTAATGCTGTCCCTTTAAGGGAAGATTCCTAAAATATGTTCTGGATAGTGTCCTGAGAACTGTTCATACCTGCAGTGTGTGTGTGTGTGTGTGTGTGTGTGTGTGTGTGTGTGTGTGTGTGTGAGTGTGTGTGTGTGTGTGTGAGAGAGAGAGAGAGAGAAAGAGCTAATTAAGCTAATACAGAGAATCATCAAAGCAGAACATCACCCTCATATCAGATCAGAGAGAGAGAGAGAGAGAGAGAGAGAGAGAGAGAGGGAGGGAGAGAGAGAGAGAGAGAGAGAGAGAGGGAGGGAGAGAGAGAGAGAGAGAGAGAGAGAGAGAGAGAGGGAGGGAGGGATGGAGGGAGGGTGTGTGCAGATGAAAAGATAATTTGACAGACACACGTGAAGGGAAACTTCATGAGATAATGGCAGCGTCTTAGCCTTTCATTCATACACTCCCTTCTGTCTGTCTCTCTATTCGTCTGTCTGTCTTTCTGCCCTTCATTCTTTCAGTCTTCCGTGTGTCTTTTCACGTGCGTCAACCCATCTGTCCATCTTTTAGTCCATCTGTGTTTGTCTTTCTGCCCATCTATCATTGTCTATCTTTCTGTCTTTGCCCATTCTTCTGTGCATCCTTCGTTCCATCCATGTTTCTGCCAGTTTATCTATCCTTCTGTCTGTCTGTCCCTCAGTCCGTCTGTCTCTCTGTCCATCAGCAGTGGGTTTATTGGAATAAAATCAGAATAATACTATATTTGTTTACTATATTTCGCATTATAAATATTAATTTATTCTATTAACATTATCCAAACATTAAAACTAAAACTGCTGTGTGTTATTTACTCCAACAATCATCATTTCTCCTCTACGACTTTTCTATTCATCCCATTTAAAAACGTCCAAAAGCCCGGAAATTAATCCTGGTTTCACTTTTTTGAAGAACCTTTTCATCTTTGACTCCCACATCGTTCATCTGAGAGAGAGAAAAAAAACACAAGGGGAAAAAAAAAGAGAGAGCAGGAGGTGAAGAAAATAATGCAGAGAGATGGAGAGATTTTTCTCCTCCATTAGTGTTGTATACGTGGACTGTCACTCAGGAATGTTTCTATACACACATGCATGCACACGTGCGCTCACACACACACACACACACGGTCTACTTCATCCAAAGTGTCAGTCAACCTGTGGAGCATTCACACACACACACACACACACACACACACACACACACACACACTGTCTGTCCTTCAGTTTTCACAGTGTAGTAGGAGTCTTACAGTGAGCTGCTACTGGCAGAGCGTCCTGATCTCACTGAACAGAGGTGTGTGTGTGTGTGTGTGTGTGTGTGTGTGTGTGCGTGTGTGTGTTTACGCATGCACATGTGTGTTTCACACTTCAAAATGTCCGGATGTAAAACCCTGAGAAAATGTTCAGCTCTACATAGGAAAGCTGGTTTAACTTTTCCAGTGTACGCTGTCGGCCATTCTGAAATTCCTCAAAAAAAAAAAAAAGTAATTTCCTGGACTTAAGGAGGTAAGGTGGTAGGTCTCATGGGAGAGGAGGACTGAGCGAGGAGATCTTCAGCCGCACAGCATTGCATAAACGTCTGTCCAACTGGCTTCAAAGCAGACATACAGACCAGGCCTTATTCACTAAACATGCTCACTACATAGGGTATGACACATTAGTGTTGTTGATACTGTATGCCTTTTGAGATTCCTCTCTCTCTATCTCTCGCTCTCACACACACACCCATCAGTCCCTCAGCTGTCTAGTACTGACGCTTCACATTTCCCCCGTGTTCACACCCGTCCGTGCCTTAGCCACAGATGGAACGTTATTTGATCTCGGCCATGGATCTCGCGCAGACGAGAACTCAGCGCATCCCTGACGCAGGCTGATTGATGATTTTGCGAGTGCTGGAACTTTAACCACAGCAGTTATAACTACATCTACTGCAGTCTACTCGTTCGCTAATAACCCACTGCTAATCAGCTAACACCTTTATTCATTACAGATAACACAGCATTATGGGTAATTCCCAGTCTTTCACTCATTAAGAGTACACCACAATCTATTTACTACTTTAGACACAAGCTAAATCTCAGAGAGACTCTTCACAAGGACAACAACTAAAGAGAAAAGAAGAAATGCAAGATGTCTTAAAAGTCAGGAGCCGATGAGAACATGTGGAGCGAAATCCACAAAAACATGAAACAGGGCTGAGATAATAGAGCGTAGAGCGTCAGGGTGAACACGCAAAGCGCACGCTGTAAATAATAAATAATACAGCGTTTTATTCTCGCTGGTTCCTGACTTTTCAGTACACGTTTTTCCAAGAGTGTGTGTTAAATATCTAACCATTAAAACCTTACAGCTCAGTCTATAAAAGATAAGCAAAACAGAGCATAAGCTTGCAGGTGAATGATGAGGACGCAGCACGGGCTCTGTGTGTGTAGGTGTGTGTGTGTGTGTGTGTGTGTGTGTGGGGTTATGAATGGTGTTAGGACGCCCAACACTCCAGACAGACAACATACCGCTATAGACAAAACAATGAGTCACCAGGATCCTCTCAGACAGAACTCACCTGCCAGCCTGCTCTGTGTGTGTGTGTGTGTGTGTGTGTGCGTGCATCTGAACCATTAGATTTAGCTCATAAATTGAACAAAGTGGGTAAAATCATGTCATTTGCTAGCAAACTGTTTAATGTTAGTGTTATATTAGTTAATCTTTAACACTGTTATATTTAACTTCCAAAAACAGGACGCTCAGCATTACACATTTAACCAACTAACATGTCCGCATGCTGACTGATCTAAATTCATTTAACGGTAGAAAAGCCGAAATTTATTTGTGCTGTGTTTAGCAGATGTATGATGTCATCCGCTAAACTCAGGGTCGAGGAAACCTTCCTGACTTTCCGAGAAGCAATTCAGAAAAGAAGAAATGTCTTAACATTACTCGATTCAGCATCTGCTTAAAAGCATGCTGGCTAATATGCTAAGTAGCGATTAGCATAAAAAATAAGTAAATATAGCACGTGTAAACCCGACAAACCGCACAGGAGACACAGCTACACATTTGTGTTGATGGAGTGTTTTCTGAAAAGGAAAAAAAAAAAGTCCTAACATTGCTTTGACTTCCTACTGAGCAGATCGTTAAGCGCATGCTAGCTGATACATTAACTAGCGGTTAGCATAAATGCTAAGTGAACTAAGACAGGCAAGTCTGACTAAAAGCACAGTTGACACAACTAAAGATTTTTGTTGATAAAATAAAAAAAAAATCTCAGAAAAGACAAATAAAACTCCTAACAACCTATTTAGCAGCTAGTTCCAGGTCTGTTAGCTAATATGCTAACCTGCTATTATGCTATGCTAACACGGGTAATCCTGAAAGATGGTACAAGAGATACGGCTAAACATTTTTTCCCCTGATAAATACGCTAAACTCGGGGCTGAGAAAACCTTCCTGACTTTGGAATGGGAAATAACCACCTTACGAATTTTAGTCAACATTAAGACATCACTGTAACCATGGAAACAAGGCTTGAGCTCAAAAACAATGTTGTCTGTTTTTGAAAAATCGCCATGACGACAACATCAACAACTCAGGCAACAGGAGTTATTTACTACCTTTAAAGTTGTGAATGCTAAAAATAAAAATATATTTTTAAATATTAAACAAGAATCAGTGATATTATTATTATTCATTTATTTTTTTCAGTTTTCAGTGACCTGAGTGCAAGCTAATCGATATCGCTAATGCTAAAAAACCTTTTTAGCAGCTACACAGTCAAAATATAGACCTAAAAGCAATAAATGTTCATCTTGCACATCACTGTTGTTTCTATCGATGTCTGATTCCTCCAGCCAGATTATTACATAATCAGATTTCTTAAATAACCTGTAAAAACTGACAATTGTTTATTAATAAATAAATAAATAAATAAATAAAACCACAACTCAGATTACATAAAAGTTTGGCTGGCAAATCAGTGGAAACACAACAGCCCGTGTCCTGAAAAGGTTCACCAGCTCCTTCACTGGCACTAGGTTAGTGGAAAAACGGGGTGTGTGTGTGTGTGTGTGTCAGAGAGAAAGAAGAAAGAGTGTGTAGGGGTGAGGGGGCACAGAACAAGGAGGGGTGATGGAGGGGTCTTTCATGCGGACAGAAGACACGGGTATCGAGTTCCACCTCCGGAACTCTCCGTCACACACACACACACACACACACACACACACACACACACACACACACACACGCGCGTTCTTCCTTCCTTGTCCTCTTCTTAAGAGTTCACGCTTGAGTACTGGCACTTCTGAGCTCAGAGGCTCTGAGTTCTTTTGGGGTATTTTTAAAGACACAATATTGATATTGTGATAAATTACATCGCGATACACTTTTCTGAGCGTAACGATGGTATCGTGAGACTGTTTCAAACTTTTAAATCTGCCTTTTTCTTTTTCTCTTCTAAAAACTGTTTCATTTTTCTTCTTGGTCCTTGTTAAACTGTTTATAACGTCAATTAAATCCTAACTGAACTCTTTTACACGGTTGTTACACGTGACGTTGTGTATTGTGAAAATGTTTGTGATGCGATTTTTGTCAGAATTCTTCTCTTTTTTCCATATAGTTAAATCTCATGCTGTTATTAATGTCAGTGTGAGAACATGGGGTAATTATAGCGCAGCTCCAGCTTTGTCTTTGTTCACATCTTTCCATATCCGAGAGAGAGAGAGAGAGAGAATGTGAGCGCGAAAGAGAATGAGAGAGAGAGAGAGAGAGATAAAGAAGTCACTCGTGGGGGTGGGATGCTTAGAAATGGTTTGACCTCAGTTGACCTTCTGACCCTTTAACAGCCACACATCCTATTGAAGAGCTAAAGGGAACCTCGGCTTTCACTGTAGCACCCTGGTGGGTCTAGCTCAAAACACACACACACACTCACACACACTCACACACACTCACAAAACAATGAGTCCTAGTCAGCCAGGATAAGGGCTGGGTCCAGTACATTTCAGAAATAAACTCAAAGGCCAAGAACCGCCCACTTTCATAAAAAAAGCCAGTTTGACGGACATGCCAGATGACCAATCACACGCCTTATCAAGCAGCCCATCAGCGAACATTTTAGATAGATAGATAGATACATCTTTACAGTCATTGCAAAGTACAGGTCCTCAGCAAAAAAAACAAAAACAAAAAAAACAAACAGTTTAGCAGAAGTGCAAATATGTGTGTGTGTGAGAGAGAGAGAGAGAGAGAGAGAGAGAGACAGTAAATAAATAAGGCTATGGGCAGTGAAAATGTGCAGTATCTTATGAACAGATAACAGTACAAAGCATCACTTCACTAATCAGACCAGAGACAGTAAATGAAATGAGGCATCAGTGGAAGTCTATAAAGACTCTTGATGAGCTGCTTTCAGCGAAATAATTTACATAAGCGCACGTGACTGGCAGCAACAAGCCGCAGCACAGGATCTTCTACAGAAGTCGTGATGGTTCATGGTTAGAGTCACAGATTTTTTTCTGCTACTTTTCAGGATCTTGGTTTGGTGTGCTGAAATACTTTTAGCTCGGTTTTACATACAGACTTCGGTCCACCACTGACCCCTGGACTATACCATACTCCAAAAAGCTGAAACCACAGAACTGTGTATACACACACACACACACACAGCTCTGGGCTACGGTTAGATCTGGTCTCTTAGTGACAGATGTTACATCTCCATCGGCAACCCTGCGCGAGCACCTGTCAATCAAGCATCTCTTATCTTGAGGGAATGGTGTCCGGTTTGGACCGCCTCGGGCTGACACGTGAAAGCAACTCACTCTGACGTGAAAGCAAACCTTCACTTAGAAGAAAAAGACAAAATTCTAACTAAAGGAGGTAAGAAATGGTCAGTACATGACCGCCTGTTGTAATTTTATGCTAACGGGATGCAGCTAAAGACAAGTACACTTAATCTTAATCTTAATCTCTTTATGTCCAGTGTTCTGGTGCGAGAAAAGCAACACATCACAGGTTCAAACTTGGCGACGAACGCTGGTTGGAGACCACCAAAATACCTCAATTCCAAGTGTGTTATAAAATATTTTTTTATGGAGATTTTTCTTGCCACACTGCGTGTAAAGATGAAACCACACGGACCCAAAAGCAGAGAACATTCCTGTAGAAGTCTGAGCCTTGTCCCAGACCTACTTTCAGCACAAGTACCAGCAGTTCCCAGTTAACTTAACGTTAAAACAGGAGGTTATTGTTACCTGACTAGCTAGACTAGCTTACCAGACCCTCGTCCTAACAAAAGATGAATTAACATTCCAATTAAATGTTAACTATTTGCTAACAATAGGTTTTTGATAGTTGACTAGTCTACTTAGCTTACCAGAACATCCTTCTGGGGGAAAAAAAAAAAACTCGTGTGAAAACAGGTAACTAGCTACTTTACTTAGCTAACCTGACAAAAATCAGCACAACAAACATAAAAACAACAGTTAAGTGCTATCACTTAGCTAAAAGTTACCACAGAAGGTTATTCCAAGCTAATGTAGCTAATCAGACCCTCTTCCTGACAGAAGGTGGATTTACATTCTAGCTACGTGCTAGCAGTTTGCTTAAAGTTCGCATAGGAGGTTATAACTAGCTAACTAGCTAACCAGAATGACCTCCTGACAAAATTCAGAACTTAACTTCCAGCTATGCGGTAACAGATAACTCAAACTTAGCACAGGAGATCATTGCTAATTAGCTAACTTAGCTAAAACACAGAATTCCCTTTTCAAAAGTTCAACAGTTCCCGGGAATTTTAGCTTTCTCGACTTAAATAGGTAAAGACTGTAACAACATTTCAAAACTCAAAAGATCAGTGAGACAGACAGGCACACACACACACACACACACACACAGTGTGTGTGTGTGTGTCTCCTCAGTTACTCCCGTAGTGTGTGTGGGAGAGTAATTTAGGGTCGGCATAAGCGATTAGCACACGTCCATTAAGACTCTTTACAGCCGCCTCTGAGCCTCTTTAACACTTTATTGCTTAACTGACGACGCAGAGCAGAACGGCTGCTTTCACACTCAATACATCACTAACAATATACCATTTCTGTTGTTCAATTGTTTCATTATTTCTATTCAATTCTATAGCCATTTTTAACAACCGACATTGTCACGAAGCAGCTTTACAGAATTCCAGATGTAGCTTTAGATCCCTAATGAGCACGCCAGAGGCGATGACAGCGTTCCCGAGACGACACGAGGAAGAAACTCTGCCTCGAAAGAGAACCCGTCCTCGTGTGTGACAGCCGGTGGTGGGATTAGAAACCGTTACAGTGTACAGGTGAAGAAAAGTAAAGACAAACAGCACCGAGTTTGCTTTTTTTTACAGGATGTTGAGTATGAGCAGATTGTAATAAGTCTTTATGATTACAGCAGCAGCGCTCAGATCCATGAATAAAAGTCAAAATTAGTCTGATGAGGAAATTGTCGCACTTCTTTTGTCTGAGCATATTTGTGTAAGAACTCCATTCAAGGATATTTATCTGTCCATTAGCATGTTTTGTGATGTTTTGGCACTACCATGTTTGAAAGATGTCTTGTGAGAATTTAATTTAAAAAAAAAAAAAGTCCTCTCCCTGAAAGAACTCTGTCATTCGTCAATCGTCTTTGGACGCAGTGCTGCTAAGACCATCAACCTCAACTCAGGACCAAATAATTAATTTACAATTTGCAAGTTTTGCCTGCTGCAATCAGCCACTTGGACATCCATAGGTCTGATCTGCATTTCTGCATTTCCCACTCCAGTTTCCTTTCCAGTTCCTCCCGTGCTTTGCCCTTCGTCCTGCTCCAACACACCCGGCTGTAATCAAGAACTAATTAAAGAGGTTTAAACGGTCATGTAAGTGGACGCAAAGAGTTAGGACTAGTGTCTCGTATGAACAGGACGTGTAAACGTAGGGTTTGTGTGAGCTGACTCGAGTACTCGTAATAAATAACCTTTGATTTGTGTGTTAGCAGAGCAGTATTACAGTGTGTGAGGTAAGGGTATCTCAGAAGCATGGTGTAAATACACAGGACAGACTTTGTTCCAGTGCATGAACATGTCTCCATGCTCCATCATCAAGATCTGAAAACGACTCTTTCGTTCTCTTTCCGCTCCTGATCAAGCACAACACTATTTTAACTTTAAAGAAGCACGTTTGGTAGTTTGGTAGTTAACGCAACAGGTTCCCAACCCTCTGGTCCTGGAGAACCCACTATCCTGCACTCTCCTCTCACACACCTGTGAGTTAATGAGCTCATTAGTGCCTCAGGTGTGTTCAGGACATGTGCAGGACCAAACCAAACAATCCCATCAGTACTTTTTGTTGTAGCTTCAAAAAAGACATGTCTTACATTATTTTTAGACAAGTACGCAAATTTTCAGTAAAAATCTAGTCTTCTTGGTCACTTCTTGTACCTTTCGAAATGAGATCTTCGTAAAGCACCTAGCCAGGTAACAGACACCTAATAAAGGTAGACAACCTGCTCCCATGATGGTGCCACCCCAGTGCCAAACAGAAGTACTGACTGCTACCTTTTCATCTGTGCGTCGTTCCCTGCTCTTTAAACTTCTAAAATAAACTCTTACAGTTACAGCACATAAACCTCAGCATCTACATTAGAGTAGCAGATGAGAGGTGTTACTGCTGGCAGCGTGGTTCAGTCTCACAAGCAGTTTAACGCACCAGAGTTCAGAATTAAACGCTGCGCAGAAACGCAGGTGATGAAGGAGAGGAGAGGAGAGAAAGAAAAACAAACCCCGCTTCCTCACCTGAGAACTGCGGGGAGGTGTGAGCGAAAGCGGCCAGGCAGGTGAACCCGAGCAGGAGCGCGCACTGAGGGGCCACATCCGGGAGGAACATGCTTGGAGAGGCGCAGACCTCGGAGCTCTGAGCGCAGCATCGGGGGCTTCAGGGCGGAAAGCTGCCGAGCACTCCGTGTGTGTGTGTGTGCGTGTGCGTGTGCGCGCAGGGGATATGGAGGGTGCTTCTTCAAGGTCCTAAACTCCGCAAAGTATCCCAGTGGGAAGGACTACAAACTTCCAATTACTTCTGCAGGGGGTGGAGTCGGACCTGACCCAGCTCCTCCTACCTGGGCGGAGTTAAACCAAAAATCCAGATGTTGGATTGAATGAAAGAGTCTGAGATTAAAATGCGACTCAATTCCAATTTGTGAAGAAAAAGTACATATTTTTGATTATGTAGTGAAAGAGTATGTAAGGACTGGGACATACAAACATGTCATGTAGTGGAAGAGAACGTTGGTGCCTAGTTCCACGGATCCACACTTCTACTATCCTGGTACCTTTGGGATACTCGATTCAATATACTGTGATTTGGAACACATTAATTCTAATCTCGGATACTATTTATGATGGATAGTAGGCGAATTGAGATGCAGGGATAGTGTGTACCAAATCGTAGTATGTTGAAATGAGGTATTCGGGTGGTCTACTACTACTGGTAGATTTTTTAAGTCTGGATCCATGGACATTTTTTCAGCTAATGTTACCCAAAACTCATGAAAAAAAGATTAAATGCAGCGAGGAGTTTGTTTACAGTGACAGTGTGCGTAACTAGGCAACAACAAAATCTCTTTATTAGCTCAAACTCAATATAAAGAATGTTTCACGCTGATTGATGACGTAAGCAGAAGGTAGTAATTTTCTTTATTCTCAGGTCTGTCGTTGGAGGATCTTCATTGTACTGTATAATCAGACATGAAGAACACACACTGTCACACACAGTGATGGGGACTGTAGTATTCGGACTGAGAAGCAAATAAGAAAAACCTTATCCTGTCGCAGTGCACTAAGGCTTGTTCAGCGGCGTTACAGCTCAGGGGTAATGGGGAAAATGATGATCCAGGGCCCCTGAGTGGATGAGGGACCTGAGCGAGAAACAAAACTCTTGCTCTATTTTCATAATGGTTTTGTGTTTAGTTTCTATGGAAGCTTACATTTATTTGTTGTGTTAAAAATAGAAAGCATAATAACCAGAGAGCTAGTGCTGTGTTAGCTAATACAGTGAGTGCACTCATTTCCTCTGGTAGCTTCACCAGGCAAGACCATGGGGTATAATTTATACCCCTATTATTTATTATTTTATACATTATAGCAGTAATGTGGCGTAGTTTATTGCAGCGTAAAATGCCAATTGAGCGAACTGTAGTTACCATAATCTTGTATTACTAGCAAAACTGTAGGATAAGCGTGTAAATATTAGACTCGGGCGACACCTTGTGGACAACCGGCGTTACTGCACTCAGCATTTTTCCACATTAAAAAGATATAACCTGGATAGATTTTATATCATATGATATATTCATATATCCAGAGCAGATACATGTTTATCGAAGTGTAAAAAATATCAATCCACGTAATTTAAATGATTTAAAGGCATAGGTGCGTAAAAATCCGTAGGTGAAAAAACAAACAAACAAACAAACCGCAACGCTTTTCTTTAGAAGGCCGTATGTCCTGTTGCAGCTTCCGTATTCGACACGTGATGAAACATGGCGGCGCGCACACAGAGGGCAGCAGCGCTGATACGGCTAATACGAAATGGACAATTTCAGAATGAACGTATGTCCTTTAAAGCATTATTTCTTTACGAGAAAGTGTAAAATATAGTGAATGATATTTTGTGTGTAAATATTACAGCGAAATGAGCGCGCGCGCAGATGTGTCTGGATTTGACAACAAAGCCAATAATGCTTAAAAGGCTTTATTATTTCACACTTTTGCTGATATTACTGAATTATTGGCACTTTTCATAAACACGTTGTGTGTGAATCTGAGCTTAAACAAACAGGGCTGAGTGTAATTAAAAAGATCTATCTATCTATCTATCTATCTATCTATCTATCTATTTGTCTATCTATTTATCTATCTATTCAGCATTATATTTTTTAAAATTATATTTAAATAATTTATTTTTATTTAGTGTATGATATTCACAATAACATATTTTAAACATATATGTACAATATTTAAATTTAAACATACAACTTAATAGAATATTAAATTATAATATAATAAGTGATTATTTTAAAATATCACTTAAATTTCTAACCATTTCTAATTAAATCAGATTAAAGCAGCCATATGTAATTGTGCATAACATGTACAGAGACCTGATCTGGCCAGTAAAGCTTCCTGAGAGGAATTCAGTGGCCTTGAAAGGAAGCTTGAGTGGAATTAAGCATCAGCGCATGAGCAGGAGAGCGGTTTTACTGAACATCACCACACGAGCAGGAGAGCGGTTTTACTGAACATCACCACACGAGCAGGAGAGCGGTTTTACTGAACGTTAGTGCTCGAGCAGGAGAGCGGTTTTACTGAACGTCAGCGCACGAGCAGGAGAGCGGTTTTACTGAACATCACCACACGAGCAGGAGAGCGGTTTTACTCAACGTTAGTGCTCGAGCAGGAGAGCGGTTTTACTGAACATCAGCGCACGAGCAGGAGAGCGGTTTTACTGAACGTCA
>JAKKZK010011040.1:0-14987 GCA_037577455.1 Pangasius macronema | reverse complement strand
ACTGAACGTTAGCGCTCGAGCAGGAGAGCGGTTTTACTGAACGTTAGTGCTCGAGCAGGAGAGCGGTTTTACTGAACGTTAGCGCTCGAGCAGGAGAGCGGTTTTACTGAACATCAGCACATTATATTCCTGAAAAATATCTCCTTTGCCTTGTCTGCTGGTGCTGTCGCTAACTCTACTGTAGTAACTGCTTCAGTGGGACTGTTGCTAGAACGTATCCTCGTCGTGTCCTAATCATGTGTGTGTGTGTTCTTTTCCTAAAGGCATGTTCTCAACGTTCTCGGTGCGGCTGCAGGCTGCGGGTTCGAGCCACGAGCCGCCCAGATTCACTCCTCCAGCCAAACCGGTGATTGTGGATAAATCGAGGCCTGAAGAAGCCGTGCGACGGTGAGAGAACGTTTCTCCTGAGAAATAAATTCTCTGCACTGAAACACTGTGACTTTCTTCTGCGGGTTTTATGCTCTATGGGTTTCAGGTTTATATTGTTCCAAACGCATCAGGTGTAAATCATTTCACACTGTAAAGTACAGATGGCACTGATCCGATACCCAGGACCAGGACTGGTATCAGGCTGACGGCAGCAGAAAAATGGTGGTTCAGATATCGGAGGAAAAAAGAGTGAATGTGATCCTGTAACCAATGTAACAGACTGGAACTGGATTTGTATTTTTTTTTTTGTTTCCATATAAAGAGACTTGATTGAAGAGGTATCGTGCCATCTGTACAATAGAGTGTGAACAGTAATCTTATCACATCCAGTACTTTCTGTCGCCTGTAAGCCGGAGGTGTTTATTCTGGGGATCCGTTAAGATTGGTTGGTTTCTTAGATGTCTTTAATAAAATGTCTCTTTGGTGATAAAGCTGCAGTAAGTGTGTGTACGAGTAAATCTGAGACTGTGTTTTGAGGCAGGTTTGTCAGTCCCGAGTTTATTCCCCCTCGCCAGCGCACAAACCCGCTGAAATTCTTCCTCGAGCGCAAAGACATGATCCAGAGACGCAAAGTGCTGAACATCCCCGAGTTCTACGTGGGTAAGAAGCATTTCAGCTGATCCTCTTCACCGCTTTCCTGAGTGGTTGATGAGCAGTGCCTGATCGTAACCTGTCTGTCTTCAGGAAGCATTCTGTCCGTCACCATGTCAGACCCGCACGCCACCAACAGCACCAACCGCTTCGTGGGAATCTGCATCCAGCGCTCGGGTAAAGGACTCGGCGCCACCTTCATCCTCAGGAACATCATCGACGGACAGGGTGAGCTCCTCATCAGAGGGAGATGATGCGTGTTAAACATCCGAGTCACGATTGAGTGTTTTTCCTTCTCCACGTTAAAGTTTTTTTTTTTATTCACTAGGTTAGATTTTCACTTTTCCAAATTTGACCACGAGCTTTTCTGCTTACAGTCTGACAAACTGTTTAGACAACGTAAAGGTTTCACAAAACTGCGCTAGCAAACGTTCATTTATTTTATTTTGCAAGCAAAACCAGGAGCCAAGTTAATTTGCAAGCGACCTAATTTTAAAAAGCTCCACCCTTTTGACTCAGGGACACTTGTCATGTGAAGTTGTTCTCCAGTACTTTTTGTAGATCATAGAAGATGACATTCTCCCGCTTCAGGGCTCTGATTGGCCATTGGTCTTGGCAGCATGTGATGTGTCGTGTGTGTGTGTGTGTGTGTGTGTGTGTAGGAGTGGAGATCTGCTACGAGCTGTACAATCCTCGCATGAAGAGCATCGAGGTGCTGAAGCTGGAGAAGAGACTGGACGATAACCTGATGTACCTGAGAGACGCTCTGCCCGAATACAGCACCTTCGCCTTCGACATGAAGCCCGTTCACCTGTCGCCCACGGAGGAGGTCCCCGTCAACGAGGTGGGCGTGAGGACGGACCACGGAACCGTTTTACTCTGTTGTTCTTTCTCTGCGAGTTTACACTCCTCTCTCTCTCTTTCTCTTTCTCTTTCCGTGCAGCTGAAGGTGAAGATGAAGCCGCGTCCGTGGTCCAAGCGCTGGGAGCGTCCCAAATTCAACGTCCAGGGAATCCGCTTTGACCTCTGCCTGACCCCGGAGCAGATGGAGCACGCTCAGAAGTGGGCGGAGCCATGGAGGCAGTACGACATGCTGAAGGAGTACGACACTTCCTCGCTGGAGGAGAAGATCTACCAGGAAGTGCAGACGGAGCTTAGAAAGTGAACGCACCAGTCTCCTGCCTCCATCCTGGGGGATGTGATGCGTTTAGGGTGAACAATCCTAAAGCGGACTCGTACAGCACGGACGTCACGATTCATAAAGCTGTGTTCGATTGTTTGTTTGTTTGTTTGTATGTGTAAAGTGAATAAAAATGGATTTGTGTCATTAATTGTAGCTTTTTAAAAAGGCGTAGAATTTGTTGTTTGTTGCTGCAGACATTCCCATAATGCACTGGGCTTGAGGAGAAATAACAAGCACAGATAACGAATGTTAATATTAATGTTAATATTAATCAGAATTTTTAATACAATCGAAAAATGTTGTATTTTTCAAGTAAAGAAGCTAATGCTTCTATAAAGCTAACGCANGCTCTTTTGAATAAAAACACAAAACACAGTAAAACAGAAGATGACCCTGACCTCCAGCGTAAACATCGTTCATGCTTTTCTCCAGACAAAATGGGATTCAAATCTCAAGTTTCTGGACTCAAGCGCTGCACAGATTTGCGTCTGCTCTGATTGAACACTCCTGATCTGACTGATTCGTTTGCTAATTACCGACTCCATCATCATTTCCCCTGAGTGTGATTTAAAATGTGATTATAAATGTGCAGTGGTTGATTTGGACGTCTCTGAGCTTTGATTCCTGTGTTGCAGTTCCTGACTCTGACCACAGGGGGCAGCAAACACTCATTTAAATCTCTGCTACTAATCAGAGTTACTGCACTCACCACTTAATTACAGCAGTTACATTCTGGCTCAAAGACAATATTAAATATGCTCGTCTAATTTAATGCCTGGAACAAATCCTGTTCTCTTTCTGAACAATACGCTTACACCAGTGGGTGCATATACTTTTTTTTTTTTTGCATCTAGGATCCACTTTAATCTGTATATATATATACTCTTATATTTGAATATTAGGAATGACAGGCAAATTTGTACCATCATGTTTAATTATTAGCATGTTTTCATTCTGTAGCTTAACTTTTCCTCTTTTTTTGTTTGTACTCGTAAATAAACAATGTGGTGTAAATGTAAACACATGCGATTCGAATGACCAATCAATTCTCATAACTAAGTAATTACTATAATAACTGTGTCCAGAGAAGAAGTCCCAGAATGCAGTGCAGCTATACGACATCGAGTTACGGCAGAGACTCGACTCGATCGGTTAGCGATTTACCAGATGAGCATGATGAGGAGATGAGAAAGATGGTGAAAAGGCCGTGACGGTGAGATGGCCATGATGGCGAGATGAGTGTAATGGTGAGATAAGCCTGATGAGGAGATGAGGGCGATGGTGACATGAGGGCGATGGTGAGATGAGGGTGATGGTGAGATGAGGGCGATGGTGAGATGACTGTGATGGTGAGATGAGGGCGATGGTGAGATAACTGTGATGAGGAGATGAGGGCGATGGTGAGATGACTGTGATGGTGAGATGAGGGCGATGATGAGATGAGGGTGATGGTGAGATGAGGGCGATGGTGAGATGACTGTGATGAGGAGATGACTGTGATGGTGAGATGAAGGTGATGGTGAGATGACTGTGATGAGGAGATGACTGTGATGGTGAGATGAGGGCGATGGTGAGATGAGGGTGATGGTGAGATGACTGTGATGGTGAAATGAGCGTGATGATGAGATGAGGGTGATGGTGAGATGAGCGCGATGGTGAGATGACTGTGATGGTGAGATGAGCGTGATGGTGAGATGAGGGTGATGGTGAGATGACTGTGATGAGGAGATGAATGTGATGAGATGAGCGTGATGATGAGAGCATTAGAATAAACACTGAAGCTTTGGAAGATGTTCTGTATGAACAGAGTGTAGAGATGAGGAGATGAGGGCGATGGCGAGATGAGGTGAGAGAACTCAACACACTAAAGCGCTGCTGCATCGCTCTTTTTACACAGTGCTGAAGCAAAGGCACTGCACCACTGTCACAATGTAGAATGGCATTGTGGGTAATTTAGGAACTAAAATTCAGAACTGAAGATCACATGTTTCTTATAAAGATTAATATTAATATTAGTAAGTGGTTAATGGTGGATTTTTCCTTTATTGATTTATATTTTTTTATTCTTAAATATTTTTCAGACATCCGATCTAATGAAAAACATTTTGGAGTCATGCATTACGGGATTTTTATTTATTTATTTATTTATTTATTTTAAAAATGCAATTCAGGACGAATTTTAGACCAAATGTCTTTTCGATTGGGTTTGGATGTGTGGCACTTACTGTAAACGCTTGCCGGTGCGCGCGCGCGCACATCTGTCCGACAATGTGGGTCGTCTTACGCACACGCGCGCGCGCGCTCTCGAAAATCCCCGCCCCGGCCGGCGCGCCGTTTCCGTGACGTCACCCGTCTCACGGACAGCTCGAGCGCTCCGTCGGTCGGTCGCTGGCTGCGTTTAGTAAGCGCTCCTCCGCAACCTGGATACCTGGATACGGAGAGAGAGAGAGAGAGAGAAAGAGAGAGAGAGAGAGAGAGAATAAATCCCCGCCATTCACCCAGTCAGGTCAGGAACGGAGCGATCCTCCAGAGTCCGGAGTCCTCGCGACGTGCACGGTAAGCAACCGGACCGTTATGAAGGTGCACGCGCGGTCGATGCTCATGAAGCCGTGCATGAGAAATGCTAAGCATGCTTTCCTGTAATGAGAAGAGTGAAGTGATGTAAGCCGGACCCGCCTTCCTGCGGGAGTTCCGATTAAAACACAAGCGGATCCGGATCAGGTGTGTGTGTGTGTGTGTGTGTGCGCGCGGTGGAGTTCGGATATTAACGACGAGGTGATGCTCGCGCATCTGCAGGGATAAATAAAATAAAACGGGTTTGGAACAACATTATAGCGTACAGAGAAAGAAAGAGAGCAGAAGAAGCATTCTTACATACCAGCCGTGAGCTTTTCTACATCTCCACCGTGATTTCCATGCAGTGTCTCTCAGAAATAAAGCTCCCCAACCAGGAGGCGTGTGACAACCTGCTCCAGATCCTCCTCAGGCACTCCTGAGTGTGTACACTCTCAGAAATAAAGCTGCTTCACCTTGTTCTTCAGGTAGTACCACAAAGTATACGCTTTCCCCACCTTTAGCACAAAGGTGCATGCAAATTATATACCATAAACACTGTTTTAAAAGGTACTCCATATCCATATTTAACATCTTCTGTACCAAGAGGTTGAGTCAGATGAAAAGCTGACAGTGGTACGAGGACATCAGTGGTCCTTCAAAGTCAAATTATATACTTTGAATGATCTTTAAAGGTGAACGATACATATTAAAGGTACAACCTTCACGAAGACGCAGAAGTGCAGTCTGGCACCTTTTACTTCTGAGACGGTACCTGATGAAGATCGAGAGCAGGTCGTCACGTGCCTGTTGTTATAAAACTATCGCTCAGAGGATATCAGATCTTTCTCTAAATGCATTTGGGTAGGAACCAAAGGTAAAACTGCCAGAAGAAGAAGAAGATTTAATAATCAGTGACACAGACATGAGCACCAACGGGCCAGATGATGTGTATGAATGTCCATTCCTGGGCCAGACTGGTCTCAATTAAATCAGCCTATAAAAAGCCATTGTTAATGGTCTGTGTGATTAGATTTGGGTTTTATTCACGAATGATGGACAAAGCAGATTAACAAATGGATTGGGTGTTTGTGGTGGCGAAGCAGGAGCTCAGTCTAAGGATGAAGCTCTGTGCTTACTGCTCTACATCCATATCCTTCACCTACGGCGACGAACTGTGGGTAGTGAACAAAAGAATAAGGTTACAGAAAAGCAGTTCCTCCACAGCCTTGGTAGACTTACTCTCCATGAAAAGGTGAGGAGCTTGACAATCTGGGAGAACCTCAGAGTAGATCAACTGCTCCTCTTCATAAGGTGATAAGGTGGCTCCTTGGTTGGAGCTGTATCAAGAACATCCAATTGGACAGGGACCATGGGGCAGATCCAGGACCAACTAGATCCTACTAGAAGAGCTGGAACCTGTGGCTGGGGATAGAGAAGTCTGGAAAGACCTTTGTTGCCCCAGTAGGAAGAGCAGAAGGAAATTGAATGAATGAATGAACAAATGAATGAATGAATAAAAAAATATACGCCCATATTTAGTTTGATGTTTTGTATACAACAACAATATTCATTCTGGAAGAGATGTATCAACCTCTCACTAACATCTCAAAATCTTTAAACACTGTAGCACTCATGGAGTTAGGTGTCCACTTTACCTGAACACCACACCGTGACCTACATGGTCTTGTTTGTAATCACATCACCAAACGGGTTCTGCAAGTGGGAGCACCACGTCCTGCAACCATATCCTCCGAGCCCTTATTTTTAACTGAAACGCGAGACTCTGTGCATTAGGAACGCTCCCACTTCTCCCGCTTGTGCTCTGTTCTTCGCTCAGACTGCCATCCAGGCGCCTTTGCACACCTCTGTAATTCAAAACAGGCCAGTGAACTCTGTATAACGTTGACAGAAACAAGTAGATCGACCTGGTTTCCACAGAAGAGATGCCTGAGAAACACACCGGACTGAAAACAATGCTGTTGCTTATGAATAGTCCCTCAAAGTTTTATTCTTTGTCCTATTGTCCGAACTGCTACCTTCACATTTAAATCGTTTGCGTACTGTTATGACACTGACAGCTTTTCTGACAGGTTACAAGTCAGGACACGACTCATGTTGATGTTTCTCAGTAGGACAGAACCCACAGAAGTTTGTTTAGAGTTGGATGTTAACTGGAATTACAGCATTACAGTAATTACACAAACTCGTAATCATACGTCACCTAAGGAGTTTATAATCATCATCATCCTGACTGGCGTGTCCAAATTCCACAATCACTTTACACTGACTCAGTCGCTAGACGCTGGCTAGTTACATTGTTAGCCTCAGTGATTAGCTAGCTTATACTTCAGCTATATTTCAGTTGCCAAGCAACAGTGCTTCCACAATATTCAGTAATTGACTGGTGATTTGTGTGTTAGAATCACAAATGTATTAAGCCTAATGGTGGGATCTGTAAACCCATTGTTTATATCCAGCACACACACACACACACACACACACACACACACACACACACAGTCTCAGTTGGATGTGGGTGTAGATGGTGGTAAAGAATAGGATCGTGACTGGACATCATTGGAACTGAAGCAGTCATTGCAGTTTTACTCCTACGGCTGTGTAAACGGACAGGTGTGTGTGTGTGTGTGTGTGAACAGGTGAAATAGGCTGACAAGCCTCTTCTCCTTGCTTAACAGCAATGCTGCCTGCTTTTCCCACGCTGCTGGTTGCCATCATCACATATTGAATATTTTAAACTAACTTGCTGGAAGGAACAGCTGCTGCTGTACGTGTGTGTGTGTGTGTGTGTGTGTGTGTGTGTGTGTCTGTGTGTGGGAGGGGTGTTTGTGTGATCAGCTGTTTGCAGAGACGGGCCAAATGCTGTATTTTTAAAATACAGAAAATATTTTGCATGGTGACGTCAGGCCATCCGACGCTCTCCGGGCGGATTTTACAGCAGGTCCTCGCACCTGAGCTACTCTACAGCGCCCAACTGTCCGTGAACAGTGTTCTAGAACCGATGGTCTCTATGTTCTAGAATTCTAGTCTCTGTGTTCGCGTATGGTTTCTGCGCTCTAGAATCCTCTTCCTGGGAATGGCGTCGGAGTTCTAGAACAGTCTCTGTGTTCTTGAAGGGAATAGTCTATGTCCTGTGATAACACAGCCAGAGAAGCAGCAACACAGCAGGTTGCATCACTGTGGTTCTCCATAAACGTCCTGATACACAGCGGGGAAGAGAGTGAGGATAAACAACACGCTGCTGCAACGAGGAGCTGAAATGATATGTTCATTAGTACATGGGGGTTGTGTGTGTGTGTGTGTGTGTGTGTGTGTGTGTGTGCTCTAAATAATGTGCATTTAAGCACCAGGAGTTCTGCTGCTGGCACTATACCATACTACACTATACTACATTATACTATAATAGATTACACTGTGCTGTATTACACTTCACTGTACTATACTACATCACTACAATACATTAAACTGTTCTGCACTACGCTACACTACACTACAATGCAACACATTACAGTGTACTGTAGTACAATAATGCAGTAATACAGAACACTGTACTATGCTATACTTCACTATACCACACTACATTGTGATATACACCATACTACACTCCACTATAATATACTACACTATACCACACTACGCTGTGATATACACCATACTACACTCCACTACAATATACTATACTACACTACTCCATACTACACTCAACTATACTACACTATACTATACTACACCATACTACACTCAACTATACTACACTATACTATACTACACCATACTACACTCCACTATACCACACTACGCTGTGATATACTACTCCATAGTACACTCAACTATACTACACTATGATATACTACACCATACTACACTCCACTATACCACACTACGCTGTGATATACTACTCCATAGTACACTCAACTATACTACACTATGATATACTACACCATACTACACTCCACTATAATATACTACAAATATATATTACACTACACTACTGTGTATAGTGTAATATAGTACAGTGTACTCTATTACACTCCACTGAAGTATATTACACTGTTCTGTACTACACTGTATTATACTCCTCTATACCGCATTATACTACACTATAATACATTACACTTGTGCCAATCTATATTGTACTAAAAAGTTATACCTGCACAGGTATTAACATGCCTATAGTGTTGGTTGTCTCAGAATGAAGCTGTGTGTGTGTGTGTGTGTGTGTTAGTTATTAATAGCAGAGCCTATACAATGGGTCATGTATGAGCGATCAGTGTGGAGACGTGACCTAGAAAGATGGTCTATACGGTACAGTCACAGTAAAAGCCCATCCTAGAGGACATGGGTTGCCCTAAATACTTACAATGCTGTGTGTGTGTGCGTGTGTGTGTGTGTGTGCGCGTGTGCATGAAGGTTGGTATGGAATTTTGCTGCAAAAGTTACAGAGCTGTGCAAGAAAAATCCAAAACTAGAATGACAAAAAAGTATTTTATACTTGATTTTAATTCCACTGTCTGTCTTTGTTTTTATTATTTTTTTGAGGGGATTGTTTGGTTGATTGACAGTTTGTTAGTCAATTCTCAACTATAGATGAAATATATTTTCCGAACAAGGCAGTAGCTAATCATAGAAAAGTATGGATACATTTGAGTCAACAGTGCTTATGTAATGTAACTACATACGAACGTGCTACAGAGTGACCCGTACACTCGCAACTAACTAGCGTGCTATTAAAAAAGCTAGCTAGCATTACAGCATGGAGCTACGTATAGAGTACGTTAGCTAAACCTAAATATCTAGCCAACAGTCCCATAAACCGTTCATAACAGTGTAAGTGTAAACGGTACTTTGTCGCCTCACAGTTCCAAGTCAGTGTTGCTTTTACACTCTTCCCTCATGCTCTTTCATTGTTCCCTTCACATGCGCAGAGATTTACTCGAAATGAGAGTCACACTGGGGCCTGAAGAGTGAAGGGTGAATTAGAAAAAAGACACTTCAGAAGGAACTGAGCCTGAAAATCCATGACTCTGAGAAAGGCTTTGAAAGCCCTGGCAGATCAGGGATGAGAGAGAGAGAGAGAGAGAGAGAGAGAGAGAGGGCGGGGGGAGAGATATGCACACACACACACACACACCTCAGAGTAGTTTAACCTCCAGCTTTCAGATAAATTGTGTGTAAACAGTGTATAACCCTGTGCAACACGCACACACATCCCCGTCTGGCGTGTGTGCACTTTTACTAAATAGTTCAGGACTGAGCCTGAGCCTGTGTGTTTCCTGTGTTAACAGAAGACTCCTTCTTCCCTCAGCGCAAAGCATGCTGGGTAATGCTCTCGGAAAAGACACACACTCTGTTAGTGGAGGAAGCGGTGCTGAATGCTGATTGGTCAGTGCTGCATGCAGGTGTCTATCAAACCCCAGTCAAAGAGTGTGTTTGTTCCAGTGTGTGTGTGTGTGTGTGTGTGTGTGTGTGTGTGTGTGTGTAAGGTCAAAACACAATCTGGTGCATTGTTTTTAATCGTGGAATTGACGTGTTTTTCCATGTATGCGTAAGAAATGAAATGAAAGCCTGCAGCCACACCGCCTCTTTGCGGAAGACTGAAGACTCCAGGTTTAAAGATTTAGAATCCGAATGCATGTAAACATTAACGAACATGTAATGTTAAAGTGCACACACACACACACACACACACACACACACACACACACACACACACACACAGTGAACATTATTAGCATTAGCTACACTGTGTGTTCATATCACGTACACTTAGCCCATACACGAGTAAAAGTGCAAACACTCATCTATAAAAATAAAAATATAAAGTAGTTAAAATTATAGATTCAAATTCTGTAAATCGAATCAATCCAACAAGCTACAAATTGGAAAAAAAAGAACCTCCTAATGATTTTAGTGTTTTATACATTCCATCCATCCATCCATTCATCCATCCATCCATCCATCACTCTTTACCATCCATTCATCCATCCATCCATCCATCCATCCATCCATCACTCTTTACCATCTATCTGTCAATCAGTCTTTACTCATCTATCCATTGATCTTTACCATCCATCAGTTCATTGTTCCTTACCATCTATCCATTCATCGCTCTTCACCACCTATATGCCCCTTGAGCCATCCATTTATCACCCTTTACCATCCATCCATCCATCCATCCATCTATCCATCGCTCTTTACCATCCATCCATCATGCTTTACCATCCATCCATCCATCCACCCACTGCTCTTTACCATCCATCGCTATCTACCACCATCCATCCATTCAAACATCACACTTTACCAGCCATCGTTCATTACATCCTTCTTTCCATCCATCCATCCATCCATCCATCCATCCATCCATCCATAAAATAGCAGTCTAATTAAAATGAAATTAGACTCATATGTGAGCTCTTATTATAATCTAAACTACTTTGACCATACAAATCTTCTTAGCGAACTATGTGTTGAGAATGTAAGGTGACCTACAACTGTTTTTAGCTCTGTGACTTTGTCCTTTTGTCCATGTTTACAGTACCAGTGTATTAAACAGAGTCAGAAATCACATCAGCAAGTCAGTTTAAGACACTGAACACCTGCATAATGCTGACTGAGGCAACATGAGTGTGTGATGGATGGTAAACTGGCGGCTTTTCCTTTCCTCCAGACAGCGAATGTGCTTGGCAGATGAACTACATTTGAGGTTGGGGGAAATTCTGTGCATTTATGATCAGTAATGTTGTTTCTTAGAAAACAAGAAGCATAGAAGAAGCTCATATATATTCTAACATTAAAAAAATGTCACGAGTTGTGGAGCATTAGAGTGTGTAATTGTGTTTTCTTCTGAATCCTGAAATGCCAACATATGCTTCAGTGAGCACAGACAATGTTTGTACAAAGGTAATTTATAACATGAGAAACAAGGATGTGGCTCAATTTACCACTTTCTAACCCTCACCTCACCCTATAGAGTGTACAGAGCAAAGTTCACTCCTCCCTTAAGAAAGGGAACGTTCTGTATGCTTCCCTGATCAAAGGCACTTGGGCTTCCTCAGCCATGGATTTCTAAACAGGAAACTGTGAATGATGCTATTTCCTGTTCCTCACAGTGCTTTGAGCTGAACTCACAATGAACACTGCAAAGGGCTGAATCCTAAACGCCAGCATTCCAGAGAAGTTCTGAGTAGAAATAAAACTGCCTTAAAGAAGGTTGGGGGTCACCTTTGTTCGACACAAGCAGGGTCACTGAAACCTTCTGTTGTTCTTATAATGTGTGTTTCAAACATCGGTTTGTTTATCAGGTTGTGGTTTATGGGTCTCTCACTATTCAAAAGCAAATAGGAGCCTGGTCCACCATGAGGCATCTCCAAGATGGCTGCCAAGTGGACAGACTTTACAAGAAAGACTTATGAATAATTTGTATTGTATGCCATTATGAATACAGGGTTTAAAAAAAAACAAATCTGTTTGCATAAATGACTGACTGGTAAACGTTGCAATCAATTATAAAAAATAATAATAATAAAAAAATTAAAAAAAAACAGGAGGCGGAGTTTAACTCCCCTTCAGGTAAACGTATAGAATCAGTTTGGTATGATCTCCTTCAGTTCATTTCTCTGTTCACGTTTTCTTTCCTGCTGCTCCACTACAGTGATTTTCTTGCATTTAAATATTCATTACTATACTATACTATACTATACTATACTATACTATACTAGCACAGTACTACGTATTAGCACAGCAGTAAGTGTTTTGGTTTTGTCTTTCTTTGATACTAGATCTTTGGGTTTTCTTTTTTTTTTAATACAGGCTCATGCCCCCTTCTGGTATGGAGACTAGTTCACTTCTACGCACATGCAGAACGTACATACGTGTTGGCTGTCAGTCAGTTGTTGTTTTTGCAGTGTGCAGATGGATATCTTCGCATAAGACACGAAACAATGGGAATGGTTATCAGACGGCCGTGACTTGGTGTATCAGAGCTCACTGATTTAGAGTAGCATTATGATAATGAAAAGCCACATTATTAAGAGTGTCTATGCATTCAAGAGCAATTACAAGAGTTTTACTTAAATTATTTGGACTGTTTTTAATATGGCCTCATCGATTTCCCCCTTGAAGGAATCTGACACCATCTTAAAGCTTATTCTTTTACTTTATTACCGCAAATGGAGTTTGTTCTATGATCCCTTGGAGGGGGCGCATTATTGCGTCGACATGGTTGTAGACTTCAGGAGAACAACTTAATGAGTGCAATCTGATTCCAAATCTGGTTCCAAAGGAAACCAAAGCAGATAAAAGCTGTTTACGTGTATAATTTCAATGATATAAAATTTGATTTGTTGTGTTCTTTACATAGCCAAGAAGTGTGTAAATCTCTTCAGACATATTGTACATAAAAGCTAATGTTATTAAAATCCACTCCTCGTTGTCCCTCCAACTGTTCTGCAACTGGCCACTTGTGAGATGTGGCTGTTACGTATGTCCGAGTTGACAAGAGTGTATTAAAAAAGTATTGAAAGAGAGCAACGTGACATCACTGGAGAACTAGGTATGGTTTGACGCAGAGATTTACAGCTGCATAAGCCTCGTAACTCACGAGAAACCAAACGTCTTTGCCAAAAATACCCCTGTAACAAGGGAGACTCAGGAGAAAAGTTACGATGTATGTACAATGGTTTATCATATGATGTCCAAATTCTTAGTCAATAAACGGTCCAAAGGTCATTGGCAGTAAATGTACACAGTTACAGACTGAGGCAGGGATAATCCAAGATTGTAACTTGAGGTAGGAATAGCAGGGTCAAACAAAGGCAAGGCAGAAACAGGATAACAAAGGCTCAGAGCTGTGTACCGGCATACAGAGGCAAGACTTCGCGTAAATATGGGCGTGTGTGTGGGACAGAAGTAGAATTTTGATAAGATTGCCGTCTGTTTACGGGGATGGGTATTATCCTGGGCATTTGTCAGAGATACATTTGGGAACATTGTGTGGATTTGTGTAAACTTTTGCCACACTGTCCTTTTAAAACCGTCAGTGTGGTGGTGAAAAATAAACACAAGTGGGTCGCTTTTAAAATCCACATGCACAGAGATGACAGAGATGAATGACTTGATTAATATAGCGTGTGAGAATCAGGTGAAAAGGGATAAATGCTAAAAAAATATATATAAAATGATGTAGAGAAAGAAGGATGGCGGATTGTGGGTATCGAGTGTCAAAGGCATTCCAGTCACAGTGTCTCTTTTTCCTTCTTCTCTCTCTGCTATCTTTCCCTTCAACCCGGAAAGCTCAGTCAATTCCCAGTTCAATCTCCATCTCACACTCACTCACACACACACACACACACACACACACACACACACACACACACACACACACACTCCACTGTTGCTATTTTCCCATTTTTTTTGTCCGCTAATTCCCCCTCTCAGTGTAAAGCCATGCTAGCATCGCTAATCTCTCTCTCTCTCTGTCATTCTCTGCAGATGAGTGTTAGCTAGCCAGCTGAACAGAAGATACTTGAATCCCACCTGCAGCCATGAATGGTAAGAATACTATCTGTGTGTGTGTGTGTGTGTGTGTGTGTGTGTGTGTGTGTGTGTGTTTAAAGAAGCTAACACAGAGGTGCCATTGTCATCATCCTCTCTCGGCTCATATTTTTTCCCCTCATCAGCAGAACTGTGATCCAAAACGAGGTCGTCATGATTAATTAAAAGATTCGAACATGAAATCACAGAGGACTTTTTCTTCAAGAACTCCAGAATGATCCAGCGTGCTTTCTTCAAGACTCTATATTTAAGTGTATTTTAAGAAGCACTTTAGCAGGTATCTAGATCCTAGTGAAAAGAAATGATGCAACAGGAATGAACAGATGAGTTAAGAAAAGGAAGAAGAGCCCCATGCTGGGTGAGATCCGGATTCATGTCCCTAAACGCTAACGCCATGGCAGCGGAGTGTGTCTCTGTGGGCATGACGCCGCTCCTGTGAGGGAAAAGATCCTCTGGGAAAATTAGCGGTGTGTCGTTTGAGAATGAATCGGCTCTTTGAGTAGATTCTTTTAAGTGAACGTTGAGAGGTGACTTGCATATACGAGCCGTTTTATGTTTCTTTTGTAGATGTAGACAATGCTATGACTCCTGCGGTGTAGCTTCCATGGAAACATCTTTCTAACATCTGAGCATGAACGGTGAGCCGTGTGTTTGACTC
>JAKKZK010010710.1:12500-18466 GCA_037577455.1 Pangasius macronema | reverse complement strand
GCTAGTGGGTGCAAGTGTTGAGGATGCAGAAGATAGGGATAGGTGGAGAGTGATGAGTCGCTGTGGAGACCCCTGAAAGGAAAAGCCAAAAGAAGAAGAAGAAGAGACTTTACGTACTGTATGTGTTTTATAAATTGTTGATATGGTGAGGTTTGCTTTAAGGAGCCATTTATTTAACATTTATGGAAAGAGTCTCCAATGTCAGAGCCTTGTAACAGTCAGAAAAGTTTAATTCCTTACTTGTCCCACTCTCGGTTATCAAAGAAAAGCTAAAACAATAAGAGTTGTGGCAGCAGGAGTGCTTATTCTTACTTAGTGTTATTATTAGTATTAGCGCTGCCAAGCTCTGCTTCTCTTCCTCCCAGCAGTGCATTAGCTTTTGGCTAATTATCTCTGGTTAACGGTTTTGGATTTGGGTGTCTCTCTTGGAGTAATCAGCCAAGAGGTGGGGGCATGGGAGGATGGGTAGTTTGGCTTAATTTGTTCATCAAGCCCTGAGGTAAGAATCTTGAATTTGGTTTTCATCAGGATGTCATGGCTTGGAATCCCATAACCCAGTGGTGAGTCAGGGGCAGGGGCTAATATTGTCTAGAGTTTGAGATTTTGGTTGTAAAACCCTCTAGAAGGACAATTCTACAGCCATGTATATCTTCTATTGCCCTATTATGAATACCCCACCCTGCCATGGCTAAGAATCCCAGAAGATCAGAATTAGTCTCCTAGACTTTTCCTCGCATGGGTGGGGAGGCTACACACCACTGGTTCTCACAGCTTTGTAGTTCATAATGCGTTCATGTAATGATCTCCGGAGCCAATGACAACTTCACACCTTTGCTATATTTTTGTATTTGCTAATGGCTTCCAATGAAGGATCTTCTGGATATCACTAGAATGTTGATGGAAAAAGTTCACTTGGACTTCCTGTGAGGGAACTTTAATTGTAAACATGACGCTTTAGAATGTTTTTCGAAATTGAGAGGCATTAACCATCCAAGAAACCCTTGAGGAACCTTTACAACCTGTTTTTTTTTTTTTTGGTAATTGGTGGTTGTTCAAAGATCCCTGTTTGTACATGGAAGAATTTCTATTCAGGCTACTTGACTGGTAAATGTTGGGAAAGGGGGTTGAGATTTGTCCTTTGGGGCAACTGTTTAGGATTTCCCACCTTATTCCTGGGTTTGGGTCAGGTTAACCTTCCAACCACTTTCAGTCACCCTTGTGTACCATATTTTCATGAGATCCAGATCTCTCAGGTTGTGTTGCTGCAATCAAGGGCTGATTTGAAGGTTTGGTGCAGTTGCTCCTTGGGTTCTTGTGTAGTCTTTAGGTTACACCTATGCTTCCTACCTGTAGTCTGATAAATCTTGCATCTTGTGTTACTATTCCCGCCTCCTACAATATGATTGGCTGTAGAAGGCTCTCAGCGAAAGTGGTTGTAGGTAAACAATTATGTTCCTTCTAAAGTTCCACCATTTTTATGGCCAATCTGATGGTACGAGTGACTTGTGAAGATGTTCCTTGTCCTGACGAGGATTGATAAATTGGATTAGTTGGAATAAGTCTTTCTTCAGAGTTTGGAAGGAAAGACAGTAGAATGATTGAATGATCTGTTCAGAATCAAGAAAAATGTTTTTTTTTCTTAAACCCATTGTGTCCATGTGAATGGAAGCATGTAATTTCAGGGATTTCGGAGACTCCTCGGAATCGGCGTAACCCACCACAGAGCTGTGATGCAGCAGAACTAACGCAGAGAAAATGGCCGATCTGCTCCGCTTCTCTTCCAACATAAAAGCAGATTAGTTTAAGAATTAAGTCCTGTCCTTTGTCCCTCTCTCTATCACACACACCATACCACATTATGGGATTTGCAACATGAGCATTAATTCTGGGTTTGAGAAGGACAGTGTGCTAGAATCCCATCGAGCGAGCTTCGTCTGAAAGGAGCGGGTTGTGTCCTAAAACCATTGTGTAGTGGGATTTAAGGGCTAAACGGGGCTTAGGGAGCTGAGCAGAGCTGGAGGAAAGATACGAATTAAGAACATGCAGATTCTCCTCCTGTAAACGGCGATCATCTGCTCGGCTCAGGCCAAATCCAGTTAAGTGGGTCCGTCCATCTGAGAGGAAGAGTGTGTTTGAACGGAGATTAAGTCACTTCTGCTCAATGTCTATGAGGCACCAAAGTAAGGAATAAAATATGGAAGAGACATTCTGTTATAGGAAAATAATCCACAGTGGGCTGGAGTGACATGACCTAATGTGAAGTAAAATTGATTGTTTTCCTATAACAGCACACCCAAAGCATTGAATTAATGAATTAGACATTGTGCTTTATGACTATTTATAGTTTAATACTTATCATGAAAATATATTTGAAATCAAATAACCAAAGACTGGAATTGATTCAATTTCAGATGAATGTGAGAAAAGGTACGAATGCTAACCCACACAGGAAGTTCTGTTTGTTTTACCTCAATGAATCAAATGTTTGACTTAATGAATCAAATGTTTGTCTCAATGAATCAAATGTTCGATTCAATCGATTCAATTTCACCCTCCAAATCCGCCAAAAACTGATTCACCCAACTCCTCAAAAAATGACTCTCTAAATGGATTTTGAATCATTTGACTCTAAATGAATCTTGGAATCTGGTTTTCGATTCATTTCGATTCTGTTCACAGAACGAGTCAATTGTGTCAATTATGGTATCAACCCGTGTACACTGACTCAGTGCGGCTCATTCTGATCATGCTAGTTTGCACAGGTGAACACAAGTGAATCGGTTTAAACGATTCATTAAAAAGAATCGGTTCAAAAGAGTCGAACAGTGCTAATGAATCAAGTTATGATGATTGTTCTGAGCCCAGTAATAAAAGAGGAATACGTTTTACTCTTCTATTATTTCTAAATAATAAACGATTTGCAATGTGTGATTGACGGTTTGGAATTTTTTTTTTCCCCCATTATGTTTGTGTGTGTATTATTAAATAAAATGGTACAAATTCTCTCTCTCTCTTTCTCTCTCTCTCGCTCTCTATCTCTTTTGTCTTCATCCATTTCCATCAGCTAATCTGTCTTTCACTCTTTCACTCTATCATCGGACACCTGCACCACTCAGACACCTTTGCTTTGCCTCTCACATTTTGTGGTCATTTTATTACATTTTCTCTCTGCAACATTAACGCAGAAACGCCCTCAGCTTTCCCTCCAAGTGTGTGTGTGTGTGTGTGTGTGTGTGTGGGGCTAGATGTGTTCCATTTATTCACAACAGTTACTCATTTTATTTCAATATTTATTCCAGTATGAAGCCTGTAGCGTGTGTGTGTGTGTGTGTGTGTGTGTGTGTGTGTGTGTGTTGAGCGCTTTGTGAGTACTGTAGCCTGCATGCGAGAGGAACAGGAGAACAGCTGGATTACGGTAAACATCTGGTGCAAATCTCCAAGTGTGCTCCCATCTAGAACCTTCTCAGGAAGCTAAGAACCCTTAACTATAGCAGGAACCCTTAAAGAACCCTAGTTAGACTCGTTTATTTTCTTCTGAAAAAAGACACAACGTTCCCTGTTTCTCTGCCTCACACTCTTCTCTCTTTCTTACTTGTCGCTCTCTCTCTCTCTCACAATTCTGTCCATCTCTTGCATACCTCTGTCCTTTATCTCCATCCTTTTACTCTGTCTCACTATTCTGTCTGTCTGTCTCTCATTTCTCTTTCTCTGTCTCTCTCCTTTCTGTCTCACTTGCCTTTCCTTCTCTCTCCATTCTTTATTTCTCGGTCTCTTCTTTCTCTCTGTCTGTCTCTCTTCCCCTTCTCTCTGTCTCTATGTCCTTTCTCTCCATCTCTTTTCCTTCTCTCGCTGTCTCTCCTTTCTCTCTGTCTGTCTCTCTCAACTTTCACTCCGTCTCACTCCCATTTCTCTCCCCTAATTTCTGTCTGTCTGTCTCTCTCCTTTCTTTCCCTCTTTCTCTCTGTGTCCTTTCACCTATCTCTCCGTCTCACGCACCTTTCCCTCTCTCTCTCCATTCATTCTGTCTCTTTCTCTTCCTTCTGTCACTCATGTTCTCTTACTCTCCTTTCTTTTTCTCTGCCTCTCCTTTCGCTTGCTCTCATTTTCCTTTCAGTCTCCCCTCTCTCTCTCTCTCTCTCTCTCTCTCTCTTTCACACACACACACACCATTTCTTCATCTCTTTCACTCGTTTTCTTTCCCTCTCTCTCTGTCTCCTTTCACCTGTCTCTCCATCTCATTCACCTTTCTCTCTCTCTCTCTATTCATTCTGTCTCTCCCTCCTTTTTCTCCCCATCTGTCACTCTGTCATTTGTCTCTTGCACTCCTTTCTCTCTCTCACCACGTCTCCTTTCCCATTCTCTGTCTCTCTTCTTTCTTTCCCTTTCACTCCTTTCTCTTTCTGCCCCCCCTTTTCTCTGTCTCTCTCTCTCTCTCTCTCTCTCTCTCTCTCTCTATCGCTCAGTAAGACGAGTTGTTGTTTTCCAGCTGTCACTAATGTACACTGTTAGTTTCGTGCTGAGCTTCCCGTCTGTGTGTCCGTCTGTCTGATGTGAGAAAGACGAGTGTCAGCAGAAGAAAAGTCTCTCCTTGGGCAGAGGATATCTGTGTGTGTGTGTGTGTGTGTGTGTGTGTGTGTGTGTGTGTGTGTGTGTGTGTCTGCAGCTGCGTGTGTGTATAAGCCTGAGTCAACAGGTAAACGCCAAAACACCTGTTTCCATTGTGGCCTGGACACAGGGCCCGACCTGAGCACACACAACCAAATACTGAGCAAAGACAACACACACACACACACACACACACACACACACACACACACACACACACACGAAAAAGAAGATCCCGGCACATATAGGGCCTTGAAGCTGAGTGGTTTAGACTTACCTTGTGTTTGCTCAGTGTGTGTATACATGTGTGTGGGTTTGTCTCACAATAATGAATGATTCAGATGGCACACACACACACACACACACTGCAGTATTAGGAGGAGATGAGATGAGAAGAGTGATGAGATCAGGTTAAGTGTGTGTGTGTGTGTGTGTGTGTGTGTACTGTATGTGCACTATATTAGAAGCAGATGAGAGCCGTCGAGCGTGGGCGTGTCCCACAGGCGTGTTTGCTTGAGAAGGTCTGCCGAAGTTCAAAAGAAGCTTTTGTGTCCGCGTGTTCTGATGTGTGTGAGCGTGTACGAGTGTGTGTTTGCCTCAACAGCACCCAAGCTGCGGCTCGGAAACCTACCGCGAAATCTAAGACATCATCATAAGAAAAAAAAACAAAAAACTTGAACTTCTAGACAAAGGAAGAAACGCTGTAAGAAAAGCTATGAGCACTGACTCCGCCCCTAAACCACACCCATACAGTGTTTATGTCATAATTAGGCACATGACTGATTCGATACGTAGGATCACTACGGTATCAGGGCTAGTAACATGGGAAAATGATGGACTGATGGACTATTGGAGAGAAAATGAAAAAGAATTTGAGCCAATTTTGTAACAAATTTGATTTGGAATTTTTTTTTAAAAAAATTCTTTATTTTTAAAAGTGGAAATGTTTACATAGAAAGAAATTCAGTTGTGTTGTTTTGTCAGAATTGATATTTATTATTAATTATATAGTAATATAGTATACTTCTTTATTTTTGCAATGTCAGTGGTTTTTGTGCGAAACCAATTTTCTGTAAGTCGTGTTTTTTTTTTTTGTTTGTTTTTTGTTTTTTTTTAGCTACGTAAGTGCTTCAGTTAACAAAACATCCTTTTAAATCTTAGTAGTTTTTAATGGAAAAAAATATCGGATGAGTATCAATATCAGTATCATACCATCTCTATTTGTAAAACAAATTTCAATTTGAATTAAAAAAAAATTTAAAAATCCAAATTTCAAATTTTATGCTAACACAGCAAAAAGCGTCATCTTAAAATTTAAAATTGTTAATTGTTAGTCAAATTTATATTTCCTAATATTTCCT
>JAKKZK010010710.1:0-7500 GCA_037577455.1 Pangasius macronema | reverse complement strand
ACGCTGCTCAGCCGTGACAAGACGAAACAGCTGAGAAAGACAAAGAAAGACAGAGAGGGGGATGAAAAAAAAAGAAGAAAAGGAAGAGAGACAATGTGAAGGAATGTCAGAAAAAAACCTTGATATTTTTTAAAAAAAAAAAGTAATCATGAAAACAGGACATGGATGTGGAGGTGGACTTGGTGCACCATTATGGAAAAAGTGAGCCTGAGTTATCCCATGCCTTATAGAGCATTGTTCAGAGGGAGCGCATGATCACATGGGGTGTGTGAGTGTACGAGTGTGTGTGTGTGTGTGTGTGTGTGTAACATGACTCGCACTGTCAGAGACAATAGGAGGCAGAATTCTCTGGACTGTCTTCAAGACTCACGTGGGTATTTATACACTGGGAGACTTAAGCGCATGGAAAAAGCGCATCTGCTCCCGAGCTGAGTTTTTACGCAGAGCACCTGGCAACCCTTTTAGGATCAGAGGCCCGAATGCCGCGTGTCACATGCAGAATAAATCAGTGTTTTGTAGACAGGCCGTGACCTTGTGTGTGTCGGGAATGTGTGTTTTAATGCAACAAGTCAAAGGATTTAATGAGTGATGTATTCTGGGCGGTTGTTGTTTTGCGTGAGGTCCAACGAAGAAAACGAAAAAAAAAAACGTTGTTTTCATTTGACAGACAAATTCGTAAAATATTAGTATAAATACTACATAATCCAAGCTCTTGAGCTCTTACTTCTCTCTCTCGAGTTGAATGTTTTTAAAGAAAAGCATTCCATATTAAAGAATAGCTACTATCAGCTAGATAACTTCCCTAGCTAGCTAGCTAGATTAGATTTTAAAAAAAAAAATGATTATCATTAATAAAGATGAAATAAAGATTCTGTAGTGACGAGGAGGTCGTTTGTCTTCGCTGTAGCCTGTTAAGCAGAGAATTTGAGCAGCTCGTGTGACTCGACCGTTAAAATCGTACGTCATATCACGTAACTACGAACATGTGAACACAAAGAAATACTTTCGATTCGATGTCCTCGTAACATATTTGCTCACTAACAAGACTCTTTGTTCGCCAGCTCTTCATCCTCCGTGTTTGTTTTTTTTCTCGCGTGATGTCCGTCTGCATTATAGCTACTATCAGCTAGATAACTTCCCTAGCTAGCTAGCTAGATTAGATTTTTTTAAAATAAAGATTATCATTAATAAAAATTCTGTAGTGACGAGGAGGTCGTTTGTCTTCGCTGTAGCTTGTTAAGCAGAGAATTTGAGCAGCTCGTGTGACTCGACCGTTAAAATCGTACGTCATATCACATAATTACGAACATGTGAACACAAAGAAATACTTTCGATTCGATGTCCTCGTATCATATTCGCTCACTAACAAGACTCTTTGTTCGCCAGCTCTTCGTCCTCCGTGTCTGTTTTTTTTCTCGCGTGATGTCCTTCTGCGTTATAGCTACTATCAGCTAGATAACATCCCTAGCTAGCTAGCTAGATTAGATATTTTTTAAAAAAAGATTATCATTAATAAAGATTCTGTAGTGACGAGGAGGTCGTTTATCTTCGCTGTAGCTTGTTAAGTAGAGAATTTGAGCAGCTCGTGTGACTCGACCATTAAAATCGTACGTCATATCACGTAACTACGAACATTACACAAGCTGCTATTTTTAGCTACGCTGCAACACAAAGAAATACTTTCGATCCGATGTCCTCGTGTCATATTCACTCACTAACAAGCCTCTTTGTTCGCCAAATGTCTCTTTCTCGCGTGATGTCCGTCTGCGTTATAGCTACTATCAGCTAGATAACTTCCCTAGCTAGCTAGATTAGATTTTTAAAAAAAATTATTATCATTAATAAAGATGAAGTAAAGATTCTGTAGTGACGAGGAGGTCGTTTGTCTTCGCTGTAGCTTGTTAAGTAGAGAATTTGAGCAGGTCGTGTGACTCGACCGTTAAAATCGTACGTCATATCACGTAATTACAAACATGTGAACACAAAGAAATACTTTCGATTCGATGTCCTCGTATCACATTCGCTCACTAACAAGACTCTTTGTTCGCCAGCTCTTCGTCCTCCATGTTTGTTTGTTTTTCTCGCGTGATGTCCGTCTGCGTTCTTTCGGAAAACGTTTCCGGAAACGCTAAAAGCCGCGATGTTCTCACTGGATCGATTGAACGTAAAACTTGTGCTTGAGGAAAAAAACAAACAAAACAAAAATCAACCCTGAAAGCAGAAAAACTTTGACGTTAAAAATGGCCGTGTTGTTGCTATAGAAACGATAACGTATTAGCAGTAGCGCATTAATACGAACGTTTCGGACGTTCTAGAAAATTCAACAGTGTTGAATAGACATAGCTGTAAATTTGTATGAGTGGAAAAAAAATAAGAAACTCTCTGTGTGTGTGTGTGTGTGTGAGTAAGTATGGGTGTGTGTACATGTGTGTATCCATGTACACATGTAGCAGGAGTAAGGATGTGATGCCGGGATCTGCGCTGCTTGTGTCAGCAGTTATTGCTGAGGTTGTTTCCTTACAGGTGACTGTGTGAATGCTCGCTGACAGATATACACATCCTGCCTTTTTTCCCTCCACTGCAGGACAGAAGAAAAGGAGAATAGAGGAAAGAAAACACCGAGCCAGACGACTCCATCTGCTCTCCAGCATGCTAGACGAACCCGGCCTTCCTTTTGACCCGACCCCGCCGCGCCTTTCAAAGGTGTGTGTGTGTATGTGTATGTGTGTGTGTGTGTGTGTTGGTGGGCATTTTCCTGTGTGCGTGAGCTGCTGTATCTGCCCCGCCGAGTGTGTGTCTTTGTGACCGCAGAAGTGTTGAAGGCAACGTGCCATGATTTATTGCGATTCCAGTTTCAGTGCCACCTCGGCGAGTAGGAGGAGGTCATCGTGTTCTTCGCTGTTTTTCCAGCTTTGTTCTGCGGAGGAGCTGCTCGGCGTCGGCACGGAAAAAAAAAAACCCACAGTGGCTAAACTGTGAAACAAAATGTGGCTAAACACTTTTCACTTTAACAAGGTGCTAAAGGAAATCTGATAAAAAACTAAACACACACACACACACACACACACACACACACACACGCACACACACACACACACACACTCACACAGTGGCAGCTCAGTGAGTCCAACAAAAATATGGATTTGGCAGAAAAAGACGAAGAGACGGAGAGGTGGTGGGAGGAGATTTGCGAGATCAGTGACACGGATTCACACAAAAGATTATTCTCATAATATATATTACATAATATTAAAGAATGAGTTCAAATGAATAGTTGCCAATATTTCAGCCAAATGTACGTATGATATATAAGGAAGATAATCAAAAGCATTATTGCTCTTATACTACATTATACTATACTTTTCTAGACCCATGCCAAGTGCTAGAAATCGCCAGCTTGGACCAAGTGAATCACTGAATCATTTGACTTACTGTATTACAAACGACTGAATCATTTGACTTACTGTATTATAAACGACTGAATCATTTGACTTACTGTATTACAAATGACTGAATCATTTGACTTACTGTATTACAAACGACTGAATCATTTGACTTACTGTATTACAAACGACTGAATCATTTGACTTACTGTATTATAAACGACTGAATCATTTGACTTACTGTATTACAAACGACTGAATCATTTGACTTACTGTATTATAAACGACTGAATCATTTGACTTACTGTATTACAAACGACTGAATCATTTGACTTACTGTATTACAAACGACTGAATCATTTGACTTGCTGTATTACCTGACTCCCACACCGATTCCCCAGCAAGACAGGATCAAGTCTCTGTCATGAAGGAAAGATTCACTGACTGAAAGACTGATCTGCAGAATAAGAAAGGAGTGAATCGCTCTTGCAGCAGAAATGATTCAGTGAGTCAATAGCAGTGGAGCAGGTTTGTCACACAGAGAGAGGAGATGCGAATACAACTCTGATAATTCACATATATTAAAATATATATATATATATAATGGGATGTAATGCTTCACCTTCCATGTTTGGAATTGTGAAGCCCCTCAGCAGTGACTGAGCAGATGAAATGGCAGTGAGTGATACTGATTCATTCAGCTTAATGACTCGCTCCAAAAGAATCATTTGCAGAATCGTTTTGGTGAATCTCTGCCACTGAGGGAGAGAAGAAAAAAAAAGATGCTCAAGAGCACAAGAAAAAGTTTCTGCAAAAGAGTTTTGATCAAATGAGAGAAAAAGATGACACACACACACACACACACACACACACCCACACACACACAGTCTATGAACGTAATCCTGGTCGGAGCCGGCCGTTTGATAGACAGCACAAGCGTCCACTCACAGAGGTGATGAGAGACTGATGGGAACAGGAAGTGACTCTCCAGCAGCTGAGGGGATTTATCAGAGCAATCCCAACTGAAGCCCACACACACACACACACACACACACACACACACACACACACACGCACGCGCGCGCACACACTATAGAGTAAGAAGAAAGAAAAAGGGAAAGGAGTATTATGAAAGTCTAAGGCTGTGTGTGTGTGTGTGTGTGTGTGTGTGTGTGTGTGTGTGTGTGTGTGTGTGTGTTTTGGAGCACGAGGTCCAAAATCTGTATTTCACCTTGGCTTTGCCTTTGACCCTAGACGTCTGTCTGCCAGACGCCCAGTGTGTGTGTGTGTGTGTGTGTGTGTGTGTGCTCTGTTTTTGCTTAATACACATTGAAGCACATTGAAATGTCTACATACATGTCTATGAGTGTGTGTGTGCGTGTGTGTGTGTGTGTGTGTGTGTGTGTGTGTGTGTGAAAGTGCGAGAGAGAGATTACTTTTACACACATTTATCTGACATGCAGATCGTTTGTATGTATGGATTTACTGTGTGTGTGTGTGTGTGTGTGTGTGTGTGTGTGTGTGAGTGAAAGTGCTCTGCTCTCTAGATAACCTTGCCACAGGGTCCCTCTGCACCCTTCTTTGGCAACCCCCCCCCCCATCCACACACATACACACACACCATCTCTCTTCTTCTCTCACCGTTTTCCACTCGTTCACCAAACCGCTTGTCCACTCGCGAGGTGAAATCTGGAGCGCACAACTTCGGCGGATCTCAACTTTACACAAACAGCTCCTTCTGATCAGGTGAGAGGAGGCGGAACTTCAACATGTCAACAAAACAAAGACCTGCAGTTTGAAATAATAATGAAACACGATTACGACTCGAAAATGACGACTCACACGACGCTTGTCAGGTTACTCGTTAGCTTGAGCTCGTTAGCTTGAGCTCGTTAGCTTACGGTAAAATAAAACACACTCGCCACCATTTACACTTCAGATAATAAATAAATAAATGTTGTGATTTGAGTGTATGATGTGAGAGCAAAATCCCAAACAGCAAACTCAGAGTGTTTATTTCCCCAAATACATATTCAGTATGGATCAGCATTGTTTATTTAACTTCCTCAATAACAGCCATAACCACACACTTACTCACTCGTTCACTTACACACTTACTCACTCGTTCACTTACACACTTACTCACTCGTTCACTTACACACTATTCACTCGTTCACTTACACACTTACTCACTCGTTCACTTACACACTTATTCACTCATTCACTTACACACTTACTCACTCGTTCACTTACACACTATTCACTCGTTCACTTACACACTTACTCACTCGTTCACTTACACACTTACTCACTCGTTCACTTACACACTTACTCACTCATTCACTTACACACTATTCACTCGTTCACTTACACACTATTCACTCGTTCACTTACACACTATTCACTCGTTCACTTACACACTCGCTCGTTCACTTACACACTTACTCACTCGTTCACTTACACACTTATTCACTCGTTCACTTACACACTATTCACTCATTCACTTACACACTTACTCACTCGTTCACTTACACACTATTCACAGCGTTCACCTGTGAAGCAGCACTAAGTGTACAGTAACATCTGCCATGTTTGGTTTTTACTGTGAGCTTTGAAGCTCCTGAATGTGATTACAGACAGTTCTGATTCAGTTACTGACTCACTGACTTCTAAATTGACTCAGTATCTCATTCACTGACTCACTCACTCACTCACTCACTCACTCACTCACTCACTCACTGACTCACTCACTCACTCACTCACTCACTCACTGACCTACTCGATGACTCCTTATTTGACTCAGGACATCATTCACTGAGTTAATAACTCACTCACTAACTCATTCATTCATTCATTCATCCATTCATTCACTCATTCACTGACCTACTCAATGACTCCTTATTTGACTCAGTACATCGTTCACTGAGTTAATAACTCACTCACTAACTCATTCATTCATTCACTCACTCACTGACTCACTCACTCACTCACTCATTCACTCATTCACTGACTTACTCAATGGCTCCTTATTTGACTCAGTACATCATTCATTGAGTTAATAAATCACTCACTCACTCACTCACTCACTCACTGACCTAATCAATAACTCACCAACTTACTGACTCCTTAATTGACCCAATACCTCATTCCCTGACTTAATAACTCACTCACTCACTAACTCATTAACTCACTCATTCACTAACTTTCTTATGGACTCCTTCATTAACTCAGTACCTTATTCACTGACTCACTCACTGACTCACTCACTCATTAACTCACTAATTTACTGACTTACTTACTGACACATTAACATACTCACTGACTCCTTCATTGACTCATTAACTCACTCATTAACTCACTCCCTGACACCCTTACTTACCTACTCACTAACTGACTCACTAACTCACTCACTAACTCGTTCACTTGCCCTATTGACTCAATAACTTATTTAGGACTCACTGGCTCTCTCAAATACCCACTCACTGACTCACTAACTCGCATGCTCATTAACTCAGTCACTGACTCACTAATTTCCTAACTCATTCACTGACTTGTTAACTCATTTACTGAATCATTCACTGACTTACTAACTCACTGGCTGACTCATTTACTGACTCACTCATAGACTCACTAACTTGTTCTTTGAGTCATTAAGTCACTCACTGACTCACTCGTTTATAAGCTCATTGACTCAGTCACTGACTCACTAATTTCCTAACTCATTTACGCTCTTATTAACTCACTTACTGAATCATTCACTGACTTACTAACTCACTTGTTCACGAGTTAATAACTTGTAACTTGTAATAACTTGTTACTCATTAGCTCACTCACTGACTCATTAACTTAGTAATTCATTGACTCATTAACTCATTCACTGACTCATTAACTTGCTCATACACTAGTTAACTTAATAACTTGTTCATTGACTTATTAACTCACTCACTAACTCAATTACTAGCTCACTGACTCACTCACTCATTACCTCAGTCACTCAGTCACTCACTTTTACACTTACTAACACACACACACACACACACACACACACACACACACACACACACACACACGCACAGATTATACTTTTTAGTGTGAAGATAAGCTTCTATAGGTCATC
>JAKKZK010010594.1:0-17197 GCA_037577455.1 Pangasius macronema | reverse complement strand
CCCGAGACTCGAACCCACCACCTTCAGGTTCACCTTCGGGTTACAAGTCCGACTCTCAGACCATTAGGCCACGACTGGGCTCCAGCCGATGGTCTGTTGATTTGTCACTTTCCAGATGTTGTGCACCTGGTGGTCAAAAATGGGAACTGCAGTATGTGCTAATAGATTCCCACTGGGGCAGGAATCACGTTGCCCCATGTACAGTACACTGGATGACTGGATGTTATCGACTAAACTGCTGTAAATTACGGGTTACTCGTAAATTCACTAGGTAGTAACCCGTAGTGTAGGTCACATGTGATATCCACTCGAATTCACTTCGTTAGAGGTTCTGTTGTTATTAATGTCGTCCTGCACCAACAAAATCTGTGGACATGAGTCACTGCTGGTTGTCGTTTTATTGATCCGCAGTAGAGAACGTATGCCGAGATTTCTCCGTGTTAAAGGATGTGTTCATGAGTAATGAGTATAAAGACAGTAAACCGTGTGAAAGCTGTATTTAGGTTAATAAATTTATATTTTAATGATTCTCTTGTTGTATGTTTGGCCTTTAGTCTGGAGTCGTTGAACTGTGTGTGTGTGTGTGTGTGTGTGTGTGTGTGTGTGTGAGAGAGAGAGAGAGTAAGGATTACCTGTTCATGCCTAACTACTCTTGGAGGGAAGCCGAGTCCTTGTGTGTGTGTGTGTGTGTGTGTGTGTGTGTGTGTGTGTGTGTGTGTGTGTATGTGTGTGTGTGTGTCTGTCTAGTACTGTTTGTCCAGTTACGGTTGCACACTCACTGCAACTCAGTGCTCAAAACTGATATGCAGAAATCTGGCTGTGTGTGTGTATATGTGTGTGTATATGTGTGTGTATATGTGTGTGTTTATGTGTGTGTATACGTGTGTGTGTGTGTGTGTGTATATGTGTGTGTATATGTGTGTGTATACGTGTGTTGTGTGTGTGTGTGTGTGTGTGTGTGTGTGTGTGTGTGTGGTAGGAGTTGTTGGCCGTTTTATTATGTAAATCACCTGCTTTAGAAAAACAGCCCTTCTGTTCCTCTTTGTGTGTGTGTGTCTCTGTGTGTGTGTGTGTCTCTGTGTGTGTGTGTGTGTGTGTGTGTGTGTGTGTGTGTGTGTGTGTGTGTGTGTGTGTGTGTGTGTGTGTGTGTGCGTGACCAATACACTTAATTTACATGTTGTTTTCTTGAGAAGAAGCAAACACACTAGAAACAAAAATGAGTTTCCATTTAAATAAAGCTCTCAAGTTCAGGTCTCTCTCTCTCTCTCTCTCTCTCTCTCTCTCTCTCTGTCTCTCTCTCTCTTTCTCTCTCTCTCTCTGTCACTGTCAATTATACACCTTCAAGTACGTGAATATTAAAACAGAATAAAATAAGAAATTAAAACAATAATTACAGTAATAATGGATAATAATAATTCTCAACCTGTCTCACGCTATACCTGTCAATCACGCAGAAGTGGGCGGGATATCAGAAGAGACGGCAGCGTGCGATTGGTGGAGTTTAGGAGCGCTTCTCTTTGAGCTTCTGATAGGAAAGGTAAGAGTGTTCTCAATCAGGTCCTCTTCCACATTCTCGAGTGGTTTATACAACGTCGGTTAACCAGGAATCTACATCATCTTTCTTTCTTTCTTTCTTCTCACACACACACACACACACACACACACACACACACACACACACACACACGCTAGATTTTGGTCTGATAAACCGAGTGTTGTTGCCCGCAGCTATGCAACTGGCAACTGAAGACTCCTTTTCTTTAAGTAAGATCAAATGGACCACACACACACACACACACACACACACACTGTCACTTTCACCCCCAAGCAGTTTTGTAAATCCTAATGCAACCAAAATTTGTTATTTATTGACATTGGATTTACTCTCAAGTGCTTGAGACACATGCGTGCACACACACACACACACACACACACACGCACACTCTTTAACAGATACAGATCACAGCTAAGACATGCAGAGAGTACGTAAGAAATGTTTGCTTCGTTAATGTATGTAATGTAATGGATTACAGCTTGCTTGTGGGCGTGTCCTCAAGTCCATATATGGTCATGACAGTAAGACTGCACATAGACAGTAACAGAGAATGTTAGCCACTACAGAATAATTTGTGATTTGTGCTTTTTATATAACATTATGAATAAACTTAGTTGTGAATTTCCTGTATTGTTAAATTTGTATACATTAATAACCAGAATTTATAACCAGACATTAATAACTGACCATTTTTACTTATTTAAAATCCTCTCAGAAATCCTGTCAGGTTAGCTTATATTAGCTAGCTGGCTAACAAACTCTATGAAAATACACTCATATGAAGTCAAAGACATGGCTTCTGTGGCCTAACTCTACCTATGATGAATTCTAAACTCATTTTGGTGTGTGTGTGTGTGTGTGTGTGTGTGTGTGTGTGTGTGTGTGTGTGTAGTCTCTTCAGCAGTGCCACCCCGCTGGTATCAGCAGACACACGTCACTGAACATTCCAGACTTCGTGTCAGAGGAGGCCAGGTCTCTGCTGGAACAGGTGTGTGTGTGTGTGTGTGTGTGTGTGTGTGTGTGTGTGTGTGTGTGTGTGTGTGTGTGTGTGTGTGTGNATTTTGTGTGTGTGTGTGTGTGTGTGTGTGTGTGTGTGTGTGTGTGTGTGTGTGTGTGTGTGTGTGTGTGTGTGCGTTTACAGCAGAAAGGTTTGGCTGTATGAAAAATGAAATAGTGACAAATTAGTAATATTATATTTCTGTATTGTGAATATGATTAGTTTGATTTATTCTGATTATTTCATTTTCTTTCTTTCTTTCTTTCTTTCTTTCTTTCTTTCTTTCTTTCTTTCACACTGTCCTTCCTATTCTCGTTCTTACTTTCTTTCTCACTGACTTTCTTTTTGTTGATTCTGTCTTTTGTTCCATTTTTCATTCATTTCCCCCTTCTTTCTTTTTCTTTCTTTCCTTCCTTTTGCTTTCTCTCACTCTTCTCTATCCCTCTCTCTCTCTTTCTCTCTCTGTCTCTTTTTCTCTGTACTGTAATTGTTTGTGTCATTTGAACTTTCTCTGTTCGTTTATTTATTTGTTTTTTTTCCCCTTAATGTAAATGAGGATTGGCATATATGTATTTTCTTTTCTTATTGGTAATCTTTTCTTTTTTTTACTTTATATATTTTTCTTTTTTTCCTTCTTTCTCTCTTCCTTCCTTCCTTCTTTCCGAATTCACACTTTACTTTAGGTGTGTACGTTTGTATACACGTGTATATACTGTACGTATGTATATTTTATTGTGCTTTTGATGCGTGTGTGTGTGTGTGTGTGTGTGTGTGTACAGTTGTTGCAGTATAACCCTGTAGAGCGACTGGGCGCGGGCGTAGGAGGAGTGGAGGATATCAAATCACATCCCTTCTTTGCTCATGTGAACTGGCCTAACTGAACAGGTCAGAGGTGAAAGGTCACCTGTATGACTAACTGAACTGAGAGCTGAGTTGCTGTAAAACACTCCCTGTGTGTGTGTGTGTGTGTGTGTGTGTGTGTGTTAGCATGTGAGGAAGAAGCCGAATCTGATCATCTCAATCTTCTCACTGCACTGAAGACTCCTTTCACACTCTGTCTTTGTTTAACACGCCAGTATCCAGGCTAAACAAAACAACTTTCCCATCATGCACTACGGGCCCCTGCGCCACTCACGTCTCTGACACGTTTTACTACAGCGTTCTCGTGTCTTCTTCGTCACCTGTTACATTATAGTGGTGCAGCACCATGATAAAATTTGTGAAATTAAAGAAGTTGCTTGTTGAAATTGAAAATGAAGACTCGTTCGGTGTCGAAAGTTTCGCACTGGAGCTATGAGGCTAATGTTACTAACAACTAATGGAAGCTTATAGCTAACGGTTTAGCATTGGGCAAACTGCTTCAATCATCACCTGAAAAATATAGCACGTTAAAGAAAAAAATGTTAAAAAATGGTGGAATATGTGCATATTTACACAATGAGAGCTTTGTTTTTAAACTTTAGGCCACGCCCCCTACGTGCCTCCCCTCTTCAGTTTCGTTTTGTTCGATAAAATGTTCGGTAAAAATACTTCATTAAAGAACCTACGCATTATATAACCGCTTGAATTTCTGACAGCTGATGTAACTTTAGCTGTTGTATCATTTTAGTTTGTTCTTTCTAGCTAGTTCGTTATCTAGCGAGTAAGCTAGCTAGCATGTTAGGTTGCGACCTAGCAAGTCATTATGTCAGAGGAAGTAGGAGTGTGTAAACCAACAAGGAAATTGTTAACGAGTAGGTTTCTATAAATTAAAAATCTCTTTGTGGTGCAAGTGGCCGTTTCAAAACGTAAAAAAAAAACGTTAAGTAAGGAATAAAGCACGACTGGACGAAGTGTTTTATTCCTCGTATATCGTAGCGCTGGCTAAACAACTAGCTATCGGCTTCCCTTACGTGCTAATGTGCTAGCTACATTAGCCGTATAGCTTCAGTACGAAACTAAAGAAGCAAACTTGAGTGGAAATTGGAAGTTTTCTGATGTTAAAAAATGTAAAAAGATGAAAGTTTCACTAAAGTAGGATCTTTAGTCGAAGTAGGAAGTAATGTACATTTGTTGTTTTCCTGCTCAGTTTTATCTCGCAGGTTCATTATGTATGTGTTGGAGCATAAAAACACCAAAAAAAAAAAAAAAAAAAGGGCCTGAAGTTGGAGATAAAAAAAAAACCCTCTTTTTTTTACCCTCTATTTATTTTCACACTTGCTCCAGGAAACAACTTGTGCAATATCACATTAAATCTCACTTCATTAGCTCATAGCCGATTTTAGTTAATATTTTTATTATTAATAATATTATTATTATTGAATGTGCATATTTATTTTGCACTTGATCTAGGTCAGATTGTGAACAAGTCCTAATTTCGGCGTAATTATGTCAACTAGATGATGAATATTGAAGACCAGTTAACGTGCTCGCGTGACCCTTATTAGCTTCCAATTTGCACTCGTAGCAGAAAAGAGGGATCAAAGGGTCCAAAATTTGAATAAAATCCTTCAAAAAGTCTAAGCATTCGGTTCCAAAGATCATCGAACCCACACACACACACACACACACCCTACAGAAATATGGGACGAGGTGTGCTTGGACAGGAAGCGAGAGCTGAGCTGACATCTGAACACACACCCCGTGTGGAAATAATAACACACACGTTAAAATACAGCAGGGTCTTAAAGTCGGAATCGTAGGTTAAATCCACCACTAATACACAACTTTTTATTATTATTTCATAATAATTATTGCGTTATCGAGCAGATCGGGACGTTTTCACATTTCCTTTTCACAGACTTTTTTTTGTTTTGTAGATACAGTACGCTGCAGTTTTGTACATTTCTAAAGCAGTGATGCTTTTAAAAAATAATTAAATGAAACATTTCAGAAAATACACAACTTTTAATTCTTTAAAAAAAAAAAATTAAAAAGTCAAATTTTTGGAAAAAATTAATGTTTGAAAATCTTTTTCTTCTTCTTCATTATTATTATTATTATTATTATTATTATTGCTAACACATTAGTATAATATTAATATTAATTAATAATAATAGTAATAATAATAATGAAAATGCAGACAAAACTTAGGCAAAAAATCTTGGATGAAATATATATATATATATATATAATTTCCATATTTCTAACGTTATATAATTATACAGATATGTAACGTACACACAGGTGGTATATATGTATAATTATATACAGTACATTATAAATTATTTACATAATTTTTTTTTTCTTAATTAACTGACTCAGACTTTGTGACCCTGGTGTAAGATCAGTGTTTTATGGTTTACATTTGTGACATATATGAGCATGCAAGGTGTGTGTGTGTGTGTGCGTGTGTGCGTGTGTGTGTGTGTGTGTGTGTGTGTGAATTGAAAAACAATTCCTGATATTAAGGCATTAATAAGTTCATGTTGAATAAACGTCCAGTTGATGAATTCTGCATTTTCCTTACAGACGCTATGCATAGCTTTTTATTATTATTTTTTTTTAAATCATAAATTATTTATGAATAATTTATAATTAAGGTTACATGTGTGAGGTGCTGTCGAGCCGAGACATTAGCCATAATGCATTTTCACTTTAGGAGGGACGGAGCATTACTACAGCTGGACTAATTGTACTAATTTTCCCTTTTTTTTTTTTCTTTTTTTTTTTCATTGTTAATGTTTTTTTTTTTGTTTAGTTTTTTTACATTATCAATTAATAATATATGTGCGAATAAAGGTTTTGTTGTTTGTTTATCTGAAGCCGTCTCCTTTCTAAACCAGTAAAAAAAAAACATTTTTTAATTAAAAATGTGTTAATGAATAATAAAAGACTTACAAATTTCAAAAAATGTTTTTTAGCCAAGTAACATAATTTTTTTTTAGCTAATTTAAAGGAAATTAAATTAAATACAACTTCTTTTTCTTCCAGAAAATCAGCTGAAAATATTTCTAGACGAGTTTACGAGTCACAGAAATCTAAAAATAATAATAATAATAATAAAAATAAATAAATAAAGTGTTACAATAAGTAAAAGTGTAAATTTGGGCTATAAAGCGAGTGAGATCACGTATTATAGCTTATTTATTTAGTAGACTTTATGTCCTATATAATATTAAAATATAAGATCAGAGGGAAGTGAGGATCAGAATCTAAATAAACCCTGTCACTCGGTGTCAGGCTGCTTAAATATTAAATATTTAAATATTTTATCTTTACCATAGTTAATGTTTAGCATAGTTAAAATTTAAAACGTCAATTCCTTTTTATATATATATATATATATATCCAGTAAATAATTAATTACACACTTAATGTTAATGTTAGTGTTAGTGGTCACCATTATAACAATAGCTATGGTTGTTTTGTGTGTGTGTGTGTGTGTGTGTGTGTGTGTGTGTGTGTGTGTGTGTGTGTGTGTGTGGTGTTGCAAATCTGCAGATCTGCTGGATATGGTTAAATCTGTACTCAATGGTTTTATGGTGTTTTTGTCAAACTGGTGTGTGTGTGTGTGTGTGTGTGTGTGTGTGTGTGTGTGTGTGATGCCCAGGGCGGACCAGCTGCCTTTTATCAGCCTGTGTATGAGCCTAACACGTTATAACAGCAGCTCTTAAGGAATGTCATCACTCCTTACAATTTAAGGAAACTGACACACACACACACACACACACACACACACACACACACACATGTAAAGTGAAGACAGGAGGGTTTGTGACCACAGCTCACGCTCTTCCACCATGGATGCGTTCCTCTGGTATGGAGTTGGTGATGGATGTTTCTACCTCAGACGAAAGGAATCATTCTAATTTATTACATTGAGGTTTAGTGCCATATTTAAAAAAAAAATTTTTTTTTTATCCAATTATGTTTACAAAAACGCAGTATTAAGTGCTAGTAATTTCAAAAACGTCCACTCATCCCAAAAAAGCATGTTGTAATACCTGCACTCCTTTTAGGGTGAATAAAAAAACAACAATAGAAAAACACTTGAAGCCTTTTCCCCCAGAGGAAAGTGCTATCTACCCTCTTCTACATACATGAGCTTACCGAAGCCCATGATTGGCTATTGTGTCTGTGATTGACAGGGTGGAGAGACTATGCCCCTCCCACTCAAAAAGCATGGCCAGTTTTGCTCCCTAGACTCCCTTCAACGGATAGCTGTGGCAACGTCGGTATCGAACTTGGAGCTTATATATAGACCCTTCGAGGGTTCCACAGAGGAACAATCAACTCCAGCAGTTTCACACATGGCCTGAATATCTGAAGGCTGATTCTGGGTATGCTGATTAATTACCAAATTAAGGAACAATTGTACCATGTTATATATCACTTCTAGTTTAAGCAGTAGCATTCAGCCATAGTCTAGCTTTTGTAGTTAAAATACTTGAATCAGGAAGTAACCTGAAAGAGGAAGTAACCTGACAATCTCAGGAACGGATCACTTTCACACAGTGCTCAAGTTCACTTGAAGCGAAAACAAGACTGTTATTTTGAAGTAGACCAGAGATTGGTTTTTATCAGATGTACCAAACTCTTGGACCAATTACTCACACACATTATCCACTTTACTCCACTGAGATGGAGAGATGATTCATAAATTCGGAGGCTGGATGTCTTTGTGTTTTTGAAAAAAAAATTCCTATATATGCATTAAAATAAGTCAATCCCGTGTGTGTGTGTGTGTGTGTGTGTGTGAGAGAGGTAGATCAAGAAATAGCGAAGAAAGGAGCTTTAATAGGGATCATTACCCATTAAAGATTTATTTGACCTGAACTGAAGTCATTTCTTTGTAAATCATCTCAGACACACAAATGAGCAGAGTGTACAGAGTCGCGAGAGGCGAGCGTGTCGGGTGAAAGGTGTGTGTGCTGGCTGCACCGTGTGAAGCATACAGGAATGCAAAAATAGTAATATGTAAGTGTACACATACAGTATATGTGAGTGTGTGTGTGACCCACACATTATGTTCTCTGACTCTGGTTCTATACCAGCACTGTCATTAGCCTACAGGAGTTAAAGGTAAGCTGTCAATCACTGTGTGTGTGACGGAGGTTGTTCATTATTACTCTGAACACACTGCCATCAATGATATGCTTGGAGTTGATGCTCTGAGCACAAAATTGTATGCTGGCTTTGTTTCCTGTAATTCCATTTAAACAAATACTTAATTTCTCCATATGTCAAATATATTAAATCAGCCTAGACATATCTAGTGTTTGAGTGTGAGTGTGTGTATGAGAGTTTTCTTATGGCTGAACGACTACATTTAAAGCTAAAGTAACCTTTCATCTGTAGATTGAATAGATATAAATCAGTCACTTTCATTTCGAAGTCAACATGACCTGACTTTCTTAACGAGAAAAGGCCATTAGAACAGCCTACTTGATTGATATTCACCACTTAGGAATTTCAAAGTTTTTGCTAGCTCTGCCTCAAGTGTGCCACTTCAGTTAACCACCTAGCGGTGTAATTACTTTGTTGTTTTAGTCATACGGAGGCTTATCTGAATCATTTCCTGACAGGTTGGTCTCATTTTTACTCTCACTGTCTTTAAATTGTCTGGATAAAAGACATCAATTTCATGCTAGCTAGCTAATCATTACCTCAGTCATTAGCTAGCATATTTTAGTCACGTAATTTAACCAACACTTCTGAGGTAAAATTAGTAACCATGGAAATCAACAACTGTTGATTTTTGTGATACTTTCCTCTCATTTTTCCTCTCACTGTGGCTTTACATTGTCTGGATAAAGGACATCAATTTCATGCTAGCTAGCTAAGTCATTACCTCAGTCATTAGCTAGCATATGCTCTTGATTCTAATTTTAGTCACGTAATTTAACCAACACTTCTGAGGAAAATGTTAACCAACATTTTTCTGATACTTTTCTCTCGTTTTTATTGTCGCTATGTCTTTACATGGTTTATATGTAAGACTTAACAGCTTGGTGCAAGCTAGCAAGTCATTACCTCAGCCATTAGTTAGCTATTGCTTCTCTTAGTAATCTACCAGCACTTCTGAGGAAAATGTTGATTTTCTTGACAGTTTTGTCTCATTTTTAATTTCACTGTGTCTTTATTTTAGAAAAAAAAAGACTTCAACTTCATTCCAGCTACATTATTACCTGTCATTAGCAAGCATATGCTCTTTGTTATAATTTTAACCATAGAGTCTTTTCTACGCATTTTACCAACACTTCTGAGGAAAATGTTGATATTATCAACAGTTTCTCTGTCATTTTCTACTGTCAGTGTGTCAATACTTGGCAGCGTTGTGCTAGCTAGTTAAGTCAATACTTAGGTCATTAGGCAGCTAATGCTCTTCCTAGTCATTTACCAACACTTTTGAGGAAAATGTTGATTTTCCCAACAGGTTTGTGTTATTTTTACTATCAGTATGTCTGTGTAAAAGACTTCAGCCATGAAGTCATTACATCAGCCATGCCTTACCTGTATAAATGACTTCAGCTTGTTAATAGCTAAGTCATGGCTAACTAAGACTTTGCATTATAGTTTTAGCCATATAGCATCTTTTCTTAGTAAATTATCAACACATCTGAGGAAAATATTGATATTTCTGAGAGTATTGTCCCATTTCTTTTACTGTCACTATATGTGTCTCTATATTGTCTGTATAAAAGACTTTATCATCATGCTAGCTAGCTAAATCATTACCTCAGTCATTAGCTAGTCTATGCATTATAATTTTAGTCATATAAAGACTTATGAGTAGTTCACCAACATATCTGAGGAAAATGTTTATATCCCCAGCAGTTCTGTCTGATTTTTACTATTATTATGTCATCACATTGTCTGTATAAAAGACTTTAGCTTTGTGCTAGCCAGCATTACTTCAGTCATTAGCTAGCCTATGCTCTGCATTGTAATTTTAGTCACACTTTAGTCTTTCCTGATTAATTTACCAACACTTCTGAGGAAAATGTTGATATTCCCATCAATTTTGTGTCATTTTTACTATCAGTGTGTCTGTGTAAAATATTTCAGCTTGGTGCTAACTAGCTAAGTCATTACATCAGCCATTAGCTAGCACATTATCTGCGTCCATTGTTTTCCAGTTTCCTGGCAACTCCCTAGCAACTTCTGTATTATAAATATGACATATCAAAAATTATGTTTTAGGTTCATTAAAGAAATTGAGACGAGCATGTAAAGTCTCGTGTTGCACTGTTAAAACTGTCAGGTAGCTAAACGTGCGCCGTAGGCTGCATTTCACCTGCATCATCAGTGTCACTTACACTCATACACACACATTACACGCATTACCACTGCAGGTGTCTCAGGCCACATCTGTCCATGTTGTTTGTGTGTGTGTGTGTGTGTGTGTGTGTGTGTGTGTTTGGGCATGCCTCAGGCCTTGGAATAATTACATTAGTTCTCTAGTCATATCAATGTGCTTGGTCTGTCTGAGGCTTTACTTTACGCTACGCTACACACACCTTGTGCGACCGTGTGTGTATGTGTGGGTGTGTGTGTGTCCTTTCCTTACCCCTTACAGTTGTGTTAGATCACTTGCAGCCTGAGGAGAAGAAAACGTGTGTGTGTGTGCGTGTGTGAGAGAAAGAGAGAGATGCCTGAGGTGTATTGGACTCCTCAAGAACATGGTGGTAATCTCAGCTTTGGCAGCAAGCAGAGACGTTTTGTGTGTGTGTGTGTGTGTGTGTGTGTGTGTGTGTGTGTGTGTGTGTGTGTGTGTGTGTGTGTGTGAGCATCCTGTGGATCGCAGCATCAGTCTCAGCCCTCACAGCTTCTTCAGCCCTGGCACAGAGGAGGAGTACTGTGTTTGCATGAGTGTCTTTGGCTAAGTGTATAAGAAATTTTCAGCACACTGTGTGACAGATTACCTAATGAGAGAGTGTGTGTACGCTTCAAATGGGATTTAGAAACCTCGCCAGCAAACCACACCATGGAAAATCAAAAACTGGACAATATTTCTGAGTCATCTATTGAGATGACTCCCCACTAACTTATTCAGCTAGATGCACTTGTTAGTTTAGCTACATTGTCTAAGCTAGTCAGCAAACTAGCTAGTCAGCTATTATGACCTCTCCAGCAATAGTTCGCTAACAAGCTTGCTAACGTTAGGCTAATTGTTATGTTGTGTAATTAAAAGCAGCTTCCTATGTTTAAATGGTATAAGCAGGATTTTCTTTCGTGAATAAACTTTACAGTTTTCCTGCAACTGTTATCACTGAGCAGGATTTTAAACACAAACTATATTAGCAAGAATAGCGTCAGTAAATACTGGCTAATCGAGGGTCTGAAATCGAGGGTCTGTGAACACTGACCATCCTGTGGCTTACTGCAGTGAGAGTCTGGGGTTCAGTGTGATGCCGTTTCAGTGAATTTTATTCGCATCTTTTGCTTAATGTCCTTTCTCCCGCTGTCTTTTTTTTCTCTCTCTTTTTTCTCTGGTGTGACTGAATGCTGTGTGTTTTGTGCCAAATGGCAGACACTCACCGTTCTAATAGCCAGATGTGCAGGCACTGATTTTTGATTGTGTGTCCACCCTTTTGGAAGTGTCCTTCTCTAATTCTCTCTCTCTCTCTCTCTAAAACACACACACACACACACACACACACACACACGCACACACATACACAGAGACCTCTGAACCGTTATCACAATCCTGTTGTCACATTGTTAAGATTAGCTTGAAAATTAGCTTCTGTGTTGGGATGAACACGATACAGACACAAGAACATCATGCTATCAGAACTGGATGTGGCAGATCCTATCACAGGGGTTTGGACGGGGGGCCGACTATCAGATCCTTATATTTAAATTCACCAAAAAGCTGTTCTGAAGACTATTTTTTTTACCCTCGCTAGACAAGAAAAAAGACACCGAAACGGAAACACTCCTATTCTTCATTTACTCTTCTGTAATTTGCATATCAAGCATGATTGGCTCTTAGGTTTTATGATGCAATTACACTTGTCTTAGCTGTGACAAATTTTAAGTGATTTTTTTTTTTGTTTAAGCTCCCTCTGTTTTTTTGTATTTCTGTGAAGAGATTTTATTTAATATTCTTGGAATGAGACTCCAGTTTCAGTGGTTCGTAACAGTTAGCAAGACAGAGTTCTTCGAGGTTTGAAGTTGCTCTTTAACACGACAAGTTGTGTTGTTTTTTTTGTCTTATAAATTACAAGAGAAGTACGTTTGCCTCGCACCTTCGGGGTTGGAGGTTCGAATCCCGCCTCCACCCTGTGTGTGTGTGTGTGTGTGTGTGTGTGTGTGTGTGTGTGTGTGGAGTTTATGTTTTCCCCATGCTTCAGGGGTTTCCTCCGGGTTCTCCGGTTTCCTCCCCCAGACTAAAGACATGCATTATAGGCTGATTGGCATTTCCAGATTTCAAGAGGAAGCAACTGTAACATGACATCCTACTAATATTAAATGTAACTATAAATGGATAAAAAAAAATATGAACTTCACCACTCCACCCTGACACTGATTATTGTTCAATGAAATGGTTTATTCCTTACATAAGGAACCTCTCTCTCTCTCTCTCTCTCTCTCTCTCTCTCTCTCTCTCTTTCTGTGTGTGTGCTTGGCCTGCTCCTTTATTCCTGCTTTTGTGCTGTGATATATATATATATATATTTTTAGAAACCCATCACCAAAGTGGATCTTCATGCTCCTTAAGCCCACTCTCTCCTCCATCCTCCTGATCGAGCATGAACCGGAGCACGGCTGCCTCTTTGTCTCGTCCCGAACGCTGGACAGCAGTAGCGATGCCACCCTAATGCGATCCACTTACACCCCCAGCAGAAGGCAGATGACTCTACGCTCTGGCATTTCGCCCAGGCGGCTGGGAAATCTGTGGCCTAATCACAGATTTAACCCTCCCCTTTCCCACTTTCTCTCTCTCTCTCTCTCTCTCTCTCTCTATCTCTCCTTTTCTTTATTTTTCTTATCTCAATAGTGCAATCTTTGAGCTTTTCTTCTTACAAAAAAAAATTGCATTTTTCTATTCCCCAAAATGATTATCTCTCATTTATCACTCTGTTATTAAATCTGAGGAAAGTGTTTCACATACAATAGCTCAATCAGCCAATCGGACAAGGCCGCCTGATTCGGGGTCTCGGAGGACCAGCCACTCTGGAGATGATCCCAGATTGTTAGCTCTGGATCAGATCTCAGATTAGAAGGTCTCAGCGTGTTAGCTTTAGCTCGGGACTCACTACCTCACTTCCGAACAAGCTTCCGAATCGTCGGAAAAGACAGAACGCATCTGCAGTTTGTACACCACAGACAGCGAGTCTTTGAGAACACATAGCGACATCTTCTAATAGAAACAATCATGTCATTGCTATTAATTGCCATTGTGCATTTTCACAGATTCGGTTACTATTAGCCAGCAAGCTAACACAAGCATTCAAAGAGCTTTACTGATAACTAGCTAGCTAGCTAATGTGAGTTAACCTGGCAACCCACCTGAAAGGATTTTTAATTCATATTCAGTTCAATAAAGGTTCAAAAGATTTACTGTTAATGCTAATTAGCTTGCTAGCTAATGTGAGCTAGCCTGATAGCACATTTACGAGGGTTTTTAAGTTCTATTTTTACAAAAACAAAACAAAACAAAGCAAACACTCTACTGCTAACATAAGCTAGGTAGCTAATGTGAACTAACATGGCACCCTATCTGAGAGGATTTTAAGTCATAATAATAAATGTTCAACTACTTAACATTTAATGCTAGCTAGGTAGCTAACAGAATTTCTGAAAAGATTTTTAATGTTCAAAAACGTTTTATTGGCTAAAACTAGCTAGTTAGCTCGAAAAAGATTTTTAATCCATATTAATAAAGGTCGAAAAGCTTCTGTTCTTCTTTTGCGCTCACAAATTCTTCACAAGTTGTGTTAACTTGTAAAATTAGCTGGATATGCTTAGTATCTGATTAGCATACTGTTAGCTAAAACAGATCCTTGCTGTTTTGGCGCAGTTTTTTTTTTAATTCTGTTCAAATACAACCTTTGTTTATAGGATCTCAACTGTTAGCTTTTAGTTCATGCCTCAGCTCTTATGATCTCGGGTAATTAGCGCTAGTAGTTGAAAACAGGACTCTGTTTGTACGAATTTTAGCGTTAATGAGTAGCCGTAACCACTTCTTCAAAAGTTTTCGCCTTTTTTTGAGGCGTCCACTGGCGCCATGTCAAATTCTGAGTGCATCTTTACCCAAAGAGTCCCCCCGAAACACACCTGTGAATTAGCATTGGCGTTAGCCTCTAGCATGCTAAAGGCTTCTTGGAACCGAAACAGCACCGAATATTAATAACCACGCACCTGTAGGCTCATCAATGGCATTAAGATTAGCATCATTTGTTTGTGCTGGGTCTTGAGGCGAAAGAAAGGAGAACAGGAAAGGGAAACGAGAACCACAAAAAAAAAAAAAAAAGCGGGCACCTTTTTTTTGTTTGGCGCCGTGACTGAAAACGGCCATTCATCGTCGCTCCTTGATCAACGAGGACATGGAGGGGAGAAAAAAAATAAATAAAAGAAACATTCAGTGGAACAAAAAGGGGTTTTGGTTTAGAATAAACATGCATTATTCTCCCAAACAAACCATCCGGCGGGCGATGGAGTCTTCTGCAATGAAGACATGATGTGTCATGATAATTAGGAGGCCGGACAAAAGGCCTTCGTTAATGAGCATGCAAATTTATGCAAAACAACCCCCCCCCACCCCACTTCTCAATATTTCTGAAGCAGGCTGAGATGCGTCGAGCTTTTTTTTTTTCCCTCTCCTCTCCATTTTTTCCTCTCTCCCTCACTAACTGTTCCATTTATCCTCATTGCTCCACGCTCTAAAGAGCTGGCAGATGAGTGCAGCCGCTAATGTAGGAGGCTACAGGTCGAGAGAGGGAGGGAGGGATGGAGACAGAGAGAGAGAGAGAGAGAGAGAGAGAGAGAGAATGCATGATATACCTACAATGCATCCCTAAGCCTCATCATCCCCTGACACACAAAAACAAAGCTGATTGCACACCCCACCCCCCCAATAACACACACACACACACACACACACACACACACACACACACACACACACAAAGCCTTTATAGTAATTACTTCCAGATGCAGTCATAGGCTTTCAATGGGAGTGACAGGGGTCATGCTTGTATGAGTGTGTGCGCGTTTGTGTGGACATGTGGGTGATAATTACTGTGCGGAGGGTCGACGTCGGGGGAGAAAAAAAAAAAAAAAAGACGTGTGTGAATCTCGACGCTCGGGTTTGTGCGAGCACATATGGAGGGATAATGTGTCGATGTGTGTACATGTACTTGACAGGGGCTGATGCAGTGGCTTGTGGGTAAGTTACCGTCGTCAGGATTTGGGCTCTCTCCAAGCAGATGGCGTGTGTGAATTCCAGCCATATTGTGGTTTTTGGACGAGACTAGAGCTCGGAGCTCGGAGCTGTCGTGCGTTTTAAGAGGAAGAAAACTTTCTTTCTGCAGCTACATGACTCCATTATATATTTCTCTTCCTCTGTTCCTGTCGTACATCCTCTTTCTCTTTGTCTGGCGCTTTCTCTAACTTCATCTCTGGCTTCTTTCCTACACTTGCACCATCGTGCTCGTTTTTTTTCTTTCTTTCTTTTTTTCACCTTTGCTTAAGCCTGGCCAACTTCTTCAACTTCTTTAAAATGGCAGGTGTGCGGCATTTATTCTCATTTCTGCTGGCCTGTCCATGCTCCTCTCTCGTTTTATCTCTCTCCTTCATCGAGAGAATTGTCCATAGCTGCTTTTTTCGTTTTTCCAAAAAAAACCTGCCACTCTATCACCTCTTTGGAGGACAATATTGACTTTGTGCATATAAGCTCACCCTTACTTATTGAAACAACTTCCAAACACACACACACACACACACAACTCCAGGAGGTGAAATACAGAGAAGTAAAGGCTGAAGACAGAATATGGTCTTCCTTCAACTTCTCCTTTTTCTCTTCCTCTGGCATTTGACACTTAGAGGGCGACTAAAGAAAAGAAGACAAGTGAGCACAAAGAAATGATAAAACCACAAGCTTCATGGGACGTCTTCATTTCAGTCAGACTCCTGAGGAACAGAAGTGAAGTTCCATCTAGAACCATTTATCTAGAACCAGTTTTGTGTCTTTGAGGGAACCTTCTTACGACTTCTATCTAGAATCCTAAAACCAACGGCTTCCATTTCAACTTTCGAGGTAGCAGTCATTAACCTTTATTCTAAAAGTGTACATCATCCTTCAACTTCTTCATGCTCTTTGTCTAATTTTCCTCCCAAGCATTCGGTAAAATTGAAAAAAGAAGGGGGGAGGAGGGGTTTGGGGGGAAGCAGAAAGACGCTTCAAAGACGTCTCCTTCAGAAGTCCATGGGACGTCTCGCTTTTGGCCAGAGGGAAAGTTAATAATACGTCTCTTTAGAGGATGTGGAAAATATTCAAGATGTCAAATTTGATTTGGATGTTTAAAAAAAGGACGTGTATTTAGGGGACAGACCATGACAGGCATGAAACGGACTAATAACATCATTGCAGAGCCAATAATAAGCGTCCATCTTTGGTCATCTTCGGGAAGTTCGTGTTGACTTGAAAAAGGACAAAACTGCGGATACTGAATGGAGATAAAAAACTGGAGGAACTGGTTAGATGAGTGAAGTGA